>PVKB01002146.1:0-314986 GCA_004027205.1 Ctenodactylus gundi
GAGAGACCAATCTATATGTATTAAGCTTTTACTATATATTCTTAGCGTTTAAAAGTTATAGAATAATTTGTATAATATCATCTCGATTTTGTAGAAAAAAATCCAGGTGAATATATTGATTGTATAAAGCAAAGAAGTTTGGAAAGATATAAATGAAATTGGAGGATTTGTATGTGACTGGGGTCATATGGGGAAAAACCATTTTATATACTTTTATTATTTCAATTTGATAGCAATATGCCTTGGCTTTTAGATTTAAACTATTGCAAGGCTATTGATAATTTAAAAAGGCAATGAAAATGACACTTTTGTTCTTACATAAAGAGATGGCATTTGACTTGCCTTTTAATTTAGAAGAAAAACATTGTTATGCCCAAAATAAATGGTCATAGGTCATTTTGTAACGAAGGACAGAATCCCAGTAGATGATGTCATAATATGAACGCTTTCTTGATTTCAAGGCATAGAAACAACATTGGTGGCAGCCACTGATTCAAGACCTTGTTTAAGAAAATAAGCTTTTTAGGAGGTACTAGGGTTTCACTCTAGGCTATATCCTCAACCCCTTTTATTATCTGAGACAGTGTCTCACTAAGTATCCGTGGCCCAGGCTGGATTTGAACTTGTGATCCTTCTGTCTCAGCCTTCAAGATTCTGAGACTATAGGCAAAACAAAACTTCAGCTGTCACCATCACCATCACCCACCCTGCTCACCCTGCTCACCAGAGGCGGTGTGCTCCCCAGCTGTGACTGGAGTGGGAGGGACAAGACCGCAGGCGGGGGTTGCCGGGGAGGGGGTCACAGGCAGCTTCCCTGGCCTTTTTTTTTTCCACTGATGCAAGTACAAGAAGCAACCTGACTTGCTTTTACTTGAAACCTGCTGTCCTCAGCAACTTGCTGTGGCTTTCCGCCCACCCAAGCTTGGCCTTGAGGAAGGCTCCGCTCCCTCCCGCTGTCTCTGTCCTTCCCGGGACCCCTCTGTGGAGTCTCCTAATCACAGCGGGAGAACTCACGGGAAACTAAGAATCTGGAATTTCATAATGTCCCCATTGTCCAAGTCTCAGAGAAGTTCTACCTACAGCATAGACACCCGAGTCCAACACCTCAGCTCGGTGCCCAGATGGGCCAGCTTCTAGCTGTGTAAACTGAGCACATTTCCAATTCTTCTTGTTCTTCCGTTTTCTCCTCTGTAAATGGGATAATAACAGTATCTGCTGCCTGTGAAGAATCACATACATTTATACATGTGTTGTGTTAAAATAGAGCTAGACTAAGTACTAACGGCTCATTTGCTGTGCTCTTTTCTCTTGTTTCCTCAGGTTTCAAGCTGGTGTCAGGACAGGTTCCAGGGAAGTGCACACCAGATCCTCCGTGCTTGGCGTGGTGGGGAGAGGAGAAAGTCTCTTACAATCTTTCTTTTCTAGGTTGTGGTTTATAAAGTCCTGTGTACCGTGAGAGTCATTGGTACACACTGCAGGATCATTGACTCCACTTGTGTGTCCTGGGGCAGACTTCTGTCTTAATTAGAGTCTTGGTGTTTCAGTCACTATCTTGTGTCATAAGGGAGGACAGGTTTATTTTAGCTCATAGTTTCAGACCTCAGCCCATTCGTGGAAGGCTGGAAACAATGGAAGGGCGCAGCAAAGGTCTAGGTGGAGGAAAGAGGTTCCTTCCATGGCAGCCTGGAAACACAGCCAGAAGGGTGGGGATAATGGGCGAGGCACCTCCTTCCAGGTCGTACTCCAGCGACCCTAGACCCCACCTCTTAACAGCACAGGAAACCAATGGATCAGCTGATATTGTTAATGCTCATGACCCAACCACCTCCCAAACCCATGAAGCTTTGAGGGTGGACATTCCAGGTCCAAATTATAATACTTGACATCCAACCAGTGGCTCACCAATTGGTGGGACTAGAGGATATCTGCCAATGTGTGCCTTGCAAGGCCCGCCCCTGCCCTCCTCAGGTGTGAGCCAGCAGGATCCCATCCCCCTAAACTCTGCCTTTTTTCACCTAGAAAGCACATGCAGTCAGATACCTCCTGGCAAAGATCAGCAAATGCCAGCTAAGGGCATTGGCTGGCTCTTGACCTCAGGATTGTTTTATATTTTAAAAGGACTATAAAGCTGAGGTCAGAATTGCCTCAAGTGTTTATTCTGATGCCTTATAGAATTCTGCGGATGTGTGAGCTTTAGAGGCCCAAGATAAAACACAATTAATGATGGGGTGCAGGAGGTAGGACCCTGAGGCCCTTCATACCCTTTTCTCCTAAGAGACCTGGCAGGTCATGGCCCTGCAGGGTTGGCACTGCACCTGTCGCCTGGGCCACACCTTCACTGCATTGCCTTTAGGGCTTCTTCTCTGGCATCCATGAAGACTTGCTTTCGTGTGTGTGTGTGTGTGTGTGTGTGTGTGTGTGTGTGTGTGTGACTGAGAATTGAACCTAAGGCCTTCACTCTGGGCTATATCACCAGCTTTTTTTTTTTTATTTTGAGATATGGTCTTGGCAAGTTGCTACATCACCCAGGTGGGCTCAAAGTTGCAATCCTCCTACCTCAGACTCCCCAGGCTGGGATTACAGGCCTGCACTGCTAGGCCTGGCCTGCACAGATGCTTTCTAGCTACCGGAGCAGAGCGAGGGTTGTGACGGGAGGGAGGTGAGGGAGATAATGGGAGAGAGAAGTTGCAGTTTGATGGGAGGAATACATTTCCTTTTTTCTTTCTTTCTTTCTTTCTTTCTTTCTTTCTTTCTTTCTTTCTTTCCTTCTTTCCTTCTTTCTTTTTTTAGTACTGGTGACTGAACCCAGGACCTTTGCACTGAGTGACATTCCCCATTTTGTTTTGTTTTTTTGTTGTTTTGCTGTTTTTTGAGACAGGGTCTCACTAGGATGCTAAATTGCCCACCCCGGGCTCAAATTTTCTTTTTAAACCTATCGTACAACCTGAAGAGTGCAACTAATAATTTAAGATGACACGTTTCAATATTGACAATATTCTCATCAAAAAAGAGAAAAGGAAAGACGTTACGTGTACACATAGGATCCTGTGTTCTGTAATAAAGGAGTAAGCAGGGGACACGTGAACTTCCGAGAGCTCGGTGAGGAAGGGAAGAGTGAGGCAAGCATGGTGATATGGTGTGGGAGACGGCCAACCTTGCTTGTTTTGTGTGTTGGATCGGCGTGACGAGCTCACTGCCATCTCACTGGGGACACTGTCAAGTACTTTCTTCTCATGGGACCTTGAAGTTCCCCAGAGACCTCAGTAGCCATAACAGCTATTGCAATCCCGAGTCTCTAGTGTACCCGGGATAGTGGGAGTCAGGAGGAACTGGAAACGAGAGGAAAATCACCACGCCTCATACTTGTCCTTAAACTCTCTGGGTGCTTTTCTTCAAGCAAGTAGGACATCTCTAATCCAAAAACCTGAAATGCTGCAAAACCCAAAACTTATGGGGTGCTGCCTCAGATACTTTTGTGCTGCTGGGGTACAAGACCCCACACCTGTAACTTACCTCACAGTTTCAGGTCTCAGTGCATTCAAGTTGCTGGCAATGGTGGGAAGGGCCTGGCAAGGAACAGTTGCTCATGGGATCGCCAAAGGCAGGATCAGCTTAGGAAAGGACCCTGAGCTAGGGTAGATCTGTCCAGGCCACGCCCTCCTCATTAACCCTTCCCCCACCAGGCTCCGCCCCCAACATTGTGGGAAAGTTATAGAAAATCCACAGATATCTGAGGGGCATTCCAGATCCAAACCACAACAAGTGCCAACCTGAAATTTGAAGCGTTCTTGATTTCAGACATTTGGATTTGAACGCTTAAATGAAATCTATGCAGATAATTCAAAACCTGAAGGACTCTGGAGTCAAGAGTAGCTGTCCCAAGTATTTTAGATCAGAGATAATCTCCTTCTATGCAGTTCTTTAGCTCTGGGAATAGATTACATTGTAAGGATTGTTAGGCATGATTTTAAATAATAATAAGTTAAAGGTGTGTCTTGTGGACCAGGGCTGTCATCCCAGCAGTCTGAGGAAGAAAGACCACAAGTTTGAGCCCAGCCTGGACAACTTAGTGACAAGACTGTCTCAAAATAAATAAATGAATAAATAAATAAATAGTGCAGATGGTGATACAGCATGGTTCTAAAAGGTCTTAAGCTCAATCCTCAGTACAATATAAAATAATAATAGTAATAATATATTAGAGGAAAAATGAACGCATTATTTTTTCCAGTTGGCAATCCAGTGTTGTTCCGGAAGCACCTAGAAGCTCCATTTGGGTGCCTCCAGCCCTTCCCTCACCCGAAGGGAGATATTTCCTTGCTGTGGTTGGAGCTCAGAAACTGTCCGGCCCTGGCATCCCAGAGGGAAGGAAGCGGCACCACCGGCTTCCTGGGGGATGCGCCCCACTGCTGCGTGCGCTGCCCCTCCCTCCCGCCTCCAGCCTGCAGCCTGGGGCTCTGGGTACTGAAACATGTTCTTCTGGCTGTAAATGTGGAAACATTCAGGAATCTTTACAGCTTGAACTTTGTTGAGCCTGGGGTGAACTTGGGAATTCAGTCAGCCCATAAAAATGTTTACCAGCTCACAAACCTTGCCCTGGCCTTTCCCACATTCGCCGATTTCTCAATGAAAAGGCAGCTGATGACAGGTGGCCACGCCGCCACAGCACCAAGTGTAAAAGGGTCCCCGGGCCGCTGTCCTTCCTGCAGCCAGGGTGACTGGTGCTTGGCGCGTGGCCCAGAAGGCAGCCACTCGGGACTGATTTCCCAGCGTTCGGCCTCTTAGCACTGAGCTTCCCGGCCCCATTTCCAAATCCCTTTATGAAATATTTGCCTCTAGCTGGGCTCTGTGGCCCAAGTCTGTAATCCCAGCATTCTGGGAGGCTGAGACAGGAAGGTCACAAGTTCAAATCCACCCTGGGCAACTTGGCAACTTAGTGTAACTCCATCTCAACAATCAAAATCAAACATTGGGATAGAAATGTGGGTCTGTGCGAAGGTCCTGGTTTCTGTTCCCAAACACCGTGAAAGACAATCCCCCAGAAAAATGTTTGCCCCAATCTGCCCTGCTCCCCTTTCGTCTTGGTTACTCTGAAATTGTGATTTTGCCAGTTACGCCTAGGTATATGCTTGCCGCCTTGGCTAAGCTCTGGTCTCCATTCCTGGGCCATGCAGTATGTGGAGGCAGTCTGGTGGGGAGTGGGAACACTGAGCCAGGACGACTCACTCGGGTTCTGGAATGGACCTGGCTGCTGGGACACTGCCACCGCCACCATCTCACACTCCAAGGTCTCAGATCATGGCTAAGAATTGAGCTCCTCGCGGTCCTCAGGTTTGGAGGAAAATCACTCTTTTGCTTACCTTCTGCTCCCGGCAGAAAACAGGAGCTGGAAGGTGCCCGGTACTACTCTGAACCCCTGTGAAGTGCCAGAGGTGACAGTAGAGGAACTGCCCCACAGCCCTCCCACACAGGGCCACACGCCCAGGGCAGCTGGGGATGCGACGCTCCAGAATGTAAGGCGCACTGCATACCATCTCTTGCCCAAGATGGTGTAGCTTTTGGAAAAATCTCGTTTTTGCCTGAGAATTTCATTGAACTTTTCTCTCTACTCATAGAGTGATAGGAAGGGAATGGGGGGGCCTGGAGGGGAAGGGGAGTAGAGATGGCTATGATGTGATATGTTGCTGCATCAATTCCTCAAGATGAATGCAACCAGTATGCATCGCAACTATATGCTAATAAAAATAACTATGAGAAAAATGAATGTTGGTGCAAGAATTTTAACTTGAAAGATACTGGCATTATACCAGGTCCAAAATAAATGCATGTGCAAAGTAATTTTAAAATGTGGAGGCTGTTGAATTGCACAACGAGCACTTTCTCTGGCTCTTGTGCGACTTCTGCTGTCTTCTGTGACATCGGGGCGAGCTCCAGGTGGTGCTTCTGAGCAAGCAAGTGTAACGTCAGGTAGACTTCACAGGGGCTCTGCCTGCCATTCCCAAGACTTCTGCCCTTGGGAAGGTAAAACAACTGTGCCAAACCTCAGTTTCTCACCAGTGAGACAAGGCAAATTCTGTTCTCAGTCCCACAGGTAGATGTGAAGATTGCCAAGAAGGGTGGACTGAAGCTAGTACCTGGAGTGGTGAAGCACCCAATATACTGTACTTGTGTGTATGTGCGTGAGGTTTTTTTTTGTCGGGGTAGAATGGAAAACTCACATGATTCCATCTGCCGAGAGACTATCTTCAACAACAGTGGTTTAGATGGGGCCTGGTCCACACCAGCCAGCCTGTTTTCTGTTACAGTGGACTCTCTCCACCCTACTTTCCCCGGGTACCTGACTCCACTCAAAGGCAGAGCCATCAGACCATTTCTGTCTGTTCCAGATGAACGGATCGCCCCTGCCCTTCACGCTACTCTATGTGTGTCATTTCTAGTTACTGTGACTGTGATCTGTTATACCACAATAGCAATTTGAAACCGGGTCCCTTGATGTACATAGTGCAAAATATGGTCTAAAATGTTTCCCAGAAGTCTCCCATGCTCCACAATGGGGCTTTCAGAAGATGAACAGATCATGGGACACTGTACTTATCAGTGCACTAATCTATCCACATGCTCATGGCTGCTTATGCTGTTGGTGGGATGAGATCAAAGGGTGTGTGTGATCTCAAAGGGTGTGCTGTTGTCCCACCCTCTCCCGCAACTATTGCCTGGATGCCACGGGCTGAGCCACATTTTCCCACCACAGCCTTCTTCCATGCAGTTTCTGCCTGGGAACAAGCCAGCCACGCACTGAGCCCACTGAGACTGTGATCCAAATCAGCCTGTCCTCCTTTAAGTTCCATGTCAGATACTTTGTCCCAAACTCATTGTGTTCTCCAGGTCTTCGAGTCATTTCCCATGATCAGTCACGAACCTCAAACAAGGAGTGGATAATAGGACAAACCAATCCTGTTCTCTTTATTCTTTATTTGAACATCAAATAGGTTGAGAAAATTGGCTTAGAGGTGCTCGAGCATCCCGCTGGATTCGTTCCCTTTTTTTTTTTTCAAGGTGCAAAAGAGGTTTACAAGTGTGTTTCATTAAACAAAGCAAAGCTGCGACGAAACAGAATCACGTCAATAATAATATGTATCAGTAGAAGGGCATATGAATCCATCAAACACAGTTTGGCATTGAGCCTTTTCCCATAGAACAAGAGCTCTACACTGAAGAGTATGTAGTGCACGAAAAGCATTGTTTATAAGCTGTGAGAGAACATAAACTGGCATAATGTCACCTATTAATTCAAGTCTCTATGACCAATGACCTCTCTGTCAAAGCAAAGGGGTCCATGTTGTAGGCACCTGCTTATGGGACCGTATGTTATTTCCAGGGTGCACAGCTCTGTGCGCGCACATGTACACACACACACATATACACGCACACACACGCACACACACACACCTACACTAAAGATGGGTTTGGAACATGGCAGCATTTAAATATTTTTAAAGTTCAGGCACATTTGGATGCAAAAACAGCAAAAAAAAAGAAAGAAAAATAGACATTTTATTTTTCTTGAGTCTCTGAAGGACAGTGCAAAATCGAAGTGCCCTAAGAGAGGCAGCAATTACTTATGAAACAATTTCAAATGACTTCAGAAGAGATTGCACTTTAATTTTACATGGAAAAGGGATGCGGCTAGAAACAGCAGAATCACACGAATGAAAAGATGGTGTTTTGGGGGCGACCACAGTTCAATCCATTCGCTCCAGTTGAGAGTGAGTAGATTTTTCAAGGGGGTTAATCTAGGAAGTGTGCAGTGTAATCTGGATCAACCTCCCAAGACTTGCACCGAAGAGAATCATGGTTGCTTTATGAGCTGTTGTACAACTCATGCCTTTCAAAACATGGGTTTCCCCAAGCAGATCTGTCTGTGAGCATTAGACATCACTGTGATGCTAGTGATCATTCCAAGTATTCACAGTCCAGCTCAGAGTTGGACACTATGAACAAGAAGGGATCTATAATCAGGTTCACGGAGGGGTAGGAGGTATGCTAAATCATTGACCATTCGAATGGACAAGACTTCAAAGTGAGAAATATTTTTAATGTGATTAAAAAGTAGATTGTCATTAAGTCACTTACTTGTTCAGGCCCTCAAAGGCGTATGCTATGGCATGGTTTATGATATTTGCAAGGCGACTAGGGGATTCTAGCAAAGATTACATACACTTCCTTAGGGGCTGGATTTTGTAACCTCCATGGATGGGGTCTCTCTTTGGATGACCTAATCTTTTAGACCGCTGCATGATGGCATTACAAAAATCATTACAGCGAGTTAGGCAATGGCTGAAACATAGACCCTTTGCTATTCTTTGGACATCACCACAGATGCCACTTTCTTCCTCAGAACTCAAGCCACCATCTTGGAAATGGAGTGATTTCTTTTGGATTGCAATGCAGAAGTGGAACACTGAGACCTGGTGCGCACCTCAGATGCCAGAACACCTTCCACATTCTCACTCCCATTCTCCCCTTCACCAACTCCTAGAACCCACTTCGCCTCCCAACCCCCGGCCCTCCAAGCGGGAGCATGCCTTTCAAACTGTAAATTGCCTCCAAGTAGGTATAATTATCCAACATGTCCCTTACGCCCTATAGCAACATCAGTTGACAAATGTCAGCTGCTCATTATTGGCACTTCAAATAAGAATAAAAAGATTTCCAAAGTTGTTTGAAACTCCCGGGCTAACATTTCAACCACCTGATGTCCTCTGCCCATGTCACATGTAGTAGTATCTTAACATGAATGCGAACACAGTAGATGAATAGTGTAAAACCCTCCACTGTATTATTGTTTGGATTTAGCTGGTATTACATCACCTATAGTCCTAGAGGTTGTTTTTTTGTGTTTTTTTAAACATTTTTTTAAAGAAAAAAATCTCAGTATAAACATTAAAAAGAACCCACTGACCCATTAGCTACTGTCCAAAAATATTACTACTGGTATTTTGGTAAAAGCAAAATTAGCTGCCCTGAATAATTTTCCTTTTCAGGCATAATCTCTGCTACATAAGATTGTCTGTCATTCAATATCCAACAATAGGCATGTGGATTAGTGCTAGTTTGTCTACTGTGGATACAAAAGTTGATATGAAATGTGATCTTCATTTAAATGAATAATCACCAGGCTTTAGGCATCAAAACTGCATACATGACAAGGTAGCTTGAAAAGTATACAAAAACTAAATATTTTTCCCTTGGTTTTTGCATGTTAACCCAGTCAAATTAAATTCAGAACAGAATTATTACATTCAGTTGTCTGATAAACAAGCAATGCAATTTCAAAAAAATATATTATACTATATAAGGTGCTTCCAAAACAAACAACAAAAGAATTATGTTCTTGAACACATCCTTAACACAGATACATAAGATTGCCCCCAAATTAAGATGTACATACATGAAAAAAAATCCTTAAAAAAAAAATTTTGGCCCTCCTGGTTCCCCAGCCCTTTGGGAGTCACTGAACTGGGCAACCAGAAATTAATGAAACTCACTTTTCCAAAAAGAACATTCCAAGAGAAGCCTCACGGTTCCCAGGGGTCATCGGCTAACACTTCACTTCCCAGTGGGGTTTGAATTATACACCATGATGTCAGGGAAGGAAAACAAACTTCCTTTTAGGTTAAGAAAAGGAAACAACCCATAATTGCGCTAGAGGAAGCAGGAGTCCAGGGACAGCATCCCTGTGGCTGGGGTGAGTCTGTATTTCGGTTGTTGGTCAAGGGATCCTTGTGGCCCGATTCTAGTCTCATTCTTTTGGCTTTCGAATTTTAAGGACATGAGCAGGGGGTAGAAGTGGGGTTCAGGGATGGGGATACTTTCTTCCTAAGGCCAAACTAGCTGATTCGCAAATGAGTCCTGAATCGCAAGGGCACGTGCAGTCTGACCAGGCCAGGCACAGCCTCTGTTTCTCATTCCCAGGCAAGATCTTCCTCTTTTGTGGAGCCAACTGAGGAACAGAGCTATCTAGAGCTAATTCTTCCAATCAGGGCCACACGGGGACAAAGCAGAGGGTGGCCACCCCGTGGGCCCAGGGCAGCCCTGCTGTGCAGTGCAGTGCAGGTCCGCAAGGTGCGCCCCCCAGGAAGATGCACCCTGGGCCAGGCCACCCTGAACCAGGAGGCCTCTGAGTCACAGCTTTCTCCAGTTTCTCCCCGCTTTCCTCTTGTGCGCTAGCAGCCACAGTCCTCAGGCACATTGACTATTTTTAGCCCCCGGGGCTAAAGAAAAAAAATAAAGAACAAACCCAAAAGTACCACCAGGTTGCCAACTTATTTTAAACTGGCCTTGAGCTTGTCCGGGCTCTGTATGCAAATAATTCAGTGTAAATCACAGGACGAGTCTAGCAGAGCGCCCTCTGCTGGTCCTGTAGCGAGTCCCCTCCACCAGGAAGGGTCGGGAAAGGGGGAGGGTGGGAGATGGGTGGGCGCGGGGCAGAATAGAGGGCTTTCGTTAAGGAAATGGAAAAAAAATTAAAAACCCTAGAATTGTCCCTGATATGGGGAGACTGATCTGTCTGGGGATGACCTAACTGAAACTGACTTGCTGTTACCCATTGGCCCATGGGAAGCAGGAATTCACTGAACCTGGGATCTGTGTAGAAGGCTCTGGGGCGTCAGCACTGCAGACTGCAGCAAGCCTGAAGGTTCGGGGGTTGGGGTGACATGGTCTTGACAGTCACGGGGTCGTCCTTCCCTGTGCGCCTCTTGTATTCCTATAGAGCAATGGATAGCCGGTCACCCAGGATAGTGCTTAAGCCATACAATGGAGCAAAAAAATAAAATAAAATAAAATAAAATAAAATAAAGACCACGGTATCGCTGTGATGAAGTGACCAGGTGCTATAGGAATACGAGAGGACGCCAAGGAGCCTTGAACCAGCTTCCTCCCGCCATCCACGAAGGAGCCGCTCGCGATCCTGTCCTGAGGCTTAGTCTCGGAGCCATACAAAGTGCTTAGCGGAGGTGAAACGTCTTGTGTCCTGGACCTCAACCGGCAGCTTCAGTACACAGTCATGTCACAGGCTGAGTTCGGTCGTGATGAGCCACAGGAATTCCTCGGTCCTAGTAATGGTAGCAAAGGGGGAAAGAGAGCTGGCGCCAAAGATTGAGCCCTGGAATCCCTTTGGCTGTTCCCAACAGAAGAGTGTCACTAAGAACTGAGCAAGCGAATGAATGGCCACTCATACTAGAAAGCCACTGGCGGTGGGCGCATGCCGGGGTGTGTGCGGGTGACAGAGGTCTGCTACGGTGATGCATGATGGGGAGAAGGCTGCAGGGATTCTCAGAACGGTGGGGAGCCCGGGAGCTCTCAGATCGTGCTGGGGAAATTCTCTGTTTCCTGGGTGATGTAGTAGGTTTGCAAGGAATGTGATGCCAAGGAGGAGCCGGGCGTAGCCAGCTGGCCGGGGCTGGGCTCCTCCTGGGACCCGCCCACACGGTTGGTGTGGATGTGCAGTCGGTGGGCGTCCAGCATCTCCAGCAGCAGGTCGTACAAGGGCACCACGTTCTTACACTTCATGTTGTACAGATGCTCCATGCCTTTGTTACTAGGGGACAACAGAAAGAAGACCACGTGAGGCCGCCGCCACACCCAGGAGGGCCGCCCTCCTAGGCAGAGGGGGCAAGGGGAACTCCAAACTCATGGAACCCAGCTCTTCTTGCTACAGAAAGGCCCATGTTGGGATGGAATCTGCAGAGATCCCAGCCTGGGACTCATCCCTTCGTGCACGCTCCCACAAGGCAGTCTTGCTCTCCCTGCCCCCGTGACTCACTTCCACAGCCTCGCGTGATGCCTTATTCCCTTCTGCCACTTTTCTGTTTAAAAAGAGAGCATAAGCTGGAAGCAGTTGTTCACACCTGTATTCTCCGTACTCTGGGAAGCTGAGGAAGGAGGATTCCACATAGGAACCTAGCCAGGGCCCATAGGAAGACCTTGCTTTGAGACCCTTCTTCAAGGGAAGGGGGGTTGGGGAGGTAGCTCACTGCAAAGGTCCTGAGTTCAATCCCTAGTATTGCTGAAAAGAAGAACAAGACAAAGATGCAGACGGAGGAAGAGGAGGCAGCAGCGGTGGCAAAGAGAAAGGGAGAAGAGAGGAAGAGAAGTGAAGAGAAGTGAAGAGAAAAAGAGAGAACATAAGCCATCCAGCCAAGTAGAGGGACTTTTTCAATAGGTGGAACAATTTAAGAAGCTCCCTTGCTTAAACCTCTCAGTGGCTTCCCACCGAACTCAAAATAAACCCAAATCGCTGCCCATGTCCTCTAAGGCCCTCCTGACCCGCGCCGTCCTCTCAGAGCCCCTTGCATACCTAACTCGCTCTTCCTAGCCCTGTTGCTGCCCTTTGCAGGAGTGCAGGTGCTCCAAGACATGCTGTCTGCACAGAGGCAGCCCCCTTCTCCTTCCTGAATGCTCTTCCCTCGGGTCCCCAGATGTCCCCTCCTCTGAGAGGCTTCTGCTCTCCTATAGCGATGATCCCCAGCCCCTGAAGCCTCAGGTTTAATATTTCACATCGGTCTACTTTCCCTAGCTCACTTACTGCCGTCTGAATTCTCCTATGCATTTAATTGTGTTTGTTCTCACCCCCAAACTCACATACACGCACGCACACACACACCAGCACACACTCCTGCTGTAAAAACAGAGTCTAGAACTAAGTAAATGTTCTGCAAAGAGAGGGATGAATGGGAGGAGGGACGCGCAGGCCAATGGCATTTCTCCCACGTTCCTCCTGGGCACTCCCCCACCAACCACAACTCCAATCTCCCTGAGCACACCACAGGATGGGGGTGGGAGGATCTAGAACTACTACCTAGCTTGAAAGTTTTTTTTTTTTTTTTTTTAAAGACATGCATGTCATGAGTAGGCAGGCCCAGGAGAATGTCCTAGCAAATATTTGCATTGTTGGTGGAAAAAAAGCCAGCCCCAGCAGGAGGTGCGCCATGGAAACACAGCACCACAGCCTTGGGACCTATAAGCCAACCTAAATCATGTGTTTAAGGGTTATTTTGTTTTTGCTTTGCTTTTTAATTTAAAATGCTGTTAAAGTTAAATGTCCCCTGGGTCTGCCCCTGACTCCCTTGTGAAACCTAATGAATCACATTGACAGTCAGAAGAAATACAGTGTTAAATTCTCTGAGTAGCGACATATGGCTGGGGCCAAGCTCAACAGACTGAGTTCCATGGTTTAGGTTGGCTGTGAGTGAGGGAAGAGGAGAGACACGCTCTAAGCCACCAATGGAATGGCAACTTTCCTCCGATTTTTTTTTCACACAATTCCAAAAGAAACGATAGCTGTGACTTCCGTCATACACTGCTAGTAGAATAAGCCAACGGTAAATATTTAGCGCAAATGCACTTGGCATTAGCTAATTTGGCTTGCTAATGCTGACGGGCAGTCAAGGGCCTTGAAAATTCAGCAATTCCTATCAAGGAATAGAAAGTGTAGAAAGTGCGTGGTTTCTACAACAACTCTGGAATCCCTAGCCTGGAGTAAAAGCGGGCACGTTTTCATCATGGGGTGAGATGACTCCTTAGCCTCCCTAGGTAATTCTGAGCCATTCTCTGCTTCCTGCTCTAGTATATTCATTAAAAGAAAAAGGGAAGGATTGGGAATGGTTGCTCTGACGTCGTCACCTACTGGGCCTGGCGGCATGGGGCCCTCACCTGTGACACAGGGAGTCTTGGGGGATTCCCAGCAGAGACTGCAATCACTTGCTCCAAAACTCTGCATGTGGACACTTATGCATGAATTTCAAATTCACAGGTTCGGGGGGAAGGATGGACCACCTGTTCCCTCACTCCTTTATCAGTTATTCAATCAGTGATAACATTGTAAGCACATACTTTATGTTAAGTTTTCATATGTAGCATTCTGGGAGATACAAAGGAAGCAAGGTACATGCAGGCTCTTAAGATAACAATTTGGCAAGACTGTCTGCAGGAAGGGTGATAGCTTTTTGTTTTGTTTTGTTTTTGTGGTACTGGGGATAGAATACAGGGCTTTCACCCCGAGCAATATCTCTAGACAATTTTTATTTTTGATTCGAGACAGGGTAACACTAAGTGACTAAGTTGCCCAGGCAGGTCTCAAACTCATGATCCTCCTGCCTCAGCCTCCCCGAGTGTTGGGATTACAAGCCTATACCACCAGGCCTGGCTGCTTTGGATTTTAATAGGATAAACCCCTTGCCATTTGAATCACAGAACTCGAGATTTGAAGACCCCTTAAAAGTGATCCAATCTCACGCTTTTCAGACATCTTGGTCTTTTCTTCACAGAAAAGAATCTCTTGATTCCTAGGGCTGCAGTGTATCCCAGGTCACATAGTCATCCATAGGTACCTGTCTGTCTAGTCATGCCATTGCCTTTACAGTGAACTTTTTGGAGTGTGCAATAAACAATCCACTATTTTCCTCATCTCTCCCCGCAGGCTGAGCTCTGCTTCCAGAACGGCGTCCACTAAGCCTGCAGCCAGCCAAGTCACATGATTACTCTGAGTGGAAATGAAGCCAAGTTCACCTTTGATGGATTCTAGCTCCTATATCGATATCCTTTCTTGGATATATGTATATATAAACAGAGAGAGAGAGAGAGAGAAGAGAGAGAGAGAGAATTTGGTACGTGCTCAGCACTGTGTTGGGTTGAATTGAGTGGACAGAGTAGGATGGACTGCATGAGCACCTCAGAGAGGTGACAGCCTATGAACACTAGCAACGGAAAAGAATAGGGCCAAAGTCCCAGGCAGGTCGTACCTGTCGGGGATGCTTCTGCAGGGAGTGGCATCTAAGTATAGCAGGTTAGATGATCCTTGACTTGGATAATCTTAACCCTTGAGGTGTGATTCTTGTCTTGGGGATTTGCCATGTGACTTGCTTAGCTCATGGAAAGCCAACGGACACGGCAGAGCCACAGGATGAAAATGCACCTGCCCAAGTGCATTTGCTGACTCATGTTTCTGTCATCACCAGGAGAGCATGTCCTAGCTAGCCTAGAGATTCATGGAGGATGAAACTCAAGACAGGTCAAACAGAATCACCTAGCCAACCTGAAGGGCTGTAGCTTAGAAGTGAAGTCCCACCTGGGTTCCTGCAGTTATGTCAGTGAGCCCTGTAGGGATCACCCCAACTGCCCAGCCAACCTGTAGCTGGAGGGGCACCCTCAGATGACTCACGGAGTACTTCACTCTGGGAGGGATTGGACGGTGCAGAGGTCCCAGTAAGTTACATAGGGCACAAGATGTAACTTGAACTGTTTAAACAATGCAAGAGGATTTATACATTTATTGAAAAATAACGGTAAGGCCTTGAGAAGTCTTAAGTAGAGACATGACATGGTCAGATTTGGTGTTAGAAGGATCAGTCAGGCCACATAGTGCAGAATAAACCAGACTGTATCAAGATTAAAGGAAAGAAGACAGATTAGTAACCAGGACAGACATCCAACCAGAAATGAGAACGGCCTAGAGCAGGGCTACGGCAAGGGAGGTGACAAGACGACATCTGAGAGGTGTGGAGGAGTTAGTGTCACTCCCCATGGCTGGTCTGGCCTTTGGGGCTTTGCAGTGTACGTGGGGAGTGTATGGCATAGGAACAGCAGCAGATGTGCCTGGCACCTTCAGAAGAGGCATGAACCACACCTGTCCTTCGACTGGCTTTCTCCTCTGCGTCCGTGAGAGCACGCGTATGCTTCCCACCAAGCGGGCATGTCATTTCCTCTATGAAGCCCTCCTGATACTTGTCAAGGGCTCCCTCAATGCCTCTCTCTTCTATCCTACCACAGCATGTGGTATGAGGGTATGGGGGCACAGGCAGGTACACCCCACAGGCAGGCAGTAGCCTTCCTGGGCCAGCCATCATGAGAGTCAGGTGAGTTCTCCTTGGGCTCTGCTGTGGGAACCACGGACATCTCACCTCATGTGCCGGATGTGGGACAGGATGAGGAGGAGCTGGGACAGGCGCCGGTGCTGCTGCTGCAGAGACAGGCCTGCTTTGGCCATCAGGTGGATCAGGGTGTCGGTGATCTTGTCCAAGACCCGATGAATATGGTCCTTCTCCTCCAGAGACTTCAGGGTGCTGGACAGAAAGGTGTACACTCCTGAATGTACAGAGAGAGGGGGAGAGAGAGAGAAAGACTCAAAAAGGACAAGGTCAGGAGATGGGAAGTGTCCCTGAGGCGCAGTGACCAGCCGCAGCCCTTCCCTGCACAGCAGTGCAGCAGTGGTGAAGCTCAGGACCATCAGTAACCAGGCAATCCCTGAAATCTCTAATGAATATATGTGTCTGGGGGCCCCAAGAGGCCAGTAAAGCCTCCTGTGTCTGAGCCAAGGATCTCATTATGGGACTGTTGGCCTTGGGCTTGTCGTGGGAACACAGGCAAACTGCTCGGGTCTCACACCAAGATGGACTGTCCATTGCATGCCAACCATAACTCTGAGGAGAAGCCATTAGCTGTTCAAGATAATTCAAGAAGTATGCAGCAGAGCTTAGCTAGCACCCAGTCTGCCAAAGCCACCTCTGGTAATGGTCAGGTGGGCTCCTTCCCTTGGGACATGGGAGAGCCTGTGAGCCTCACAAGGACTGATAAGGGAGTGGATATAAGTCACCGGAAGGTGGTTTCTCCAAGTAGGATTTAGTTCACCTCTAAGTTTCTGGTGAGGTTTGAGGCTGAAAGGTCTACAGTGTGGGTGGACGCTGAGGAGCTTGGGGAGAGCTGCCCACCCCCAGGACAGCTTATCCATTCCTACCCTTCTCCTGCTCTTGGGACCACAGGCAGGCTTGGGACCGACCCTGAGACCACTACGGTGCTTTATGCTCCTGGGCAGCACTGGCCTGAGACTGACCGTCACACCCCTCTTCTGGGTCTGCACCAGGAATCACTGAAGGATATGGTGAGTGTTTAAATAAAAAAATTACAGTAAAGACACATTGCTATGAATCCCTGTCCAAAGACGCCTCCAAACTTTGGACACACGTATCCCATCCCCCTTGCCGCCTTCTGCAGCAGCTCTGGAAGTCCTCTTTGGTGCCTCCAGTTGTGCTGTCATGGCTGCTTCAATGTCCTGAATCAAGTCAGAATATTTATCTTTAGTGGTCATTTGGACTTTGGGGAAGAGATAGAGCCACCTAGTGTCCAACTCGGTGTCCAAGTGGATGAGGGGACACCTGGTGCTCTTCCCTGGTTGGTGCTCAGCTGCAGCAGGCATTGTTTCTGATCCTGCCTCCTTACGGCACTCAGACTGTGTTAGGAAATGGCAAGCAAGCAGGACATGGTGGCACATGCCAGAATTTCAGTACTTTGGGAGGCTGAGGCAGAAGGATTGCAAGACTGAGCCCAACCTGGGCAACTTAGTAGCTTAGCAACACCCTGTAGCTCAGTGTGAAGACGGCAACGAGTTGAGTTTGTTCAAAGGGAGACTGGGAATCTGTTTTGAGGGAGATTTGTAGCAACATGTCTTTTACAGTAATACATTTTCCAAAATTTAAACGTTCCTCAATATATTTCTCATCCTTGGATATGGAGAGCGTGAGCCGAGTGTCCCCGTAAATTGTGATCCCAACCTGAGGAAGGGAAGAAAGTGAATGAGAGGGAGGGGAAGAGTGTCGAGACAAAAGGAGGGCGGGTGCAGAAGGCTCATCTCGGGACCCGAGGCTAGGTTTCCTGCCCCCTACAATCTCCAGAAACAACCCCCTTCTTAACCTCAGGCAGCAAGGGGCGCAGTCGTTTCTCCAGATTACTTATGTGCAGCACGAATAATATGTCTGTTCAGGTTTGACTCAGCTCCCAGTCCTCCCTCAATGCGTTTCTTCATCCTTCCTCCTGCTGTCCTCCCGTGAGAGTTCCCGGGTGTATCAGCCCCCAGCTGGACACCAGTAATGTGCTGCCAGGTGACTGCCCTTACTGTAGCCTGTGGGTTTGGGAAGAAGAGAGCGTCCACACATGGGAACTCTCAGTAAACAACGCTGCACTTGCCTAGAATGCACAATGGCTGGCATTAAAAAAAAAAAACACAGCAGCAACAACGACACAACCAGAACTGTCAGGGTCTTGGCCACCAGAGTCGAGTAGAGTCATGCAAACAGAGCACAGAAGAAGAAAACCGAGGACAAGTTCCAGCACGCTGGGAGGCTGAGACAGGAGGATCACAAGTTTGAGCCCAGCCTGGGCGACTTAGCAATCTAGTGTCTCAAAATAAAAGAACAAGAGGACTAGGGTTATAGCTCAGTGCAAAGGCCCTGAGTCCAATCTCTAGGACTACCAGGAAAAAAAGGGGGCAAAATCAGAGGTCAGGTGTCAGGTTAAGGAAGAAATTTCTCTGCTTCATGTCCGCTCCCTGTGGGCTGCTGACAAAGTCTGTCCATCAGAAACATGGGCGCACGCCCAGTGGCTGCGGGTTAGCATGAAGGTCACAAGTGCCAGGCAGCTATGCCGTGGCCGGTTGGGGTCAGAGATGGCCTTGCTGGGCTCTCGAGCTCTCCCCCCTGTGTCATTATCTTCTGCCCAACCTCTTTTCCTCTAGGTCCTGCCGCAGGCTGGATATCCCGGGAACCCACCCAGACCGCACAGCTGAGTTAGTCCAACTTGAATGGTGCCATTTCTACCAATTTCCTCTTTGCTACCACCCAGGATGCTGGCCTATTTCCCCATTCATCCCTTTCTTGTTTAAGGAAACCTCAGGGTCAAAGACCGAGCAGCACCAAGGTTCCTGCTGAGACCCTGACCTCATACACCCTTCAGTCCCAACCGTTTGCTCCAAGGGCCAGCCTTTTCTGAAGCTTGTCCCACTAGAGGTAAAGGACTCAGCACTCACACTTGGGCGGGCCAGCCTTTCTCTGGAGCTGCCAATTCTCCGTGTTCCTCCATGTGCACACTGGTGTAGAGCCCATCACCCAGTGGGTTTTTATTGAGAACCTGTTGTGTGCATTGCTGTGCTATGTGACAGGGATTCTGAGACTGTTTTCCTTTCAAGTATTAATATTTTGAGTGCACGTACTGCCTGTGGAGAGAGAGAATTTTCTTAACTTGGACTCTCAGGACGTAGGCTGCTCTCAGAAGGGGCCTGTTTCTCTAGTCCTGTTTGGCACCAGTGCAGCTGATCACCTCACCCTGTCAGCATGTGCTTTCTAGCGGCACACGTACATGCCAAAATACAAACACAGCCCTGTCAAGATGCCATTAATTGGCCACGGCCTCCATCATCCTCTTGGACTTCTCTGGCAAAGTGTGGTCCACGTTTGCTGCCTGTGGCCCTTAAGGAATTGTCAGGGAAAAAACCAGTAATCCCAATTCCCAGAATGCTTCAGGTGCTCTGGCAATCGCTGTTTCTGAGCAGGAGTAAAGCATGGCTTTTACGTGGGAGTTTCCACGTCCCAGGTGGTGTTTGCCACGTTGGACTGGCATGCCACAGCTCCGAGCAGCACAGGGCCAGGGCACAGACAGCGGGGCTTTCAGAAAGAGCCTCCGACAAGGCTAGCTTCTGTAATTCTGGAGGTTGCTCCAAAGCCCATGGGGAAGGGAAAAAGGGAAAGCAGTCTGGACACCCTCCCCAGGGCTCCAGGCACGGCTGGCAGATCTGTGCTTCTGTCCATTCTGTGTGTCACAGCCAGCACTGGCGGGCTGATGGGAACCCTCGTGGGAGGAGGAATGGGCAGTGGCCCAGGTGGACGCCCCACGTGGACGCCCGGCGGACCCCTTGCTCCTGCCGTGTGGCTCTAGTCAGCTGTCGGGACACCCTTTCCCTGTCACCTTCCTACTTTCTCCCCACAGGAACCCCGCTCTATCTTTCTCAGCTGCTATCCGGGTAACAGAGTCTTCTGGAAGTAGGGGAGGCGGGCTTGGGGCCTCGGTGCCTACGTGTCCATGGCTGTGACCAGTAGGAAGCTGCCCCCACTCACCCTGCCTCTGACCTCTACTTGTGGGGGGATGGGGGAACATCTGGCCGCTGTAGGAAAATAAGGGTTGCTGAGGCCCTGGCTTGCCAGCGGCTTGAGGACAAATCCTTCAAGCAAGGCCACACAGTTTTGTTTTTCTTTTCCTAAAAGAAGAATGTGACAGGAGACCCCGGAAAGTTCCTCAGATTATAGCCGCTTGATTAAAAAAATACTGGGGGAGGAGTGACTTGAAGGGAAGAGCTAGCTGAGCCGACCCTCTCCATAGCTGTAAGGGATGTGGGTCAGGACGTGCTCACTTGGCTCAGGCAGGGCGGGGCGTGCAGGCTGCCAGGGGACCCGGCAACCAAGGGGCACATCCGCAGTTTGGGGTTTGAGCAGAGAACTGCTTCTCAACCACAGGACATATGTGCTCAGGATGGCCTTTGTAGCTGACAGTCTGAAAAGCCCGACTGCCGTCATTCCTGGGGGTGGTACTGTCCCTAATGAGGTGTCAGGACAGTTCTGTGGTTGCTGCTGTCACTCAGTGAGCGGGGCATGCTGGGTGTTCTACCACGTGCAGGACAGCCCCAGACAATGGGGGATTCTTTTTGTCAGCCTCCGTGTCTCCTGGACGTTCTACTGAATGAGACTAGTGCAAATAGAAATTTGTTGAGAAAGTTTTTAAAAGTGGGAGGAGGATGGAGTTCAGTGACAGAGCACTTACCTAGCGTGGATGAGACCCTGAGTTCAATCCCCATCAGCACAAAAATAATGAGTAATTAAATAAATCTAGATTTCAAGAAGCCTTTGTAAGGCTGCACCTAAAAGGTCCAATATGCAAATTAGTTTAGAGAGAGGAAAGCTTAAGCAGAATATTTTTGCCCAAATTAATACTATAAATTTCACTCATTTTATGCAACCTGCCTTTTGAGGGTATTCTATAAGCTTTCCAAGTGTCCACTTTATTGAAATGCAATTGTGCAAGCACTACAGAAGCCACAATTTGGTTGTAAATATGTATACAGAGACAAGACTGCTGAACAAAATAGAGGGAATGACTATAAAATAGTACGCATCACCGAAGTGTTGTGTTCTTGTCTTCCACACATTTTTAAGTAATTTTGTGATGTGGTAAGAAACCTGCCTTGTCAAAAGTATGTATTGAAACAGTTCGGTGGTTCTGATCTTCCTTCCTTACATCCACACTGTCTCCTGGGTATCCCCCATGCTTCTTGACAGCTTCTTACAGGTATGGTCCATCCGTTATTAGTCTTTCCAATCCATCCTCCCTCATCCATTGCTTATCCAAAGGTCAAGCTCTCTAAAGCCTTTTGAAGTTGGAGAGATGGACTGAATCTCTGTCTTGAGTATTGTGAGATCCTAAGGTCGGATGTGCTTTCACTATCCTCCGTGTCCTGTCCTACGGAGATGCTACAGTTGGCCCTTCCGATTCTGTAGGCTTTGGTTAGGATTTTGTGCTTTTTTTTTTATTATTCTGCAATGTCTCTATTCTCTGTTTCTGCTTCTTCAAATGCTACGTTCTTGGACAGAAAGATTTCTGATTATCCACTTCCACCATATATCCGCTACGAACACATATCAGCATGTTAAGAGCTTTATTGCATTTTCTACTTTTGTCAAGCCTAGGCATTCATATTGAAATAGTTATTTCATTTTATATGAATGCAATATTATTTCTTCTTTATCTGATAGCCATGAAAGTATGTTTATATTTTTAAAATCCATGTGTATAAGTAAACTACTATCTGTTTCACTTCAGGATAGTCAAAGGGATATGGATATTTTATCAGACTGGCAATTTTTCATGGCGACTCCAGGAGATTTCTTGCAATGTGGGTTCGCAACCTTGGCTGTCTCTTGTGGGACTTCATGAGATACAGCTGACCAGGTCCCACCCAAATCTGATGGCTGGAAGCCAAGGGTGGAGCCTGATACGTGTTTTTAGAAAGAACAAAGTCTTCATTAGTGAGTCATGTGCAGCTAGGATGACAAATCATGTCATTACCTTGCTTTTTCCTTATTTTGGCTACCAAAATAATAAAATCTTGAAAACTTGAACTGTATCTTTGTTCCTTGAAAGGTGCCCAACTGGGACACCACAATGGCTTTCAGAGGTTATATTCTCCATAGATCTTTCTTGCCAAGTGGTGCTGCTCTGTGCCTTTTCCTCCTTTCTGGCGAGGTTGGTTAGAAAATTGACAACTCTTAGGAAACCGCTCACTTGAAATGGCAGAGTCCTTGTTTGCCTGAGGCCTTGAATGACCCCTGAATGGGAAAACAGTTTTGCCTCTGTGTTGACATCCAGGATGATTTCTGTGACTCTAAAAGGTGTATGTTGGGAGAGGAGGGGAAGAGTTCCTCACTGTGAGGCATGTAAGCACTTTTGCAGTAGAAGCCAGCTGGTGTCCTCGAATTCAACTCAGTTCTGACATTATCTACCTGAAAATAGCCTCATATCCCACAAGTGAGGGCTCAGTCTTCCAGAATGTCCTCTGCTTCTTTCAGAGGCCAGTTGCCAGATACTGTTTACCTGTGTTTCTGATAGATGAGCTATAAATTGGGGCTCCCACAATCCCTTCATTTGGATTCAATTAATTTGCTTGGGTGGCTCACATAAGTCAAAGAAACTTACTCCTATTAGCTGTTTATGAATTATTTTTACAATGGATGCAGATAGAAATGACTAGCACAAGATCTAGAAGGATGGGCGTGGAGCTTCGCTGTCCCCTCCAGGGACACCACCCGACTCAGCCACCTTAAAACTCCCCAAACTTGTCTTTTTGGGTTTACATGGGGTTTCCTTACATAGGCATGACTAATGAAATCACTGGCCACTCGTAGTCACCTGGACTTTTTTTCAATTTTCTAATCCTGCCTTGGTCTTCTGAGTGATCACATCCTAAAATTGCCAAGGACTGCCAGCCATTAAGTTAGCTCATTAGCATATAAAAGATACTATCACCTCAGAGTTTTCACAGATTATAAAAGTTCTATGCCAGACAATTATGATGAAGACCAAGAAATATTTCACAATATCACAAATGCTAGCCTGCTCATTGGCCAAGCATTAAGTAAATATGAAGAAAGCTTCTGGGTGTTCGTGCCATTACACAGCTTGGGGACTACTTGGAATAGCAGGTGTCCTACTCTAATGCAGAAGGGAAAGCATGACCTATTGATTTTCAAATGAAGCCACTTGGATAAAGAAGGATGAAGTCAAGGGATGATTTTTACACCTCTGGGTGTTGACATTTGGCGCACTTGTTGCTTGTGTGCGTGTGAAATGTTCTGACTATGTTGTACATGTTGTTCAGACTGGCCTTGAACTCACAACTGTCCTGCCTTCGTCTCCCAAGTCATTGGAACTACAGGCCCATGGCACCATACCCTGATTCCAGTTGCTGCATTTTAAAACCTTAAGATGCATAGCTTATGTAGAAATTATTCTTCCTTCCAAGTGACAATATTGCCACACTTTTTCCCCTATAGCAACCATGGGCTAGATTGTAAAATTGCTTAATCATACAGTCATGTTAACGATTCATTGTGAATACTAACATACTTCCTGGCAATCCATTTGTTCAAAGAAATAGGGGCCCGCCCAGGACATCAAAATACTTTGCCCGATGTAAATAAAAGACACAGCTCTCAACATCAGAAGAACTTCAAAGAGACTGTTCTATGCCATACAGGAACTCAATTCACATTTTATAATTTAAACAAAAAGAGTATTGTTTTAAGAAATATTGGTCCTTAGATGGGAAACTTCTGTCCTGGATGGCGAAGGACCTGCTCATAACCCAGTCTTTGCACCAATGTGCCCTGTCACACTTGTGTGTGTATAGGACCACATACTTGCTGAGGTCCTCTCTGGGGCACACTCGTCTTCTCCCAGGGGAGAGGTCCCTGTGTATGAACACGGTATCCCTGGCCACTTGGGAGTGCTGCGCTGCACACGTACCTTCTTGGCTCCAATGGCTATAAAATCATGTGCTTTTTGATTCAGTGACATTTGTCAATTTGGTATAATTCTTTTGGTGAAATGTACTAAATGTTCTAGAAGGTAAATCCTTGGTACAGCAACACAGTCAAGCTGACTCAGAAGATGAATCTCCAAACGACCTCAGATGGTGAAACCAACACATTGACACAGATGACTTGAGGAAAAAATCTTAATTTTTCTTTTAAATTTCAGTAGCAGCCATGTGTGAAGTCTCAGATATTAAGTTTTGTAATGAATAGCCTTTCACCTTTGAGGACAAAGCCATGATGTATGTCTGTTTTGTTTAAAAGGTTTATTTTTGCTAGCGGTGTCTGTAATAAGGAACATTCAAGTTTCTGGATTGCTTGCTGTTTGGTCACTTTCTACCTTTCCAAGGTGAGAAAAGGGATGAGTGAAAGAAAGACCTATGTGGTGGAAAACGTGTCCTGCCTCTGTTGCAGAACAGCTTGCACAGGGCTCCACGTAGCACTCCTGGCCCTAGAGAGCTCGCCTGGACTTAGGAGGCTCTGGGATTTCTTTATTCTTTCAGAAAAGGCAGGTGGAAACTGTTGCATGAATCTGTTTCCTTGGATCCAGCTTTTCTGGCCTGGTATTTCAAGGATCATGGAAGCTGCTCTGACACGTTAACACTGATGTTATTTTCCTAAGTTGACTATACTACCATCTTCAGTCCACACTCTCCTATAAAGGGGGTCTTGGCACTTTTCCTACAGAGATCTGGGTGCAACCTCCTCACCTTTGGGTCTGCATAGACTCATGACCTGCTGTGGTCAGTAGCACATGCTGGAAGTGAGCCTACAAGTCGTCTAGGCATATGTCACAGAAGGCCATGCAGCTTTTGCCTTGTCAGCTGGATATTTACTTTAAAAGCAATGTTCCATGCTGTAGCAAGGCCACAAATAGGTAGCCCCGCTGCCAGCTCCCCCAGTGTCCTAACCCATGGGTAGTTTCAGATGCAAACCTGTGAATAAAGATGTCTCAAGACCACTTTGTCCCACAGCTATCATAGGATACCTATTGCCAGCCCTCCTCATCTGAGACCTCTGTGCTGTGTCCAAATTCATGACTTAACTTTTTTTTTCTTTTTAGCCGTTAAGTTTTGGCATGATATATGGCACAACAGCAGTAACCAGAACAAACACAGACATCCGCTTCTGACTCTTGGAGGAAAGTGACCAGGAAGAGGCAGATTGCAGCTTGGACTGCTGACCCAGTATGACCGGAGGTGTGCTAGCATCTGGACACTTCCTGCTCCATATAAATCCTGCTGTCTATCAAGGCTTTGGTCCAGCCTCGTCAGCCTGATAGTACCGAGCCCACCCTATCAGATGCATGTGCAGTTAACAGTTTTCATAGGAGACCTTTCACCATCACCACTGCTCAATGGATGGTCAAAACATCTGAGTCAGCCTTCAAAGACAACCCGAAATATCAGCACTGTATTTTTCCCACCAGAGAACCAGTGGCTATGAATCCTCGGTGAACAGTTCTAATCAAGTTCGGATTGTAAGAAGTCAGCTTTGTAGCAATGTGCCCAAAGAAAAAAATTTATGTTGGAAAACTAGTCTATTTTACATTTTAGTGAGCACTTTCTGAATCTTTTGATGGCATGTATTCTCTTTGGTTTGGCCATGCAAATGACATTTAGAACCAAATATGGTGCCCTTGGGTGGAACTGCGCGGGGCTACTTCTGTGTGCTGGTCAGACTCCTGTACTCATTACTTCCTTCATGTTACTCTCCCTCTATACAGATGTTGCCTATTATTCATTTACCCCTTTGTGTTGCGTGAAATTTGGTGGCTCTTTTCATATCTTCTGTGGAAGAGGCAACATGTGAATGAAAGGATAAAAACATTGTCTCTTCTTCTCTGCCATTTCAATGACCAATGTTAGGGCTGGCACACTGCTTCTGAAATATCATTAGCACTCATCTGACTTAGTCTCAGATCCAGGAAGATGCTGCACAGTCCAAGAACTTATCAGCTGATCTGCGCACATCACCTGAACCACATGCTCTGTGATGCCGGACACCAGTAACTCACAGATGACATCATGCTCGTGATGTCTATTAAAAACATGCTCTGATTGGCATGTTTTGTTCCTGAGATACAACCTTCAGAAACGGCTTCCCTCTTCTTCCTAGGTATAGAATCAAAATAGCTTAGCTGGCTTTAGCTATTTTGACAAAGGTAAGTAATGTCAAAAATTCCTATTTTCAACAAATAAGTGGGTATGTAGGTGACACCTATATTTGGTGTATCATTTCTACCATTTTAAGTGAGTGCTAGACTGGATAAAAAGTGGACTGAAAAGGTATTACATGAATGAAACAGGGCTGACTTATTTTTTTCCTTAAGAACAGAAAGCTTACACTGTATTGCAAAAACAGAGACACAAGATTCCAGAATTACAGATTTTTTTTTTTTAAATGCCTTAAGATAGTGCACTTGTTTGAATCCATTTTGAGAATTGAAATACCACTTTTTATTTAGTGAACCTGGCTTGGGTTATAATCCTAGTAGCTTAGCAGCTATGGTAGAAGTTAGGGACCAGCCTGGACAACTTAGTGACTTAATGAGACCCTGTTGCAAAATCCAAACTAACAAAAGGAGCTCAATATGAAGGTCCAGAGCCCTGCGCTAAATCCTGTGTTGCAAAAAGAACAAAAGAAAAGAAAAGAAAGTGTATATACCGGGAGAAGTCAGACTTCTCTGGTTAAAGCAAGAGATGCAGAGATATAGAAGGGAAAATCTAGAGCCCTTTCATTGTAACTCCGCTTGTCACCCGTGACCCCTCCTCTGGCAACCCTGAGGCTCCTTACATAGCCTTTGGTTTCAGTAGAAAAAAGTGTGAAAAACACTAATCTTCAGAAAATGAAGAGAAGCCAGAGAAAGCAACAAAATATGTGCACAAGTCACATCTGATAAAGGACTGTTATCTAAAACATCCAGAGAGCTGTTCAAATTCAACAAAAACTAAATAAACAGCCTAACTAAAAACTGGGCCAGAGACTTTAATGGACACTTCATCAAACAAGATATGTAGATGGCAATGAGGTGTATGAAAAGATGTGCATCATCATAGGTAATTAGGGCAACTGCAAGGTAAAACAGCAATAAAATAGAACTGCACGTCTCTTAGCACTCCCAGAAACCAGATCAGTGACATCATCAGATGCCGAGCAGCATGTGGAGCAGCAGGAATGCTTATTCGTTGCAGGTGGAGTGTAAATGATGCAGCCGTTTTGGAAGATATTTTGGCAGTTTCTTACAAAATTAAATGTGCTCCTGCCGTAAGATCCAACAATCCTTAGTATTTACCCAAAGGAACTAAAAATTCACATCCACACCAAAACCTTTGTATGGATGTTTGTTTGTAGCAGCTCTGTTGATAATTCCCGAGACTTGGATTCAATCTCAATGTACTTCAGCTTGTGAATGGATGCCCTGTGGTGCCTTCAGACAACAGAAGAATCTCCATGCGTAATACTAAGTGAAAATAGCCAATCTTAAAAGCTATGCACTCTGTAATTCCAAACATATGACTTTCTGGAAAGGGTAAAACTGTATAGAGAGTGGAAAGATCAGTGATTAGCTGGGGTTAGGTGGAGGGGAAATGAATGTAGAGAGCCCAGAAGAATTTAGAGAAATGATATTATTATGTATGAGATTATAATGGTGGATGCATTTGCCAAAAGACATAGATTGCACAACATCAAGGCTAGACCTCAACGTAGACTACAGCTGCTGGGTGGCAGTGACATAGCAGGATAGGTTCATAGTTGTAACAAGCAGGCCACTTGGTGGGGGGTTGGTAGGGAGGGAGGCTACGCACGCGTGGGGGCAGGAATTACATGGAAAGTCTCTCTGACTTTCCTAGTTCATTTTGTTGTGCACCAAACCTATTCTACTGATAAAAAGTAAATTCAGCTGGGCCCAGTGGTGCAAATTTGTAATCCCAGCACTCTGGGAGGCTGAGCCAGAAGGATCTCAAGTTTGAACCCAGGCTGGGCAATTTAGTAACTTTGTGAGATCGTGTCTCAAAATTAAAAAAAAAAAGAGTGAGTTCATAAAAATGGGCTGGGGGCGTGGCTCAGTGAGAAAACCCTGTGCTCAATCCTCAAAATTGCACAAAAATTGAAGTCTATTAAAATATAAAAACAAAATGTTAAAATGTAAAAAAAAAATCCAAGCCATTGATTCAGTCCAATGATTGTAATCACTGGGAAATAAAGGCTCAAAGAAGCGAAGGCTCAGGGCCAGCAGATGTGAGAACTGGGACTCAGGCAGCACCAAGTCTGGATGAGTGGTGGAAGAGCCTGATATGGAGTCCAGACCCCCCTGACTCCTGGCCTAGTGCTCAAAAGCCACACAAAGAATTTCCTAACTCGAAGGTTTGCAAGAAGCTAGAAAAGACGGCCAATGGTCACTTCTCCAGAGACATCTGAGGAAACTAATGCTTTTCCTGGAATGACTCCGGAGTAACCCTGCCTTTCAAAACAGGGTCCAGGATGGGCGAAGAAAAGGAGGGCAGTGAACAGGCATCATCTCTTTAACTATAAGGACTTTTGCCAAAATATTAACATTTGTTATTAATACTTTTGTGCTTATTTTTCCCGGTGGCTTTTCTGTACCTTCTAAACTCTCTGCATTAGGAATGTATTTTTTTCATAACTTAGTGGAGGAAAATATTATTAAAAGTACAAAATCAAAGTCCTTTCCATTCCTATCATTTCATAAACACTGTCAACACCCAGATCGCTGATTGCTGAGGGACACGCAGCTGGTGAACCGGTGCTCCGGTGCTACTGATTCCACACTTCATAACGTTTCTATCACCTCTACGCCATTCCCCTCGCCGACGTGCTTCTCCAGGGCATGTGGCTTCAGTAGCAAATGAAAGTAACACGTTCGGACTGAAGATTTTTTGAATGATTTTCTTAGCTGATAACCTCTGACATGGCATCTTTAACCTGAGCTACATGTCTAGACATAAAAGAAGATCAACATCAAAGTGGCAACCCGGAGTCCCTGGAGGACTGTCAGGTTAGAGTGCTCAGCGGGTCCCTAAGCAAGATTCCACTAGAAGGGGCTGAACTCTTAGCTCTCCCTGAGTGGAAGGCTCCACTCTCTAACTCCAGGGTTCGCGCCTGCTCTGTCAACAGAAGGGGCTGATGCGTCACCTGGGAAGGTGAAGGGGCGCGCCACATTCTGAGTGTCACTCACCAGTGTTGCTGAAGCCAATTTCAAAGAACAGATGTTTGAGTGCGGCACAGGGCTTCCTGGGGGAAGCTGTCTCTCCTGAGGCCTCTAATACTCTGCACTCCCCTGCCTCACGGGCTGCGGGACACAGGAAGCTTACATTTATGTTGGGGCTTGCATGCTGGCTTGACAAAAGGGCAGACTGCTGAAGCTGGCCAGAGCAGGAGGCAATATACAGCGGGAGCCTTAAAAATATGTACACCCCCTGTGCCCAGAAAATGCACCTGTAGTGACATATTTAAACTAATAATTAAAAATGAGCAAGAGATACTCTGAAAATGGAAATAAAGCATTATTCAGAATTTCAAAAGATAGAAACCACTTTTAAATGATTGGCAATAGCAGATCTGTTGACTAAATGAAGTTATATTCGTATGGCCAGTAACCTAGCCATTTAAAAATCTTTAATTGAAAGAAAGTACATGTTGTCGTGACATACATGTGCACAAAATCCTCAAGCCCCATGTAACCGCTGTATATCACATATGTATACTAATAAATGTTGGAGGGAAAAAGAAGGCAGCACTTGACACGAACAGTTTAAGTAGTCATTGTTTTGAACTAGCATTAAGGGATAATCTTAGAAGGTAGGCATTACTGGAACCGCCACTACACTGACAAGAAAACAGAAGCACAAAAATTTTAGGTAATTTGTCCAAATTTGTACAGCTATAAGTAGCAGAAAAGAAATTTGAACTTAGAACTGAAGTCCCTGCTCCTAACCCTTACGTTATATTGTAGTACCATACATCAAAATGCCAACAGCTGTTGCTAAGCTACAGGTGGCTTTATTTTTCCTTAGTTCTATATTTTGTTTTCTTAAATTACTTAAATTGAAAATCTCAATTGCAGTGTCTGCTTTGATTATCAGATCATGACGTCCTTGAGATAGGAACTACCTTTCTAATACTACTACTGTTTCCACCACTGTGTGACCATTGAGCTGGTCCTTAGGCAGCTGTCCTTCAGTTCCAGGAAGTAGACACTCCATCCCATTCATGTAAACCACAGAGGAGGGACTAGTACTCTCTCCATTTTATAGATGAGGCAACTAAAAGCAACCTTGTATTTTTGGCCATTGGCCCAATGCCTAGAAAGTGTGGTACGCTCTCAGTAAATGGTGGTGAAGCTGATTGATATACAAGAGCTTACACAACCAAAGATATCACTACACCTGATGTTGCTACATTCAATGGGAGATTATTGAGTTTATTATGTTCCAGAGGAAAAAAATACAAGTAGATGTAAATTAACAAATCAGAAAAAAATAAAACCAAAGTGTGCCTCACACTGGGGATTAAACTCCAACATGAGTTTTGGGGCAGACAAACCACGTCCAGAACTCACAACATTCCACCTCTGATCTCCCCAGACTCACATAGTCTTCTCATATAAAATATGTTACCATTTGTCCAAACACCTCTGAAATAAACTCATTTCAGCTTAATTCAAAAGTACAAAGTCTCACCTGAGACTCAAGGCAAACTACCTCCAGCTTCGAGTCTACTGAATCAAAACAAATTATCTACTTCCATTGTGCAATGAAGGAACAGATACAGGGTGCACATTCCTCTTCTGAAATGGAGAAATAAGTCAGCAGAAAAGAGAAAATGACCCAAAGCAAGACCAAAATCCAGCAGGGCAGATGTTAGCCTTAAAGCTCTAGTCTATGCAGTGTGTGTGTGTGTGTGTGTGTGTGTGTGTGTGTGTGTGTGTGTGTGTCTGCTCCTGCCAATCGCTCTTCCAGCCTAGGCTTCCTGCTGAGGCCCTATTCCCAGGATTTCAGTAGGCATCATTCCCCTGGGAGCTCTGTACAGGACTCTAACATCAGGCAAACTGCAGCCTGACTTCTGAGATCTTAGTGGAATCTCCTTAACCTCATAACACTCACATTTTGTGCACTTACAAGCCAGCACTGCATGGACCCCATTAAGGTCTGCCATCAGGAAAAGCAGTGTCCATACTGCCTGAACTAGTTTCAGCAGCCACAGAGTGCTTTGCCAGCAAAAATGGGCAGTAGAATCCCCCTACTGGCCTTAAGTAGTGAGGCTATGGACAGTACTTCAGATTCAGTCTCTGAAACAAATTTGCTCTCTCAGCTCGGGCCTGTGTCTTAGTTACTATTTTGTTGCTGTGACTCAATACTTGACATCCACAAATTTAGGAAAGGAAAGGCTTATTTTAGCTCACAGTTTCAGAAGGTCACAGTCCATTCAGGGATGGCCAGCCTCAATGGAAGTACATGGCAGAGGCAGAGGTGCAGGCAGCTTCTCACAACATCACAAACAGGAAGCCAAGTCAAGGCGAGTTGAGACTAGCCCCCCAAGGAAGGCAGGAAGCAGCTTATATATCCTTCCAGGTGTCAACCCAGTGATTAGCTCCTCCTGGATCCAGGTGTGAGGTGTGGTAATGTCACTACATACCCACTACATACCTGTAATACAACTTACATGCCTGTAATCCGCCCTTCCTGACCAGGCCCCCATCTCCCAACAGCATACAATTCCATAGACAATCCATAACAGCCAAACACATGAGCCTTTTGGGGGACATATTCAGAACCAAACCATACTATCCTGTAATGCAAGAAATGGGCTTCCGGATTCTGAGAAGCCTTTAGGCCCCCCTTCTCCTTGTCTTGCTGCCTATGACCACAATGTTTCCTTTTACCCATAGTAACTCCTAAAGACGTGTTACCTTGGATGTACCTTAGGTTTGTTCTCACAAATATATATATATTTGCTTTTTTCTGACTAGCCTAAGAATTTTCCATATCTTTTTCCTCCCTCCCTCCCTCCCTCCTTCCCTCCCTCCCTCCCTCCCTCCCTTTCTTTCTATCTTTCTTTCTTTCTTTCTTTCTTTCTTTCTTTCTTTCTTTCTCTTTCTTTTTTTCTTTTTCTCTGCATCTGAGCCTGACTCAAACCAGCCAGTAATACTCATGCCACAGCCTCAATACTTCCTTGTTTAGAAATTTCCTCTGCCAATTCAACTAATTCATCATTTTAAGTTTGGCCTTCCAGAAAATCTTAGAACGTGGACACAATGCTACATTTTAGTACCAATTTTCTGTCTTAGTTCACTTTTAAAGGTAATATCTGTAACTAAGTTATAAAGAAAACAGTCTAATTGGGCACATTTCTGGCCCAAAGGCAAGGGGCCACACTTGATAGTGGCTTTCTTGCTGGTGTAGTCCTGAGGTGACACGTGGCATCACATAACAAGAGATAGGCATGTGTCTGTATACATTGATCTACCTCCTCCTCTTCTTATAAAGTCACCAGCATTCAAACATGGGAGCACCACCCTGACCTTATCTGACCCAAGTCACCTCCCACAGCCCCCTCCTCTCCACACCGGAGTTGTAAGTTTTCACTTCCCAGTACCTCACAATAGGGATTGACCTTCCACACAACTTTCAAAGGCACATGTCACAGTCAAAGCATAGCACTTCTTCTGTCTTCCCTGGGCTACTAAAGGTGGGAGCTTTTTTCTGCCAAAGGCCATTTGGATACTTATGGTACCTTCCATGAGCCTTACAAAATTATCAACTTGAAACTTAGCCTGCTATGTTTGATAAAACATTTAATGAAAATGAACCCATTCCTAATGTGACAACTGCCTTGCCCGGGCTGGACCATATGGTCTGTGAGCCAGATGTCCCCTACCCCTCCCACATTTCTCTGGCTTCCCCAGGCCTCTGAAGCTCCAAGAGTCTTCTGAGACAAGGTGTAGCACCAAGTCCACCCCACTGCAGGCCCACTGATCGTTCTATTCACTAAGACATCTTCATTCTAAGAATACAAGTTTTTAACCCCAAATGATAAGGGAAATATCCTGCTTCAATTGTTTTTGGTATGAATTTATTTATCATTCACTAGGAAGAATGGACAATTTCTTTCATAGACACAGAAATCCCGAGTATTTGTATTTAGAGTGCGTGGATAAAGCATACAAGTGTTCAGGGGCATCTACTACATGTGAGGAGCAGTGTCCAGTGCTGAACTAACAGTGGTGGGTTAACCACTGTCATGACACTACTGTGAGTTTGGAATCACTGGGTCCTTTTTCACACATTAGGCTCAGGAGGCAGCTTCTTAGCAGATATCTACCACCATCCCCTCTGGTAAGTGACAGATTCACTTCTCTGGAATTCCAGTCTTCTCTGATGATAAAGTCCACACCACACCCTCTTTTTAGAAAACTGACAGAGGCCATGAGGCTCATTCAAGGCCACACTAGAAGCTTATAACACGATAAGCCTATAAATGTTGAGTCTACTGTCTGCAGGATCCAGTCAACCAGAGATAACAAGACAAGGAGCGACTTAATAGCTATACTATAAAGTGCCATTCATCTCAAAATAATGACATTAAACAGGCCCCCTGAAGAGGAAGCTTGGCATCACAAAGGACTCGGAAGAGAAAATAATCCAGTCTTTTCCAACCTGACAACAATGGGCAGCCCTGACAATGTGCCCATTTGCAATTTCCAGGGCCAGTTCCTGTCTAAAACCTTCAACTGCTGAAAATAAATGATCGCTAGTGTTTACAGTCAATATGCTTTAAACATGTTCTTTCATCTAAATATAGGGACTCTGAGTCATTTTATTTCTAAACTTAAGAATATGAAAGCTCTGAATAATTATCTAATAAAATAGAGTGAGTGCAAATAACCCAGCTCCAGAGAGAAGACATGTTCTTTGCTATGAGAACTGGTTATCATTAATCATGAAGTAAACGCTTTGTTGACCAGAGTTGGCCTCTGATGAGCGCAGAAAAAGCAAACAGGACGTCATCGGCTTTATTCCCACATGTTTTTCATCTGGCAGCCATGAGGAAGCTGCAGCATATTGACAGGCAGAACTGGATGACAGACCACAGCTGGAACCATTTTATACTTATGCCTAAAATATGTGCTTCTGTTTAGCATCCCCTTGTTTCACCAAAGGATCACCAAGGCACACATTTTTGAGATGGGTACCATTTTAGCATTCCGCTTTCTCTTATTTTTCACCTTGGGTTCTTAATCACCTATAGATTTCAGTTTTCCTTCCTCTTCATTATTCTGTCAATTGAAGGAGAAATATCCGAAAATCTGAATTTGGATTACAAAGTACTCAACACTACAACATCTCAAGAACATAAGATGTTCCAGATGTAGCAAGGGAACCAGCAAGCACAGGAACTTCTGGGTAGCCAAAACAGGATTGTGGGTCAGAAGGAAAGGGCCACTGGAAATAGGTATCTGCCTGGCTCTCTGGGGAGCTGGTTGAATAAAGTTTTCAGAGAGTGAGGAATTAAACATATAGAATTGTGGTCAAAAGGAGGGTTAGAAAAGGTCAGAGATAATTTTTCAGTTGATGGCCAAACTGAACTGGCATTTGAGACTATAGATTTATAGATATAAAGGCTTTGATACATAAATTTTTTGTGTCTTGAAAATGCCCACTAAAAGGATAGTGTCCTGACTGAGAGTGGATTTTGAAGGGTTATGAGGGTAAGGGACAGAAAGATAAATTTGAGTCATTTGTAGAAAAATGCCTGTACCTTGAGACAACAATGCTAAGTGAAATAAATCAGACACAGAAAGTTAAGGACCACATGTTATCTCTTACATGAAAAACACCCCAAATCAATTATTTAATGAGCAAAATAAGACAGAGATTATAGGAGAGACTTTGTGGGGATGGAAAGGGATCTGGGAGTGGGAGGGACAAGAGGGCTGGGAGATGAAGGGGAAACTAAAACAATTCAGATGTGGCATGTACACATACTAATAACGGTAACTATGGGAGGAAAGGAAGGAAGAAACAGATGAACACACTGTGACTCCACAGCAGCTCACTGCAGTTTTCATTACGGTCTTGCAACATTAAGCTTCAAACCACATTAGTTATTACCCATGAACTAAATCTCACTCTAACCTTTTGCTAAACATAATTAAATAGCCTAATTAACAAAATACCAAAAGTAATGGGCAGTGTCTATAATTATTCCCCTTGAGTCCCTGTGTTTCTTCTTTGAGCCTAGCTAGAGGTCTCTAAATTAAAGCACTTCATTGTATTGAGAAAAGACGCGAGTCTGCTCAAGGTAGGCCAGATCCTTGTCCTTGGTGACAGCCGTGGCTGACCATGGCCTATGAAGGATGCGTTAGAACTGCTCTGATACTCTCTGTGTTATTCCCATTTGCCTATAATAACCCAAGATTAACTCATTAGCCTATTATTTTAATGGATTTTAATTTTAATTAATTAACACGTTAAATTTTCCATTGTATGGCTTGACATTGTCTAGTTTATGGGAGAGGACAACAGGAGAGGAACAGCCTGGGGAAAGCAGGACTTCCCAGGTCCTCTTGGCCATGTTCATTACACCTGCTTCTATTAGATCTCCGAGTGATGCAACTCTGTTGAAAGCCCACAGCCCAAAGACTACAAGGAACTCTATAAAGTATAAATAGCTCATAGGGAAATTAGGAAATACTTGTGTAAAAAAAAAAAAATCCAGAGAACAAATCAGGTCGAAGTAAAAAATTGGGGAAAAAAAACCCAACAGAACAGTGATAATCATTTTGATATATTTGGCACAATGTTCAGAATAAGAACTCAATGAATGTTGATTACTGAATAGAGGATGAAATTACTGAGGAAATAAATGAAATCAACTAATTAATCAGGGGCTAGAGAGGAAAGAGTCATCAGAGACTTGGGCAGTAGCAAGATTTTCTGAATAAGGTGAGACTGGCGCTAGGCTGGAAGAATTAGAACTACCTGAACAACCACGGGGAAGAGTCCAAGTGACACTAGAAAAGGACGGCCAGGCCAGCCACGGGCCCCCCTGCTGCCCCCTTCTCCCCTCGCGCCACGTCTTTCCAGCCTTTGCCCCGAGCTCACCTGCTCGGCTCTCATCCTCTCCCCCCTTGGGCTCTGTCCAGCCCCTTCTCAGAAGGTCTCGAAGCTGCCTTTGATTTGGCGAAGGCAGCTTTGGACTAACCAGGAACTCCTCCAACGCCTCGGTGTGGAAAAACACTGTCCTATGGAAGGTTCTGGGCTTCAGCAAGCAGTGTAACAGACCATCCTAAACGAGGCAGAAACCCTCCTGATGTCCTGTCTCAAGCTGCTGTTGGCGGGGATCCCACGGAAACGGGCTTCTAGGGCACCCTGGGAGGAGTCCCGCGAAAACAAGCCTCGCAGCAACCTTTCGGTTGTCCCTGTGCTTCTGCCCCAAAGCCAGAGCCCACATGGAGACAGCGCCTCAGACTCAGGGACCTGGGATTGCACAGCGACCCTGAGGTGCTTCTGCCCACCGAGGTTTCGCTGGCTCGGCTCAGGACAGCATTTCTCACTCGAGTCTCCTCAACTGTTTCCAGCCTGGCTTCTCACAGAGGTTCCGGGAGTCACCGCCACTCTGCAGCAACTCTCACGACAGACGAAGAGTTGGCCCCACCAGCAATCATGAATTGGTTGGGGTTTTAGAAAAACCTGTCCCTTCATGTATGGGGGGGGGGGGGGGAAGAAAACCTTATTGATCATGGTAACCCTCCTACGACACTGCCTTTTGGGGGTGGGGCATCAAAAGCTCCGCACTCCATCCCACGAGTTCGAGAGTTTATCCACTTCGAGTGTCCTGGCAGGGACGGTGTGAGACACTCGGGGCGTGTGCTGCCGCAGCTCAGCACACAGCTGCCTTGCGTGGTGAGAAGAGAGGTTCCACCTTTGCGACCTTTGTGGTGCTGCTCTCCAGAGCCAGGGTCCCCCGTCCTTGACAGAAAACACAAACTGCCCCCTGTTATCTCGTGAAGGTGTAAGCTGCTTCTGCAGGCGGCGCCGGGCATGTCTAAAATAGAGTCCCAGCCCATCAAGAGTGCGCAAGTGCCCACAACAGCCTGAGCAAAAAGGGGAGGGAGGAGGGCAGCGTGTGACAAGGGTCAGATGGTGGCCACAGCTACAGTGGGGTATTCAATATCTACGTTCTTGAGCCAGTTTCTAATAAGAGACTTTTTGGTGAGGGCTGAAAGGGTTTTGCACTTACGCTATAGAAATCTTACATCTATAAATCTGATGTTTTGAGAACCCGATTTCTGAGTTTCAGTACAGCCTTGTGGTGGAGGCCTATAATCTTGGCACTGAGCAGCTGAGACAGGAGGATCTCAAGTTTGAGCCCAACCTGAGCAATTTGACAACTTAGCAAGGGCAACAAAATCAACCACAGAAATCTGGCTGGGATGTAAGCCCTGGCTGAGCCCCCAGCACCACCCCCACCCCCCAAATCTGACTTTTATGTGCAATATTAAAAAATAATACTCCCATTCTGTCACAGGAACAGAAACAACTAAAACGCAGGAAATACCACATTCCTGCGAGGCGACTGTTTTTCTGTACCGAGGTATTTCACTCCCTGTCTGGCTGGCATAGTCTTTCCTGGATAAAGCGGGAGAAAGTCCCGCGTCCACCTGCTTCCTCTGAAGTTCACAGATTGCCCACGTGAGCGCCGGGCACGTGCCAGTCCTCCCCCGAAGAAGGAGCGGGGTCAGGACCTGGCACCGCGCAGCCGAGTGGCACCGCTCCCAGAACTCTCGTCCACTAAAGAGCCATTGTGGGATCCGGACCCTTCAGCGCGCAGGACAAAAGGCTCAGATGAGAAGCACAAAGCGCGTGAGTAGAACCCGAACTCCAAGGCGGGGTGATCGCTCCCACGCGCGCTGCCACGACGACGGCCAGGGAACCTCGCTCTGTAACGCCGTGCGCGCCACTGTCGTCGCGCCAGCTCGTAAGTGAGAACGAGTATGGTGCGGCGCTCTCAGCGCGGAAGGGGAGTGGAAAATGGCCAGGCAGGGGACCAGCGTCCAATGGGAAGAGACGGGACGTGGACAGGCCAGGGATGCCGGTTCCCTGTGGATGCGACTCGGCGCGCTGCAGCTCCCTACCCGGTGACCTGGGACTGCGGGCGATCGCATAGGAATGAGGCCGGGCCCAAGGCTTCAGGTAGCCGGGATTTCTGCGCGAGCTGACTTCCTAGGCCAGGCTGCTCTGGGGATGAGGTCCCCGCTGAGGCGTCTGAGGTCACCAGGGTGAGCTCGGGTCCCTCGGGCTGCAGATCCGGCTCTTACATCCACACAGGAGGGCCCGTGAACTCAGGCCAAGCCATGGCTCCACCTGGGTGACCTGCCGTGACTCTACACGCAGCCAGCCTCACTACAGGGGAAGAATAGCCCACAAGAAACTGAGGCAAAACAGAACCGCTGCGGCCCCTGGTCAGCGTACACAGGAAGCGTGGAGGAAGCCGGTGCAGGCATTGTCACCGGCCAAAGGGGAAAGGCTCCTGCAGGTGCGCTGGCTTTGTTGCATTTATTGCATTCTACATTAATCCGTTTTAGGACAAGGAAATGTTTTTCTACATCTGTAAGCCCCCTATATATTTAGCTAACCAGTTTTAACCAGAAACACTGTCTGTCTCAAATAGTCTGTTATTATCTGGAACTTGGAATTGGTCACAGCTTTTTTTTGCCCTTTAGTGATGTGGAAAATGGAGCCCACAGGCCTGACACTTGCTAAATGCAGGCCCACCGCTTAGCTACACTCTCAGCCTCCAGGTCACAATTTTATACTAGTGTCACCTGGTCTAACTACTTTTTGATGTACATAACTACCAACAGTGCTGGGCCTGAAGGTGTAGGCCTAAAATCCCAGCATTCTGGGTGGCTAAGGCAGCAAGATCACAGGCTTGAGCCCAGCCTTGGAAATTAGTGAATAAGACCTCGTCTTAAAATTAAAAAAAAAAAAATAGGCCCTGGGGACATAGTGCATTGTGAAGGCTCTGGGCTTGATCCCCAGTATCTTCCTCTACCCGTACAAACACATGCACAAAGCAAAACACCACCAACAAAACAAAACCCTATGAACAGATAAAAGAACCATTTTGAATTTTTAAAAATCTCACATTTGAGGTATAGGCAGCAAAAATGATTTCCCATTCTGCTGATTCTCTCTTCACTCTTGATCATTTCCTTTGCTGTGCTGAAACTTTTTAATTTGACATAATCCCATGTGTTGATTCTGGGGGCTCTTTCTTTTGCATTAGGTGTCTTATTAAGAAAGTCCTTGTCTACACCTGTATCTTTTAGATTTTTGCCTAGTTCGTCTTCCAGAAGGTTCCGTATTACAGTTTTGATATCTAGGTCTTTGATCCACTTCGACTTGATTTTGGTGCATGGTGACAGGTGTGTGTCTAGATTCATTCTTCTGCATGGGGATGACCAATTTTCCCAGCACCATTTGTTGAAGAGGACATCCTTTTTCCAGTGTAGGCTTTTGGCTCCTTTATTGAAGATCAGGTAGCTCAGGGTACTTGAATTCTTCTCTGTATCCTCAGTTCTATTCCATTGGTCAAACTTTTTGTGCCAGTATTATATAGTTTTTATAACTGTTGTTTTGTAATATAACCTGATGTCTGGAATCCTAATGCCTCCTGCCTTAGTCTTGCTACTCAGGATTGCTTTGGCTATTCTAGGTCTCCTTTGGTTCCATATGAATTTAAGAATTTTTTTTTCAAGTCCTTTAAAAAAGTTGTTAGTATTTTGATAGGAATTGCATTGAATCTGTATATCATTGGGCAGTATAGTCATTTTGACAATACTAATTCTGTCTATACAAGAATAAGTAATGTGTTTCCACTTTCTGATCAGTCTTCAATTTCTTTCTTCAGTATAATATAGTTTTCTTTGTAGAAGTCTTTCACTTCCTTGACTAATAACTAGAATATATTAGGGAACGGAAGAAAAACAGACTCCTCAAATTCAAGGACCCAATTAAAAAGAAGGCAACAGAAATGAATAGGCAATTTTCAGATGAAGAAGTTCAAATGGCCAGTAAATACATGAAAAGATGGTCAACCTCCATAGCCATCAGATAAATGCAAATCAAAATACCACTAAGATATCATCTAACCATAGAGAGAATAGTATATATCAAGAATTTGAACTGCAATCAATTCTGGCAAGGCTGTAGTGAAAAAGGAACCCTTGTACCCTGCAGGCGGGATTATAAACTGGTACAACCACTATGGAAGGCCTAATGAATATTACTCAAAAGGCTGAAAATAAATATCCCTTTGATCCAGTGATACCTCTTCTAGGAAACTTTCCAAAAGAGTTAAAAGCATCATATAAAAGGGATGTATATTTACCTATGTGCATAGCAGCACAACTAGCAGTAGCTCAAATAATCAACAGACCAATAGATACACAAATTGTGGTATGTATACAAAATGGAGTACTACTCATCTATAAAGACAGATGGTTTAAAGTCTTTTGTAGGTAAATGGAGGCAACTTGAGACAATCATGCTCATTGAAGTGAGTCAGACACTACAGAAGGTGAAATATCACATGGTTTCTCTAATATGAGAAACCCAGAATATAGTTACTTAGTGGAATGAAATGGGAAGATAGTGGGAGTTAGGGGATGTGGTGGGGGTCAAAAAGAGAGACAGAGGGTCTAAAGGAATGGCTTAGTGATTAAAGCACTTGCCTAGCAAGCACTAAGTCAAGCACTAAGTACCCAGAGCTCAATTCCCCAGCACCACATAAGCTGAGTGTTGTGGTGCATGCCTGTAACCCCAGCACTCAGGAAACTGAGACGGGAGAATTGCCTTGAGTCCAAGGCCAGCCTGGGCTCCATAGTGAGTTTAGGACCAACCTGAGCTCCAGAGTGAGACTCTGTCTCAAAAAAAAAAAAAAAAAGAGCACAAAACAAAAAAAGGTTGGGGGTGGGAGAGGAGACACAGGGGGAGAGAGGGAGGATTTGCCACTCTCACGTGATGTGTGTGTGTGTGTGTGTGTGTGTGTGTGTGTGTGTGTACACAAAATACTCAAGTTCAACATAAACATTATGTACCACATATATATATATATATATATTAATAAAATGGGGGGAAAATCTTATGTGGGGGCTGGAGGAATGGCACAGTGGTTGAAGTGCTCGCCTAGCAAGTGTAAGGCCCTGAGTGTGATTCCTCAGCACCACATAAAGCCTGGCATGGTGGTACATGTCTATAGTCCCAACACTTGGGAGGCTGAGGCTGGATTGCTGTGAGTCCAAGGTTATCCTGGGCTACATAGTGAGTTCAGGACAAGCCTGGGCTAGAAAACAAGACCCTGTCTCAAAAAAAAATCATTTCATGTCTGCAAAAAGGTACAAATATGAACTACTTCCTCCAAATGCTATTTGATCCAATACCCAGTTAACATTTTTCATTCATCACACTTGGACAACATGGTTCTATCGAGATAATCTATCTATGATGATGACAGGTGATTTTAAGTGTGGGAGTAATTTCTTTCCACTCTCAACATTGTGCTTCTGTAGTGGCTGGAGCGTATCCAGTTGAAAAATACAAGCACATATTCTTCCACCAATCCAGCATTAAGTTCCCTCTTATTATCAACTCACCAGAATTAAGCAGAATGATAGACTTGAGGCACACGAACTCCTCTCCCTGCAGATTCATCATACGGAACCGAGTTGATGTTGCCAGCAGCATGTCAAAAATCTCCACCATGCCCTCTACACATTTACCCTGATTCCTAGGAAACAAGTTTTAAAAAGTATTTAAAAAAAACAAAAAAGCTCTCATAAGACAAGGTTTACATTCATAAAATTCTACTAACTCAAACACTTTAACCAAACCCTTTAACCTATTCTCTTCATGGAGCATGAACACTCATTTAAATTCAAGAATGAAAACCAACAAAGTATTTCCAGCAACAAAACATCCTCATTTCAACTTTTTAGAAGAGATATAGTGTTCAATTGGCAAACCAACTGGGTTAACTACAAAGTTCTTCATCCCAGAGGTAATCAGAAGTGGTTAAGATTCAGAAAAGGATTTTTCTAATGTGTTTAGTGATTTTCTGCTATATTCTAGACATTTCTAATTGTTTTGGGGATAAAAAAACGGCTTTTGCTGTCATAACTGGTTGTGGGGCTGGAGGAATAGCACAGGGTTCAAGTGCTTGATGGAAGTGTAAGACCCCAAGTTCAATACTACAGCACCACATAATATTTGCATGTGTTGGTGTGTGCCTGTAATCCCAGCACTTGGGAGGATAAGGCTGGAGGGTTGCAATGAGTTAGAGACCAGCCCGAGCTACATAGTGAATTGAGGACCAACGGGGACTACACCGTAAGACCCTGTCTCAAGAAAAAAGTTGTGGCTTTCAATGTACCAAGTTCTCAAAGATACATATTGAAGTACAGGAACAATTATAACTAGAAACTGTGGCTGTACTGCATCACTGGGGTTACAGTGGATGGCAGGAGGGATTCTCCTAGTAGGTGGCACTGGAGTTGGCCCTAAGAGCGTGCAGGGCTTTACCAAGCAGAGATGCGAACACCTGATTGAAAGAGTGCCCTAAACACAGAAGGGAGAAGCAGCCTAGGAGAATGTGAACTGGCGCTGGAGATGAGGAGGAGCCAGGAGATTGATCAGGGCAAGTAAGGGCAGTCAGCTGTTGTCCGGTGTTATTAGAGGAAATTCACGCTTCCTTCCTACACAACTAGAATCCTGGCTCCAAGAATTTAACATTAATAATACCTACGATTATCAAGAAAGCAGATTCAAAGTGTCATAACATGAATCATTTCAAATTGCACATTTAGACTTGCTTCAGAAATCATAGGAGATGCTACACATAATAGAAATACATTTATTTTGGGGGAAGATGTATTGGAAGAATTCAAAACAGGAAAAAGTTAAAATAGTCTATGTACATGCAAACATGTTTGTGAAGTATATTAATATAGAAAACATGAGCACAAGCACATTACTTAGCACTTTGCTTTGTCTCGCTCTGTAGCACAGGCTGGTCGTTGACATACAATGCGGCCCACATTGGCCTTGAACTCCTGGCAATCCTTCTGTCTCAGCCTCCTACGTGCTGGAATTATAGGCATTCGCCACCATGACCAGATAAATTTTCTTTTTTAAAAGTATGGAATGCCTCATGAATTTGTGTGTCATCCTTGCATAGAGCTATGTTAGTCTTCTTTGTATCATTTCAATTTTAGTATATCTACCGCTGAAGTGAGCATGTGACCTGCTAATTTTCATGCAGTGGTGGGGAATGAAGTCCTGCCCATGTTATGTAAGGACTGTGTTCACTGAGCTACACCCTAAGTCCTAGATCTTGGCGGGCTTTGATTGTTTGTTTTGTTTTGAAATACGGGAATTGAACTCAGGGTCCTCACAATGTGGTATAGCCCCAGCCATCTTTTTAAAATTTGAGACAGGATCTCATTAAGTCATTACATTGTCCACACTGGGCTCAACATGCAGTCCTCCTCCTTCAACCTTCCAGATCATTTCCTGTTTTTAACATCTAGAAAGTTTCTTGCAGAATGCGAAACCACACAGTCAAGTGTCACTTATCGATGCCCACACATCCTGAGAAATGTGTCTTTAGAAATTCTGTCACTATGTGAAGATGACAGAGTACACTTCACCCAGGAAGGGTGCCATGCGCTATGCATTATAGTTCTAGGGCACGTTGTACACATGATCCATTGTTGGCCAAAACAGTATGTGGTACCTGGCTACGATTCTTTCAGCTTTATTTCTTGGTTGATACTCAGCTTGACTTTACCGTGTGAAAATATTGTGTGTACTGTGCACCTAAGACATTTCATACAGTGACAATATTTGTACCTTTGGACATGTAGAGATAGCTACAGAATAAATTCCTAGAATTAGAATTTTAGATAAAAGGACATCTGCATTTAAAAAAAAACAGTTTTATATTGCTTTCAAAGAGCTTGAACTCATAGATTGTTGTTAGGAAAAGTTTTGTGGTTGTTGTGTCTGGGCATTGAACCCAGGATCTCACACAGGCAAAGTGTGTGCTCTACTGCCGAGTACAGTATTTGTAAACACTGAAATATTTTAGCATGAGATTTTTTTTCCTTGCTGGTGGATCTTGCTCTTTTTTCCTCTGTTGGGTTACCGATCAGGGTCACGTTGATTCCTAAGAGCTCTTTATATATTATAGTTAGGTCTTATGTCATATACTTTTTACTGTTTATCTCATCACTTGCAGTACATTTATTTTGATTTTGCTTTGGTATTTTTTTCTATGAGATAATTATTAAAGATTTAAATTTATCAAAGTTTTCATTTATAGCTCTAGTACAGTATGTCTTGCTTGGAAAGGTCACTACTATTCCAATCACATATAAAAATTATCTTATGCATTCTTCCAGAAAAGTTCCATGCTTTTATTTTTAAATCTTTGATCTTCTAGGATGTATTCATTTTTGTGCAATTTGAGAGAGACCCACATGCCATATAATCCAGCCACTTATTGACAACTCAATGCCTTCACAGTCATGCAAACATCATTCGGGATTTATTTTTTTGCAAGAGGTAAGACAAGAACTCAGCTTAACTTTTTTTTCACTTAGGAAGTTAGTTTTTTTTAATACCATTTATGGAACAAACCATCTTTTCCACACTGATCTGAAATAAGCAAGGTTCCTTTGGTATACCTATTTATTTCCTACAGCTATCATCTAAGGTTAATGTTACGTTTCCTATTTTCCAAATGAAGAAATGAGCACCTGAAGATGTTAAGTCAAACCAAACTGCCTTCCAATCAGAAGAAAGACTTCCAGCAAGAAGATTTTCTTTTTCCCATCGTCCTTTCTCGCCCTCTCTAATCCATGCAACAAGATTTATGACGGGTCTATTCTGTACCAGTCCTTGTGCCAGACAGTAAAGGCACAGAGAAGACGGCTATGGGTGTCGTTAATGAAGAGATCAAAACAGGAGCAAGCCTAGAGGAAAGACAGATACAAGGCAACGGATACACGCCCTGGAAGATGTAGAGATGGAGCCGCTATGCTCAGATCAAGTTCAGTGTTTATGTACAGTGCTTCCAGTGCAGCATGGCACACAGAAGGGCTCCACTTAAGTGGTGGCTGTGGATATACTGATACCTGGATGCTTCTCTGTCAGAGGAGATGTTGGCCACTTGACCGGATGCATCTAGAAAACAGGTGTGGTGTGCAGCCTGTGGTGACTGTGGACATCTGGATGCAGGGAGGGGACGCACAAGCAGAAGGGAGACTTGACAGCTGTACTGCTCAACACAGGGATGGGACACTGACCATACCAAAGAATCCACTGGCTGGAAGTAGGGATTACATGCTAGAAACGGGGTTTCCTTGTCATGTAGTTGAATTTTTTTTCACAAATAGGACATTTTCTTTTTAGTAAAAAAAAAAAAAAAAGGATAAAAGAACATGTTTGGAGGATGAAGATTTAAAAATAACAACTCATAGCCAAAATAGAGAAATGTTCCTTTCTCAGTGTAAAGTCTCTGTTTACTTAACAGACTGCACGCCGGCAGGGAAGCTGGGCTGGGTGTGGGAGGGAGCTCGCACCACCCTGCTGTGAGGAAAAGTTCAGCACAGAACTGAGGCTTCATTCTCTTTCCTTCGGGTCCCTTTTCAACAGTCTCCCACGTCCCCCCAAGAGGACCTCACGCTTAACTCCTCCAGCTAACGTGGGTATTTCTCAGCCCTTCCCGCTAGATGTCCTGACAGCTAATTACTCCCTCCTGTCCGTGGACAATGCTGACTGGGCAGGTCCCACTAGGCGCTGTAGCTGTGACTCAGAGAGGAAGCCATCCAAATTCTCAACTTACTTCTGTGTGTTTGTGGGGAAGGGGACTGTGGAGAAGACACACATTGACCATTCATCATAGGGGCATGACAGCGAGACCTTGAAGCCCACTTCCCTGAGAACATGTGTGCCTTAAAGTATTGATGGTGTGAGTCAGAATCCTGAGGGATGCCGGAAGGAAGATTTGACCCAATGAAGCTTCAGCTCTCTCTCTCCCCCCACCCCACTTGTTGTGCTGGGGACAGAGCCCAGGTCTTGTTGCACAGGCTTAGCTAAATGATTTACCACTGAGCTAAAAGGCCAACTCTGGAGCCCCCATGTTCTAAACAATGTTGAAAGAGCCTGAAATTTACGCTCATGACACCATAAGAACCAGCTTGCTCTCATGTTCAGTGGGCACGACTCAGTTGGTTCAAGCACTTTGCCAATCTGCTACAGGTGCAATTAAAATTAAGCACTTTGAAGACCCCAATGGTGCTTTCAGTGAATCGCAACATGCCACCTGAATCCCAGTGACTGGCTGGCTACATGGAACCTGCGGCTCTTGCACAGCATGAGGACCTCAGGAAAAACTTGTCATACGAAGTAGTGAACAAGGGATGTGGCAAGCTCTGACCCACTGCAGAGCCATGTGGACTTCAAAGGCAGACACGTGTCACTGCCTGAGGCAAGGGAACCCCCCACGGTTGCCTGACTTCTCAAAGTGCTGCCAAAATGTTCTAGGCCTGCTTCAAGAACAAATAAAACTCGAGTGTTAACTTGATTTCCAAGGGAAAGGATGCATCCACAGTGGCAGAAAGCGGGTGGTTACTGGGAATCTGGAAGTCGAGTCCCTGTAAGCCACGATGGGTTTGAATCCATGAGATGCTCCTGAGAAGCACAAGAGATCTGAAAAAACAAGATGTATTTTCAAAGGAAGTACAGTGTCAGTTACAGAATAGAAGTGGTTTATCAAGCAGACCGACCTGTGACTCCCACTGTGAGACGTGGCAGCCTGCATGGCGGACGCCTCCAGCCAATTATATCAGCTTGTTTTTCAGAGCACCTCAAAATCCCCATGTGGGGAACCTTGTTCTGACACTGACCCACTTCATTTAGCCCATTTGCACTAAAGCGATGGGGAGAAGGCGCAGGCCTTGAGAGGGCGTTTTGTCCGCGCCCTGGAAGTGTGTCCTCTTTAAATATGGAAGCCTGAAGCCTGTTTTCCCAAAACTTGAAAGTTCCCCTGCCTGCTCGTGGGAAATACAGAGCTCTACTATCATACTTGGACTTATCTAGCTTCAAAAATATATCTAACAAAACGCACGGCTACCCTAGCCTCTCTTTGTAGAAAAGGAAATTGGTAGATGGAAACCGAGAAGACATAAAAAGGCAAGAGAGGATATTAAGCTTCACTGTGCTGAAGAAAAAGTACAACATGGCTAGAAAACGTTGAAACTTAACATTGCTTGAAATCAGTCATGGTGAGATCTATTGTATTCAAAAATAAATCTGCATTTTTTGATGCTACAGAATTTGTCTGCACGTTTTCTGACACCTGAAACGCTGTGAGCTCATACATATTTATATTTATATTATAGGCTGGCATACACAACTGTGTGAAGCTGTACAAGCACAAGTCACAAGCAATGTATGTTGAATGAAGCAAAGGAAGTGGTTTAGACTCTGGAGCCCAGCTGTCTGGGTTCAAATGGTGACACACTAGGTATACACTCACTGTGTGGCCTTGAGCCAACTACTGTAAGTAATTATTCCAATGTGAGTATTTAGAATGGCTCACTCACTTTGGGCTGTAAGTTAACTATGAAAATTTAACTTATTAGGATACAATGCTCATGAGATAGAGCAGTTGGACCGTAAGTTAAATATATAATATTTAAGTTATTGGGAGCAGTTAGCCCCAGCAGAGTCCGAATGACATTGGCACTGTAAGTGGAGTACTGCTCTACAAAATGTTTACTTCCTTTAATATTGATAATAGAAGACAGATATTAGTCCAGTTTAGGTAGGTTTCTACAACATTGTAAAACATCTGGCCTAAAATAAGCCAGAAGGTAGTCTGTATCCATGGAGAGGTGGTCAGGGAAGATCAGACTGTGGGTGTACAGTGGGCTCTGTAGCTGCTGGTGATACACTATTGCAAGAAAGGAGTGAGTTCAGGCAAGAACTGAATAAATCCTAAGCATAGCTTGTTAGGAATGGAGAAAAAATGAAAGCTTTAGGTTAGATACCAAGGCTGGATGTAAACTTCTGGTCATCTTCCTTGGGGTGGCACAGAGTAGGGTCTGTGTATGAGATGAATGGATATTTGGTAACCAGAAGTCAAGACTACACCAAAAACTGCTATATTTACCAAAGAATTTGTCTTCCTGGCTATCTTACTTCCTTTAATTCCAATAATTCCTTTGCAGGCAAGAGTGAGCATGTGACCAGATTCTAGCCAATGGAAAGTGGGCAGAAGACTTGGATATCATCTGTGTGGCAAAATAGTTAGGAAACAAATGTGTCTTCCTCTCCAATCCTTTCCCCCATCCACTACTTGAATCTGAAGCCCTTCGAGAGCATTGTGGGGCAGATCTAGAAGGTGGTAGGAGTCTGGGTCCCTCAAAGAGAGAATTATCTGCCAAGCAAGATGTCTATATTTAAAATGACCTGAATAAGAAAAATTGTTACTGTGTTGAGCAGCTAGGATTTTAGGAATATCTGATTCCTCCTTGTCCCAACTCATTTGCAATACACAGAAAGACATAGCTACTAGATTATCAAAGGCTATAACAAATTTATTTCCACATTATCCTACTTTATAGATTTTAATCACTTCCAATGGCCCTGATTAGTAAAGGTATAAATGAGTAGGTAGCATTTGATTTGGATCTCTAGGGGTTGAGTGAGTGAGGAGGAAGAGAGTTCCAGGAAGATTAAGTGGAATTAGTAAAGGCCACAGGGTGGGAGAACAGAAGGCACATTCAGGGAGTGCTGAGTAATCCACTTGGTAGAGTTTGATATTTATGAGGACAGACTTGCAAAGAAGGCTTAGTCAGACAGTGAAGAGGGGTTCAGAAAGGGCGTAGGAAATGATGCTGGAGAAAATATGCAAAGGAAGAACATAAAAACTTATCAGTGGGTGACAGTGTTCAAGGAGTGTAAATGCTTTGGTCTCATTATTTAGTATCAATGCACAAAGGAGAGAGGAGAAACACCTAGAAGAGACTGTGACCATGAGGAAGAGTGAGGAAGTATGAGGCGGCCACCACATCTATAAAGAATGAGAGAGATATTTTGGAAATCCCTTTTGAAAGAAGAATAAACAGACAGCTAAGTGATTCATAGTGCTGGGAAATACAGAAGGATTTAAGTACAAAAGGATGTCGAAGTGGATGGAAAGATGATAGGAGAAGTAGAGAAATCAGCAACAGAAAGCCAAAATGTTTGTTAATTTGTTTTTAGAAGAAAACAACTTCCCTTAAAATTGTTGAGTTTGGGGCTGAGGCCTCACTCAGCCATTAGAGCACCTGCCCAGAGCCACCTAAACTGAGCGTGGTGGCACACAACTGTAATCCATCACTCAAGAGGGTGAGGCAGGAGGACTGCTATGAGTTCCAGGCCAGCCTGGGCTACAGAGTGAGTTCAGGACCAGCCTGAACTACAGAGTGAGACCCTGTCTCAAAAAAAATTATTGAGTTTAAGGTCGGTCGTGGCGACCCGGGTTGTAATCCCAGCACTCCGGGAAGCTGAGGCAAGAGGAATTCCAAGCTTGAATTCAGACTGGGCAACGTAGAGAATGTGCCTGGGAACACAGCATACTGCAGAGTTCCTGAGTTCAACCCCCTGTATACAAGATAAAAAGCAGGAAACTGAAAATGTAAGTCTGAAATGCGGGAGAGAGAAGAGTCACATGTATGCTCGGGCTAGCTTATTTTCTCCATGTAACAGTAAGATTGTCTCTTCAAATGATCACACAAACATATACTTTGAAGGTCTGTCCAGTGTTTCACAGAACTCATATGTAGTTGAGTGTTCTATAGTGGTAAGCATGACATGATCTCCGGTGCATGGCTACAACAAGCAGCTCGCAGCTACTTTCACACATTATATGTTCTACACTTACAAAGGTGTACAAAAGAGTCCTCACACATGGACCATGAGTCAAGGAATATAGACATGTCACATTTAATAAGTATGGTCAAGTAACTCACAAAAATATCATTGTCAATTTACATAGCCATTAAAAGAACATAAAACAGAATTTCTGGAAATGGGACTGGAGACGTAGCTCGGCAGTTAAGAGCTCTTGCCTGGCAAGTGCAGGGCCCTGGGTTCCACTTCCCAGTACCATACTAGCTGGGTGGGGCGTCACATGACACATCTGTAGAAAATAAATGAATACATACAAAATAAAGGTCTGCAGCACTGGGCCTAGCTCAATTTGAAAATATAAAAATCTATAAATGGAGATTTTTGGAGATAGCTGAATAAAGAATTGAGAATAATCTGGCCAGGAAGAAGAAAAAGAGAAAGGAGGAGTGGGAAAAAAAAGAGAGGGAGGAAGTGAGGAAGGAGACACAGAGTAAAGAGAAACGGAAATTGAGAAGCAATGACATCACTGGCAGGGGAAGACAAAGTAGAGCCTACCATGACTGCCTCTGGAGCCACCATCAGCCTCCCCAAGCTCTTGTAGCCAGCCCCTCACCTACGCCTCTGCCGGTAACTCTTTATCCACACGCCAGGAATCACCTTAATAAACACAGTGGTTCACCAAACTGGACTTTGGTGCAGTTATTACTGGTTGCTTGACCAGTCTGCTGGCCCTATCCGGGTTAAACAGCTACTGCTGTTCACATCTCTCCAGGAAGTTATTTACCAACTTTTGCCAATCGTTAGGGCTCCAGCAGGACAGTAGGAAGTGGGGTGCTAATAAGCCAAAGGTCAACAGGAAAAGAGATAGTCATGGTTGGGCTACGGGATGGGGAAAGGGGGCATCTATTTTCTTGGAAAATAGATGAGAACAAACTCAGAGTCATCAGGAAAGAAAGAAATGCCTTTTCTTCCGAAATCAGTAAACTAATAACATGAACGTGGAAAGACTGAGAGGTAATATTAGATATATTTGTATCTCAACATTTTTAGTCAACGGAAGTGGCATAACATGCAGAGCATGTGGGCAGGTAGACTGAGGCTGGAGACTTCAGGGCTGGGGAAGCACCCACACATGCCGTCAGGCCGGGGATCAGATCAGCTGCCATCCCTGAGGCCTTGCCCTCAGATTCCGTGCCCTGGTCTGATGTCTTCAGTCCAGTGCTTAATGCCAACCTTGCACAGTCCTTGCGAGCAAGTGCAGATATTCCAGAACATTCCTTGTGCAGTCCGCTTGGATGATCACGCCCTCACCCCTCCAACCCTGGCCTGTTCCTTGGGAATGTCCTGCTCAGATCTCAGGGCTCTGGAACAGTCCAGAAGACTTCCCCAATATCACAGAATTCCCTACTCTTTCTTTCTCTTGATTTATACACTTTTCCTTTGCTGTGAGACTGCCCTTTATCAGTGTCAGCAAACTTTTTCTGTTAGAGACCAGAGGGTAAATATTTTAGGCTCTGTGCGTCATCAGTCTTTGTTGCTTCTGCTCGACTCTGGTGGTTTAGAACTGCCATAAATCTATGTCAGAGATGGGTGTGACTGTGTTCTAACAAAACTTTATTTGCAAAAAAGGAACAGTCTGAATGTGTCCCACAGATCATATAACAAATGATCAAAAATTAGCATGAATGTTTAGGGTTTATATTTTTATTGCAATTAAAATACACATTGACATTAATCCCCCTCAAAATATTCCCCCTTGCTTCAAATACACTTATCCCCATCTTTGTCTTTCACCAGAATGTGGCGAATGTTGCCTCCAAGTGCCACTCGATGTACGAGCAGGCTTGCACAATACTACAGTGTGTCCTCAGCCACCAGATTCACTGGCTCGGTACCACGAGACTTCTGGCTCTTTCTCAAAGTCAAAACGACCTCACATGAAAGGCAAACATTTTGAATCAAATGAGGGCATCAAAGCAGCCTCCGTAAGGCAGCTCAAGACACTCATGTAAAAGGACTTCCAGAACTGCTTCAGAAAGCGGCAGGACTGAAGGCATGAGTGTGTTTGGAGCAAGAAGACGTATTTCAAGGGCGATTGATAGTCGTGTGTGCTTTACAGCAATAATTTTTAAAATATTTAAACACTCATTATGTTTGTTGGTCAGACCTAGCACTTTACCCATTCCTGTCATAATTGCTGCATATCTCACAGACTTACTGAGCAAAACGGTACCGACAAAAGTTGTTAAGAATAAAAGGATAAGCAGGGCAGAACGTGCCTGTTTCAGAAGGAGTTTACATCTTATTTGTGTGGCCAACAAAGATTTATTTGTAAACCAGTCAATCAAGTTACAATTAGTGGTGTGAAGTGGGAAATTTTGGTATTTTATTACACACTGTTGGGGAAAGCAGGGACCCTCGATGATGGCAGCAGGACATCAAACAGACTTCAGCAGAAACATGCAGATCAGGAGCCCAGAGAGCCATTTAGACCTGAAAATGGAGTTTTGAGAGCTGCTGGGAGAAGTGTACAGAGGGAGAAGAGAGAGAACTCTTGGGAGAAATTGGCCTCAGAAAGGTGAGCCCCTTCCTGAGGGACACACGAGGGACAGTGGAGGAGGTAGAGAAGTTCCAGGGAACAGGGAATTGGGGCAACAACAGGTTCAGAGGAGGGTACCGGTAATACTGACAGCCCAGAGAAATTAAGAAAACCAAGTATGAGCTTAAGGGCAAGCCTGGGATGATGCGGTAGCCTCCCCGGCAGCTTGGGGAGCCCGGGGAAGGGAGCAAAGACATCGGACAGTGGATGGGGCCCACTGCAGAAGACTGGCTCTCGAGACATGGGAAAAAATTGAAGGCAGATATTTTAGGCGGTAACTTTACAATGATCAATAAAGCAGTTTGGGATAAATCAGGAGGAAAATTAATTTGCCAACTATTTACAGTGAAAGAATAAGGTTGGAAGGATCAAAGATCAGCTAGATTTGGTAGGAGTAATGGATGGCAGTGGTGGAGACTGTGGAGAGAGATTTGGCTTAAAGTATTTCTCATGGTAGAGTTCTCGGCAGCGGCACCCACTAAAGTACAGGAGAGAGAAGCCAGGACCGGTGGCAAAGGTCTGGCATCTCAACACGCCGGAAGGCTGAGGCAGAAGGGTTGCAAGTTTGAGTACAGTGTGGTCAATTTAGAGACTTAGCAAGATCCTATCTCAAAATAAAAGGGGGGGGGGGACCTGATAATATAGTTCAGTATAAGACCCTGGTCTCAATCTCCAGTACCACAAAATAAAGAATAAAATAAAATAAACAGAATAGGATAGGAGAAACCAAATAGCCAATATGTACAATTTAAAAACACAGACATCACCAGCTTCATCATTATAGCAAGGCACAATGTTAAGAGGCTGATTAGAAATTCACAGAAGACCTGATCATTCTGAAAATTGACCAGAGCTCATTTGTTTGATTCTTCAAAAGCATATCAGCTTTGATGCCTTTTCCTATGAAGATCTTCTGAGCAAAGGCAACGGCCTGAGGATTGCAAGAGTAGGTTTGTTGATTTCACTAGAAGGAGACCTACTTCTCTTGTGTCCGACCTTCTATCTGCCCACTCTGTCAGTGCATAAACAAACTCTGTGCTTCTATGTTACTGTCCTTTAACTATCACAAGCTATATGTCAAGGTCAATGAGATAAGCTATGCCAGTAACTAGCCAAAAATGTCATTCCTCTTAGAGAGGGCAATGCTTAGGTACAAAATTAAAGGAGCAAATAGAATAAGATACAAACAGGAGAAATTTTAAGAATATAGCCAGAGGCTCATCATTGTAGAGTTATTATGAGAAAATTGAGATAGCCATGTCATATGATTCATTTAGAAGAATTGGATTTCAAGTGGAAATGACTCTGGGCCCATTACCTTGAGAAGAGTTGCTATGAGACAGAGAGCCAGCGCTGTCTTCACTGCGTGGCTGAGGAACAAATGCATGGGGCAATATGGAAGCATTTTAGAAATGGAAACATGTCTGAAGACTCCCTCCAAGTCTGACAGGCCTTGCTGAAAGAGCCAGGAAGCGAGACGTGGGGGACAAGTTCTCAGCTCTCTGCTTCTCTAAGTTTCAATCCGCATTTCGCTTTGTTTCTGTCTTTAAAATTTGAAATGTAAGAAAGTCTACAATCAAGAGAAGACAGGGTTCACAAGTGCTCAGTTGAAAGATGTCTAATAAAAATACTATGAAAATTAAAACATGACAGGATTCCTTTAGCGTAAGGAAGTCCATGCTCATTGAAAACAAAGAGGGCAGTGAGTAGTTCTCTGAGGGGGTATCACTGAGGAAGAAAATCCATTATCCTCCTAACCCTACTATTATGGTGTCCCCCCAAAAATGTCATGTTCTCTGAAGGAGACTGGATCGTGGGGTGATATATTCATCCGCACATTAATCTGCTGCTGATTTCATGCAGTATCAGGAGGTGAGGCCTGGTTGGAAGGGTAGGTATTACGGTTAGGAGCTGAGGTGTCCCCCCAAAGCCTCATGTATCTGGATGCTGTAAAACATCCTTGTACTGTTGGGATGCTGGGTCAGGACTGAGGAGGTGGAGCGCTGGGGCTTGACTCAGAGGGATGGATAACTGGGGCAGGACTTAGAAGGGTGGCTCCACCCCTTCTCCCTCACCTGCTATGGCTCTGTCTTGTGCTTCCCCCACCACTGGCTGCCCGTGAATGGAGTATGTGAGACCTTCTGAAACCGTGGACTAAGATGAATCTTTCCTCCCTTACATTGTGGACGTTGGGTATTCTGTCACAACAATGAAAAAGTAAGTAAGACAGTGGCTCACTGGGGCAGGACCCAGAGGGGAATATTCTTGGCCACAGCTCCTCTGTGCCTGGCTGCTTGCTGGCTGCCCTGAATGAGCAGAGTCCTTCACCATGCCCTTCTGCCCCTGCACTTTCTGTCTTGAAGCTAGCCAACCACCGTGTGCACCGAGACCTCAGAAACGCGAGCTAAAATAAACATGCCCTTATTCAAGTTGTGGGTGTGGGTTATGGTAGCCCAGAGACCAGGAAGGTGACATCCACCTCCCTGAGGGACCAACTCACTGATTTCTACAGTGTGAATGGGTTCACTGCCACATATGACTAGCAACTGGCACACATCTCGATCTGTCTCCAAACACTTCCGGCATGAAGCCTTATCCTTGCTGCCCCACCATGTTCCCAGTAAAGGCCATCTTCATCCCCACTCCTTGTTCTTCACTGCAATCTCCAAGGTTGGACTTCAGCTTTGCCAGAGTCACTGTGCACCTGCCACCAGACCCTAGTCATGAAGGGCAGACAACTGATACCTGAATGACTCACTCAAGAGCATTCAGTCCTTTGTGTTCAGGCTGGCACGAATGGACGTCACATGGAAATGTTAGACTGACCTACCTGAGAGATGCATCTAGAGTTTAGCCGCCGGCACTCCACTACGTAACATTCAATTATCTTTATTGAGCTATCTCTCAGAGAAGCGAGGCCCGGTGGAATTCTTGGCTATTTACTTTTCTCACACAGAGTCAAAAGAGTTCTTAAGCCAAGAGATATTCTCTAATAAACAGAACAAGTCACAGCATGCACTCTTTTCTTATATTTTTGGGTGCTAAAGTGGCCAAAAAAAAGAAGAAGAAGGCTAGAGTTGGTTATTGTAGATGCTTCTTTCAGAATGTGTAAAACACTCTTCTGGGTTTGAATAGTTTGCCAAAGGGAGATGGGATTCTGTACTTCTCTAGATAATGACCCACTTGAGTTTGCTTGTTCAGTTTATATAGTGTAAGAGCTAAAGTGAGTCCCTGGAGGGAATGTCTAATGGTTGTGGATACTCAGATACCTGGCTAGAGAGAGATCTGATCCATCTTTGAAGATGCCCATATGTATGTAACAAGTATGTAACATAAGAAAAAGGCCTCAGTTCTCCACTCGTAGTTGGAATAGTTCAGAATTATTCCAAGAAGTCAGTTAGTTTCTCTCCCCTGTACTCAGATGAGCAGCACTGGTAACCGGAACAAAGAAAAAAAAATGAACAGAGAGACTGCTGCTCTGTTAGTTATGAGACAGCAGGATTCTGAGTTCTGATAAACAAACTATTGTTTCTCCAAAAGAATATGTAATTCATACTTCATTTATTCATAATTCAATTTTAGTGGTACATTATTTTGGGAATACATATGGCAATCTCTTTGTTAGGTACCAGGGACATAAAGATCATTCCTTTTTCCATTCACAACAAACCTATTGAGCCAGAACTTACCACGTTGCATGAGTTATGGGCTGAAGTTCTAACAGTGATCAGTGCAAACGGTCCCAGTCTCCTGAAGGGCACTGCTTAGTAAGGGATCTGGCTCAATACACATATATTCATAAACAATGATAAAATAATAAAGTAAAACTAGTAAGCATGACAAGTGCCAAGGAAATGAAGCATCAGGGTCATAAGCAAACACAGAAAAAGGGAACTCATGGTGATAGCGTAGGAGGGGTCTCAAAGAAGGGTGCTTTGGAGGAGATATTTAACATCAAACTAAAGAAATAGGAACAAACTTGGTAAAATAATGAGGAAGAATGTGTCACAGAGAAACATGTGTAGGTCTGGAAGAGGAGTTCAAAACCCTAACAGATAGTTGGCATTCCGGAAGCCAGTGTTTCCTTGTACAGGGGTCCCGTGAAGCTGGAGAGTTAGCAGCACACTCTACAGGCCACAGGAAGGAGACTGAATTCCCAAGGCCACGAATAGTCACTGAAATCTTAAGGGAGAATAGGGAGAATGACTAAGACTTTTTTTTCAGAATTTGCCCTCAAAATGTTTCAGTTTTCCTGTTGCTGGACAAAATATGTGGCACTGCATTTTAAAGGAATGGAGGCCAATCTGGCTCATGATTTCAGAGGATTCAGTCCATGGGCGGCAGGCTCCAAGACAGAAACATCATGATGGAAGAGTATGATGGAGCTGATATGCTCAGTTTGTGGCCGTCAGGAAGCTGAGCAGGGGAAGTGTGCCAAAGAGGAAAGGACCAGATACGACCCCATGTTCACACCTCCATAATCTACTCAGACACACCCAGAAGTGTGCTTAACTAATCTTCCAGGCATTTCAAAATCCAGTTGAGTTGACGTACAATGTTGGACAATCATAAGAACTCACAGGGGAAATATTTCCAGTATTTATGGAAGACTTAAAGACAAACTTCCCACTTCTTAACGTGGAGATTCCACTGGGAACTCCTCATGTAAACAGAAACCAAAACGAGTGCACGAGTACTTAAGGTTGGTCAGTCATGGCCATTAAAATTCCTGAAGAAAACGCAGTGCCTTTCTTTCCCTGTTCCTTTCACATAATACCTTAATCCACTCACTATCCTTTAGGTAAGTGACACTTTTCCAGCAGAGACACGGCTGACATTGTCCTAGCTGATGACTAGAGGATTCAAGTTGGCCTCTCTTGGGAAGCCTTGGTCCTGGTTGATTACGATGCATCTGTGTCCTGACCACTTTAGTAGGCATCCAATGTCCTTGCTTCTCTAAAGCTTTTGGTCAAGTGGCGTAGGCAGGCAATAGACGTAATTATGTGAGCAAGATCATTTCTAATCAATGATACAGGGAGTAGCAAGCAAGCTGGTATGAGGACAACTTTAGCTAGCTTGTTCTTGAGAAGATGACATTCAACTTGAGACAAGAAGTTTTGAGGTTACCCAGGCTCCATTTCTAGAATAGAGTTTTAAGTGTTTTTCATTAGAAGAAGTGAGGGATAACTGTTTCAAAGGTTGGTTTTAAGGCCATGAAAAATTGTTTTGGCTTTGAAATCCTTCTAATAATAAAAACCAATAAATAAAAGCTTTTTGCCAAATAATGCGAGGAATACGAAATAAACCATAGAACTAGAAGTGGCCTAAATATAGTGTTGGTCTTAGAATCCTGTCCTGTTGTTTTTTTCATGCTAAAGTTGGAACTGCAGCCAGCAAAGAAGTAACAGGTGGCCCTGGGAGCCAATTCACAAGCTAGGCCAGAATAGAGTTGACAGAAGATGGTAGGATGACTAAAATGCGTATGAATAAGCTACTGTGCTTATTGATTATGTGTTTATAGATCATTTGCTTCCATTATTATTTTTTGTCATTGTCGTCATCTTCTTCTTCTTCTTCTTCTTCTCCTTCTTCTTCCTCTTCTTTCTTCTCCTTATTCTTTTTTTTTCACTATGGACAATCTTTACCTGGATTCCACCATGTAATTTCTACCTTGTAACTTTCACACTGTTCAATTTGTTTGAGTCAAACAAAAATACAGATACAAAATAAACATATTTATTTGAAAAAGGCCAAATGAGCTGTTCCCAATGGGGTGGGGAAACTAAAAATGTAGCTTCCAAGTTCAACACCAGTTTGGTTTTTGAAGCTCTTGTCTATATATCACACTATGCCATTGGTAGACCACAATGAGCCAGGGGCGCCCATGTCTGTTTGTGGTTCCATTCTGCCTGTGCAATCTTGTAAAATTACTTAACCTTTCTGGAATTCCACTCCCTTGCCTGAAAACACAGACTGGACCATATCAATGGTTTTCTACCCATTTTTAGAAGTGAGACACTTTTAATAATTTAAATACTATGCAACATGTTACAGTGGGGATCTAAAATATTCCCCCAAAGGTTCATTGCATTGGACCACAAGGACTCTAACTCTGTGGGTTCATCCACTGACGGATTCCTCATTTCATGACATTTTGTAAGTGCTGGAAACAGGTAGGATGGTCTAGTTGAAGGGAATGAATCACCGAGGTGTGACCCTAGGGAGGACGTCTTGCCCCCACCCTTCCTCGCTGTCTTCATTTGTTGTTGTTGTTTCCCCTCCCTCTGCTCCCTGGGCCCTCTGAGCATCTTGTGCTCTTCACCGTGATGAGCTCCTCACCACAGGCCCACAGGCAACAAAGCCAAGTGACCATGGAATGAAATCTCTAGAACTGAGCCAAAATAACCCTTCCCTTCTCTAAGTTGATTTTCTCAGGCATTTTTTTCACAGAACAGAATGTTAACTGACAGCCCTCCAGTTGGAAAGGAGACGCCAAATTCCTCTGCTCTAGTAGAACTCAGAGAATGCTCCAGGGACCCAACGCCTCCTTTCCTCTCCTCCCAGGCAACCCCTCAGCCACTGAGGTGAGAGTCCCACCGAATGCTGCGTCAGAAGTGGTGATACCTGTCTTCCCAACCGTTTCAATTCCAGAATGACTGTGATTCTGTAAGACCAACTGGACAAGCCTCCAAACTGATACTTCAAACAGAGTCAACACTGTATAAAGTCATTAGCTCCCACTAGAAGGTAAATATATTCACTCCTCAATCACTAAGCTTTACCTCTGATGAGCAAACTTTGTAAAATACTGACAAAAATTCACAGTTTAGGCCGAGGTGCAACTTAGCTCCACTACCAGCTGTAAAAACCGTGATACAGTAACACTGAAGCTGATACTCATTGAGTTGTTATTCATCTACCAAGCACAGCCTATGGCACTAAATATCTGAACAGTGAGTCCTTATAAAATTTTATGAGCTAGACACTGTCACTGTGGAAAAGGAAACTGAGTCCCAGTGAGGTTATGTGATTTCCCAGGGTCCCTCTGTGGATTGGTGGCAAGTCTGCAGCCTGGCTGCAAAGCCTGGGCTATGATACCTCCCACTGAGCACCCTTTGCACTGCCACACAAGTGTGCCCTGGGCTCACATTCACCACTTCTGATCGCTGTGCTGCCCCCTTCCGTGCTCCATGTGCCCAACAGACCTCTCTAAGGATCCTGTAACCCAAGTGCATCTGATCGCCAGCAGGGTAAACCCACGGGTTTTCAGACTGCTGTGGTAATCAGGCTTCAAAAACTCCTCCAATTCTCTACTCTGCAGGCTCTGAAGTCTGTTCAGTGACCAAAGCATGATGCCAGGCCAGACCTCAGAACTTGGAACCATGTGCACAGATTAAAGATGCTGCAGCTCTCGGACCTCCTTCCTGAGCCCTTGGACCAAGCTGCCCACCTGCGTGGAGCTTTTAAACCTTCTGCACCTTGGCCAACTGCTTCCACAGGCGTGGCTTCCCAAGGCTAGGGTGCAATGAGGCGCGCTTTCGGCCAACCACTTTTACCCTTCAAGTTAGCTACATCCTGTTGATACAATCAGCATTAAGTGTTTGTGTAGCTGCCCCCTCTTTGATCATCCGATCTCAGAAGACAGTTTTTATACATCCCTAACTCCTAGCAACATGTTGCTATTATTAATTCACAACAATGATTAATGTGGGGTGAAAAGCACGGAAAGCAGAGGAGTCTTGATCCCTAACGTCTTGCCCTCCCCAGGCTACTTTGGGGCACACTCGAAACTGGGAAGGTGGCACCCTCTAAGCCACAAGCAGGACACGGGTTGTCTTGTTGTCATCACTTAAAACATCTTTATTATCTAGCAGATTATTACTCATGAATGCTTAGTAGAAACTGGAACGCAAACGGGGGGAACCACAGCAACTGTCATTAGTAACAGGGTTCACCACCACACATCAGCTCCAAAGGTCAAATGAATCCTTTCTACTCCAACCAAAGGGTATTTTATCTTTGCATTCATGTGTATTAGAATTTTCAGGGAAAAATTATCTAGATGTCTTTTATGAATAAATGTATCGTATTTGTCCTCATTACCATCAAGGGCAAAGTTCTGGCTTGGGCTTATTTTATTTTCTCACTCTCTCTCTCCTCCGCCACTAGGAAGTATTTCCAAAGCTCAAAGCTTCAGGCCACAGCCCGTAGCGAGAATGTGTTCTTAGCCCAGCCGAGCAACAGGATAGTGCACTCATGCCATTGCTCGAGTTCACCAGAAGCATTTTTAAGAAACAAAAGCAAAGTATATAAACCCACTCTTTCCTCAGGGATCAGCACTAGAGTGTATTATCCTAGAAATAACGGGAGAAGAAGACTTGAGCCCATTTCTGGGCTTTTAGCAAAAACATTGTTATCTTTTCTTCCCCAGAGTAGTCCCAAGGACTGCAGGCTGCTCTCCAACCGCCAGACCTTGGTGATGGTTAAAATGGATTCTGAACCAAGGTGAACGGGCTCCTCCCAACAGCCTGGAGAGCTCTAGTCTGCAGAGAGCTAATGAAGCCCTTGAAGCAGCAGCTTCTCTCCCACCCACACTTTATTGAAATGCTTTTGAGTCTTATTGTGTTGTAATTACATGCTATAGAAAACTCGACAAACATCTATCTCAAGGATGGGGCCCATGACTCTTGCTAAAACATTTCAATTCCATTTTCCCGGGCATATGTTCTCTAAATGCATCTGTGAGGACTCTCCACAAGTATTTCTATTTCCCATTGCAGAAAACTTAAAAGTGGTGCCTGTTGCTGACAAAGTAGATGAAGGATGTCCTGAGGGGCTACTGCCATCTTCCCGTGTCTTCAGGGTGATATTTAATTCATACAAAAGCATTTTGATTATATATGTTATGTGTGTGTGTGTGTGTGTGTGTATTGCATATATGCATATATATATATATATATATATATATATATATATATATATATATATATATATATATATAACTTGAAACAATAATAAAATTAAAATATTCGTTTCTCCAGTAACCTGTTTTTCTTTTTTTCTTTTTATTTCCTTTATAAAGGTAGTTAAAGAGTTTGATTTTTTTTATAGTTTGGGCCTTCTGTGCTTATAATTCCTGACCCTGAGATAAACATCAACATTTTCTTCTAAAAATTTTAGTTATGGCTTTTGAGTTCTTCATTCATGTGACATTACTTTTTTCATGTGGGATGAAGTAGAATTAGATAGCTTGTCCCCCCATGCAGATAACTGACCCCTGTTGCACCTTCCCAGCTCTTCCAGGCAGTCTTCAGCACTCACTGTAGGCCACATCAGCTTTCCAGAAATGCAGGTCTGGTTTCTGAGCCCCTTTCTTTCTATTTTGTGGGTCACAGTACTTATTTCTAACACCTGTACCACATTGTCTTAACTTTCTTTCCTTTTTTTTTTTTTTTTTGTCTCATTCTGTAGTCCAGGTTGGTCCTGAACTCACTATGTAGCCCAGGCTAACCTCAAACTCATGGCAATTCTCCTACGTCAGCCGCTGAGTGCTGGGATCGTAGGCATGTGCCACCACGCCCATCTGTCTTATAACTTCCAGGGTTTGTTACCCAATCTCCCAGCTTTGATACTAGTCTTTAGGGGCATCTGGCTACACTTGATCCTTGACATCTTTGACATTTTCCATATAAATATGAGACAAAATGTAGAATGGAAATGCACTAAATTCACAAATCATTTTGTGGTGAGCTGCTACATTTTTAGCAATGATTATTACTATTATTATTTTGGGCAGTACTGGAGATAGAGTTTTGCACTCAGCTACATCCCCAGACCTTTCTCTTTTCTGTTTTTTTATTTATTTTTTTTTAATTTTGAAACAGGATCTTGCTAAGCTGATAAAGAGCCTAGGCTGAGCTTGAACTTGTGGTCTTCCTGGTTCAGTTTCCCAGAGAACTTGCAGTAAGAGGTTCGGGCCAGCAGGGCCGGCATCAATGATTCTTCCTAGTGATAAACAATATATAGCTTTCTTCTCAAGTTATGAACTTAGTGTCCTTCAGCAGAAGTTCATGATTTTTCCCTAGAGGGCTCTTGCAATTTCTTTATTAAACTCATTCTACAGTACATTACCATTTTGTTCTCAACTTAAAATATATATATATATATATATATATATATATATATATATATATATATATATATGATGGTATCATATTTGTTGCTGGTATATATAGATTTGATTATTTGCATCTTAGAATTTTTCAACAATTTTATGGATATCAGAAAAATAGCAAAGGAAGCTCTTATCTAAGACATTTGTGTGAATAGGATAGATTAAATCTCTCTAAATTGCACATCATTAGGAAAAACTAAGCTTTTGGAATTTATGGGATGTAGCTGCTAGAAAATGGGAAATAATCTCCTACGTGATCTAGCGACTACGAAAATATAAAAATTGAGCACTACGAAAGCAGCAATGGCTTCTTTTGGACATACTTAATACAAATCCATGCGTAGTAGTCATTGATGGTTCCCAATGTACAACTAACCCATTCCAGCCAAGATAAGGCATCCTTGGGCAGGTCTATCTGACAGTTAGGGGTCCTTCAATAACAGATGAAGACACACCGTGCCCACTTGCAGCTTGCCCCCTCTCCTAAGTAACAGGAAGAATTTGCTGTGGCTGAGATTCTGATTTTCACGGGTACCCTCTGACAGCCCGGGTTCCCATTTGCCTCTTATCTACAAAGCAGATCAAGACTGCAGCCCAATATTTCAAAATAAATTAAAAACACTGAACCACTGATAGAAACTTTTGAAAGAGTTTGCTGCACACTTCAGAAATGGGAAACTCAGAAGAGACACAGTCAGGCCACGGGAAAAATATATTACAAACTAAAAAGCTGAGTTGCTTCAGAACTATATTTAATGAGTAAGAAGAAATGTTCAGGACATGAACTAAATTACACAGCACATAACAATGAATAGACTGGGGACAGCTTGCTAAGAAGGATCAATGATCAGGCAAAGAGGCAAAAGAATATAAGGATTTTAGAGAAGATCCCATGGAAAATAGACAAAGGTTTTCTTTTGTATGCATAAATGTTACCTGAATAGGGAAACCAAAGCAATTAGCAAAATGACTATTTCAGGAAATAAACCAAGGGGATGGAGAAGAGGAAGATTTCAGTCGATGCGGTCAGGAAACGCACTATGGACCTCAGTGTCCTAGATGGTCAGTGAGAACACACAGCTTCATAACATTTTTGCTATTTCAGTTTAAGGGGAAAAAATCTTTAGACATTCAGACAAATGTCCACATGACTAATAAGGAGAGAAGACTGGACTTCCGTCGAACGCCTGGACAGCAAAATTAGAAAATTCTGCAGCAATCATTTCAAAACAGTTAAGGAAAAAAGTCTAAGACAAAGATTTAGTATGCAGCCGAATTTGTTTTATATAAAAGGTATAGAAAGACAACTATAAGAATTATTGTACTAAAAAAGTGTTCCCTTGAGAGTTTTCTGGAAAATCTATGAAAAGACAAGCTCCAAACAACCAAAAAAATTAGACAGCTTCAGCTTATGTTCCAAGGGCAAACATTATGCATATTTGATGATAGAATTAATATTTAAAAAAAGAGCTTTGGGGGTGACAGAATAGAGCAGGTAGCATTTTAAACTCTAACGATGTCTACAATGAGCAACAAAAATAAGAGAGAAAAAGAATAGTCATAGAAATTATGATTAGCTTACAAATTGCTTTACAGGCATTTTCTAGAAGTAAATTGATGCCATCTGATTCTGACAAGACACAGTTGAAGCTTAAGTATAGTGAACACTAAAAGCTTTAACACAGATAATACGAGTGGCTAAACCTGGAGGGTTCTCAGGAAGCGTTAAGATACCAGGCTAACTTCGCTGCTGCTTGTCACAGGCAAGGAAGTTTCTAAAGGAAGAGTGACTAAGGGCACGTAAACTGAATAACCAGAACAAAATACAAATGCCTAAAAACAATCCGTCAGTAAACAGCAAGGAAAACAGGCCACTGGATATGTGAGAAATGTGAACTAATGGAATTCCAAGCAAACACGGTGTCTCCATAAATACAAATCAGCTCACAGATATTAAAGAGTCTCAGACTGGCTAATAAGTTCGATTTAAGTATAGACTACATAAAAGAGACCTCAAGCAAGGTTATTCCAGTGTTTAAAATAAGAGATGCAGTAAATGAAAATAAAAAAGAGACCAGGGGCCATGATCTTGGCAGCAGGCAAGGTAAAATTCAAATGCCCCAAACACTAAAATGAATCAAAAGTTTGTAACACGAAAGATGTAATGCATAGCAGTTCTAAAGCTAATAGGAATATTTATGAAACTGATACCAGATCATAAATTTTCGTTAAGAAGCAATTACAGGTTATAAGAAGATAGAGACAGGCAGGTAATGTTTTGTCTTCTAGCTTAAGGAGTCAATAAACCATTTCAAGAGTATAGGGAGCATTTAAAAGCTAAATTTTACTAGGCTACACAACAATGATTAATAAATAAAAATTAATAAAATAAATAAAATGATAAATTAATAAATAAACATAATACATTACAAAGAGAATCAAAATACAAGCTATGTTCCCTGGTTTCAAGACAAGAAGTATTTATTAATAACAAAAAAAAAAACCAAAAAAGCCTTTCTCACCTGAAAATTATCCGCCTTTTGAACAACTTTTTAATGAAAGAGGATGAATCTGGGGGTAAATAATGATGATAGAAGCAAACTGTATAAAAATAGGCGGGACTAAGGCAGTAGTCAGAGAAAATACTGGCCTCCATTGATGATATTATGAAATAAAAATGAATTAAATATCAACTCAAAAACACAGAAAACAAAAAATTAACTGAGAGAAGACAGAGGAAGGATGTAATAAACTAAAACTGTGACTTAATGAGTTGGAAATCAGAAAGCCAGGAGAACTAAATAAAGAAATATAACTTTTGTGGGGGGGGAAGACTCAACAGAAGAGAGAATTCATAAGATTACCTAAGTTTTAAATGCATAAAATAAATGATTAGGCTGAAGTATTCATCAAGTCAGAAGAAATCATTTGTCTCACTCAAGCAGTAAATTTTAAAAACCTAGAAAAACCAGATAACTTTACCGGAATATTTGGCTGCTATATGAAAACCGGTTCCAGAGAAATCGAAAGTCTAAAGAGAACAATGGTGACATCAAAAATAAAGTTCCAGGAAACTCCCCCACAAAAAGGCATCAGGTCCAAATGGTTGCAAAGGGTAATTCTATCAGTATTTTGAAGTTCAAAGATCAGCTAATCTCAGTGCTACTTATACTTTTTTAGAGTATAAAAAAGAAGAAGAAATTCTAAACTATCATTGTAATACATATGTAATATTGTTACTAAAATCTTTATAAAGACAACACAAAGAAAAATTTCATACCAAACTTTCTCAGGAATTTTGATACAAAATGACAAAGAATCTTGCCCTCTAAAGAAAGTTCTTAATAATACAGAAATGCCTGGAAATTTCTGTAATATGAATATGCAGAAATAAGGAAACATTCCCCCTATCGTCACTATTTTTACAAGATATTATACATGTTATTCGTTGCAATTTGACAAGAAACAACATGTAGACGCTTACAGATAGGAAGGAAGAAGTAAACGAATCTCTGCCTACATGTACATGATTGTATTCTGGGAAACTCAGCAGGAATTAATTTTAAAAACTACTTGAAACAAGAAGACAACATAGCAAAGTTGTAGTGTATGCCAGGGTCCCCAGTCCCCAGGCCCTCAGATCCAGACTGGCCTGTACCTTGGAAGGACCCAGAGTCAGTAGCGAGCAAGAGGTGAGTAGGAAATAAAGCTCCACCTACCGTCAAAATGCTCCTATCAGGCTCTAATGTCTTCACTGATCTAACAGGAGGCAGAGCTTCCCTCCCCTTCCTCCTGCGGCTGCTCCCCATTACAAAGCCATCCTCCTACAAACCTATTGTGTAACAAGTACACTGTCTCCCTCCCTGGAGGAATGGTCTTCAACTAAACCAATACCTGGGCCAAAAAGGCTGGAGACCACTATTCTATATTAATAATACACAGAAGCTGGTTATTTACTGACATAGAGAATGACGAAGTAAGAAACAGCAGTGAAGGAGAAGCTCCTGTTCGTGATAGTTAAGTACTGTGTATAATACATTATAAATAGCATATTTACATATTTTTATGTGAGATCAATATACCTTGATATAAAACATATAGGCATAATCTTGGGTACGAAACCTATATAGGGATATCTTTAAAAACACTTCTGAAAGACACAAGAATGATGTAACAATAAAAAGGCACAACTCATTCTTGAATAAGAGTCAACATCATAAAGACATCAACACTCCCTAAGCCAGTCTCTATTTACCATAATCCCCATGAAATTATCCACAAATTTTTTATGGGGTTAAAAAAGTTAATTTAAAAAATCATGTGGAAAAATAAATAAGAAAGAATCACCTGCTAAACTCTAAAACAAATAATCAAAGGGCAATATTAAAGTGATAGCAAAGCCAGATTTAAAGCCATGTGGAGCTCCTATAAATAGTGCTATGTGATATCGATTTACACATAAACAAACTCTAACAGATAATTAAATTTTCAGAGAGAGACAAGTGTACAGAGAAATTTAATGTGCAATGAAAGATACATCTGAAATCACTTGAAAGACTATTGACCTTTTTATAAAGGTGTTGGGACAACTGAACAGCCATTTGGAAACGTACGAAAGTCAGTATTTCACAATGTAAATCAGGAAAAATTGGCTTAAAAAGTTCCCTTGATGCTATAGCTGTCAGCAACCTGAGCTCCCCTGCTTCCATCACTGTCAAACATCACAAAGAGTTGGCTGACAGTTCTACTCTGTGATACTCCCCATTGCTTTATCTGTCATACATTAGAGTTGCATTTAGTTCACCATACTTTGGGTTTTTCTCTCATATATCTTTACTAGAAATGCTCCTCTTTAGGAACAATGATTGTCTCATGAACACCAGGCTAACACCCTGGACTCTCATTTCTGCCCATCTCTCTGGTACTTGGTTTCGTCCCATTATTATTTTTTTTGAAAGATGCCTTTGCCTTAGAATCAGAGACTTTGCAGGAACAACTCAAAACAACCTTTCCTTAACTCAAGGCTAGAGTTCTTTTCTACTTAAAGTTCCCGAAGGTCAGTGTTATAGTTTAAATCTAAGACAAAAAGAAGTCTCCTATGTTTGGAAGATGATTGGACCATGGAGGCGCTACACTCATCTGTGGACCAATCCCTTGAGACATGTGCCATTAGGAGGTGGGGGCTGGTTGGAGGGATGAGTCACTGGGGTGTGGCCTGGAAGGGTATGTTTCTTCTCTTCCTTTTCTTCTTCCTGGCAGTCATGTGATGAACAACTCCCCTCCACCATGCCTTTCTGTTACAGCTTTCTCTGTTTTAGAGTTGAATGACCATGCACAGACCGCGACCTCTGAAACTGTGAGCCAGAATAAACTTCCCCTTCAAGTTGTCAGTGTCAGGTATTGGATTCCAGTGGTGGGAAAGTGAAGCCAGTCGGCCTCATCCCTTCGGTCATATTTTCTCCCTCATTTCTTCTTATTGTCACATTCTTTTCACACTTGTAACTGTGGAGGTGATTCTCCAGACCTTTCTTTTTGGCTCTGATCTCTCTTTTGAGCTCCAACCTCCCACCTTCAAGAGATTCTCTCTGCACTTTAAAACTCATCACGTACGATGGAAAAACCATCCAATATTTTCCAGCACCTGTTCTTTCTCCTGTTTTCCCAACTCGTCACCAGCATTGCCACCTCATCCAGCGTTGAGACCACCAGTCTGCATGCCACATCACACCTATATGAAAGGCAACACTCTTCACTCTGCTTTTCTCAACAACCAATGTGGATTAATTTATGGGCTCAATTGCACACACTGGTTCAGCTTGTGTTTTGAGGGATCTGGAATGGTTCCCAAAGCCTCGTGTATTTAGATGCTGTGGATTATCTGTGGATTTTGAATGTTGTTGAGAGGTGGGGCCTAGTATAGTTTGGTAGATTACAAGGCACATGGTGCACTCGTTAGTGGGCATGTGGCCTGGAAGCTTCTTCTTATTGGGGTCCGAGATAGAAACCTAGCATCCAGAGTGCTAACACACCTTCCTTTACCACTGCAATATATTGGTTGCATCCTCTTTTCTAATGATAAAGTCAAAATAAAACACTGTGTCACTAAAGAGAGTGGCAACTATGGAGGCAGGCGAAGCAATTAGTTGTCTGCTGTGGTGTAAAATCAAAATGACACCAGCAGCGTGCTTTTCACATCTTTCTATTTGATAAAATGAAAATCCAGGGAAAATAACAAATAAATATATTAAATGACCTAATCAATGTCTCTAAAAGTATGAAAAAAGAAACTTTATTCTTCATGTTAAGAGCCCACAGGGAGAAATCAATGAAACCAAGGTAGAGATTGGAACCTAATTACAGGCTACAAGGGCATGACACTCATAATAAAGACAATTTCAACTTTTGACAAGAATTAAAAATAGACATTCTAACTCCATTGACTTTGAAGCCAAACATCTATCAACTCATAAAGTGAAGAGCTTTTGTTAGAGAAAAACATCCATGCAGAGCCAACATCTTGGCAGATGTAATACTGCAAAGACCTGTGAACTGAGTCTGTCAACACCCTCTGCTTCTCTCCCACCAGCCTGAGGGACCAACATGTTGAGTGCTGTTGTTTTTAGACTTTTTACATATATCATAGGACACTTTCAGGTCCAACAAACATATAATGAGTATAGGTATGCTATTGGTTCTTGCCCAGAACTGGTGGCCATGAATAGGTGAAGGAAGATGGGCCAGACATGGATAATGTGAGATGGATACAGGAAGGGCACGCATCCAATTGCATACTTCTGCATGCTAATTATCCCATCACCACACAGTACGTTTAATGAGGATTGGCCTGCCTCCTATTCATCTCTCTTTTTCGTAGCCTCCAGTGCCCCATAGAACTCTAAAGATATGCTGCTGAACAAATACCTACTGAGCCAGATTAAAGTACATTCTGACCAACATAGTATTGAAAATGGCTCTGTTTCCTGATTGATAGATTTTAACAAAACACATTAAACAAAGGAAAACTGGGCCAAAGATGTAGTTCAGTGGTAGAGTACATACATGCCTATCATGTATGAAAGATCTTGTCTCAAAATCAAAAATTAAAAAGGGCTGAGGATATAGCTCAATGTGAAGGACCTGGGCTCAATTCCCAGTACCACACACACACACACACACACACACACACACACACAAAGAAAAAATCTTTCTAATGTCATCATAGAGAGGTAGCTGTAATCAAAGCATCTTAGGGATGAAATTACTTGATGATACTGGTATAATATGACTTAAACAATATTAGTGTGTCTTAATATTAAACAGTCAAAATAGTGCTTTAATCATACTTTAATCAATTTTGCTGATGTTTAATTGTTAATAATAAATGGTGAATAAAAAATACAGCAGTGTGGAAAATTATAAGCTAGCCTCCTACACAGGATTAATTCTTTAGTTGAAATTCTGTCTTTCCCCTGAGACATGGTATGTTGAGTGGATTTGTACTGCTTAGAGGCTTAATTCTCTTAAGGATTTAAAGACTGTGGCTTAGTAAGTTTTATAATAGTGTTACTTAATTGCTTTTGTTTTGAAGAAGAAATCTTGTTTTGATTTTTTTTTTTGGGGGGGGGGGTTCATCTTTTTCCAATAGAATCTTTCAAGCATTTTCATGATTGATGATCTCACTGACCCAATTGACCTTTCTTGAAATATGATCATGCATGCATGTGTGTCATAGCTTTACTGAGATATTTCTACATGTCTATGAATGACATATTACAAGCATATAATTCAATTGGCTTTGTGTCCAACAGATATTGTGATTAGTCTTCAAATCAGAGATAACAGTTATAATGGCAGCTTGGCTAATTTCTCCCTACTTTTGGCCTCAATTATTCTCCTTTAGAGTTTTACAATTTCATACTCCTAGGATATGTTAGGGTACTTAACCAAAGACTGTTAGGAATCAATCAACTGGTATCCTTCTCTGCTTAGTGATCTAGGGCTCAGAACTAAAAACAAATAAAAATAAAAATAAAAAAATCAACAGCTTCAGGGGCAGAATATGAACTTGGAAAACTCTTCCTTTCCTGCTGTTCATTTCCCTGCGGAGGGTAGAGCTCAGGGCTTTTTGCACTACGCAACCTCTCCAGCTTGTTTTTTGGTTTTGATTTTGAGACAAGGTCTCCCCAAGTCACAAAATTGTTCAAACTGGGCTTGAACTTGAAATATTCCTGCCTCGGCTTCCCAGATCGGTAGAAATGCAGGCCTGCCTCTCCAGGCCTGGCTCTGTTTTCTTAGACATTACGTAAAATCCATAGGTAGAAGAGGAAAAGGCTAGAGAGCAGAGTTGGTTTTTAAATTGTTTTTAAGTTGCCAGTATGAGGTTCCAAGTCACTCATCCAGGCAAATCGACCATCCCAAGTGTGAGTGAGGCAAGGAAAGGCAACAAACCAAAGCGCATGGCCCCAGCACTCCTGGCAAGCCAGGAGGGAGCCGGAAAGCCACTGGTGTTAACTGGAACTGTCACCTGCCTGGGGCGACTTTGCTGATTAAGCCAGCAAGAGTCTTCCCTGGAGCAAGGCATGCGCTTCTCAGGGGGGCTATTCTGAACAGGGAAAGTAAGGGGGAATCCTCTTCATATCCCTAAAAAGGCGTGAGGAAAAACATATTCTGAATTCATTAATTAAATTTATTTTAGAAGTTCTTTTTAAAAAAATCTTCTACATAAAATTCCTGCAAAGAATTTAATGAGATTTTGCATGGAGTAGAAGAAGCAGCTGGTAAAAGTATTGCTAGAAGCATTGTGGGATTTTTGGGTTTTGGTATGCTTTACTTGCAGATTTTCTCTGTAATACTTACAGTAAGCAACCTAAAATGAGAGGGCTCTTGTTTCTAGAAAATGCCTGGGCTTTCTTTTGTTGTGGTTGTTTTTAGTTTAAAATAAATTTATCGTTGGAAAACAGTCCAGTCTGTAGTAGAGGATCCAAAATGTTCTCTGGTGCAGCAACCTGATTTTCTTTTAAGGAAAAGAACTCATTCTGACGCTGCACCCTGGGGCAAGAGACCTTTCTGCTGTCCAGCACTATTTCCCTCAGCCTGAGCCTCCCGATAGGGGAGCCAAGGAAAGAGCCAGATCAACAACTCCCTGGCCAGGGGCTTGATAGAAGCAATATTCCACTTGTCCAATTAGTCCCTGCTTTTCAAATACATGAGCCTTTTTTCCTTCCCTGGAAGTGATGAGGAACTGAAGGAGAGTGTTTTGGCTTCCCTGAGAAATCCACAAGTATTTCTCAGAATTTATTAGCACCATGGCACCAGCCAGAGTCCTCAGGAACTGGATAGTCATACTGAACAGGCAATTTTTATTGTTTAACATCATTTTTTTCTTTCCAGAGATAGTAAACTTCACTCCTGAAAACTCCAGGCGACCTCACAAGGAAGATGTCATCATGAGCCCTTTGGCTCCTATCTTGGGTCTGTATTTTTCTAGTCTGAGCGTAAAAGCTGGACCAAATGGAAAGCCTCAGGCCTGGTAGACCCAGTGGCCAATTCTGTGTTGTCTAGCACCGAAACACACCAGAGGATTAGGTGGTAGACTCTTTATTTATAACTTGCAATGATCTTTATTTCTTGGTTTTCACAGGAAAAGAGATGGCTACATTAAATGCCTGGCCCTCGCTGCTGCAGGGTCTAGAGATTAGCTGGACATGGTGTGCAGGCAACGCCTGAGTAGGGTAAAGTAACCATCTGGCTACCCAGAAATTACAAAGAACCCGAATCAAGGCATCATGAGTTGTCATCTGAGAGTAAATCAAGCAGTAACTCTTTCTACAGGGACACAAGATAGGAAATCTGTCCTTGGCTCACAAATGTGAGATGGCAAACCAGTAGGTCTTATATTCCTACCATCTCCAGCCCTCCAATACAAACATCTGAGTTATTATAAGGAAAGGCAGAGGCAAATTTTCCTTCCTCCTGGCCTTAAAAGACACAAATGCTTGGATTTGCAAAGAATATTTGAGAAATAAATTATTGTTATAGTCAATCACAGATAAAACTCAGTGTTCAGTGAGAAGCATTGGTGATGTCTGGGGTGTGAGACTACTGATGGCTCCGGGCTTCCTGATTGCCCCATTTCTAGGCCAATGAAAGTGGCTTTTGGCAATGGCTACTTTCAGGGTCACATTGCAACATCCATGATATAATAAACATGATGACATTCACACTCATCTCCTGCCTCTGTATCATCTCCTCTGACTCTGTATCAACCACTCAACTTTGGGGCTTCTGGGTACTTACCTGTACTTTGTTACAAAGAGTGTCTGCCTCATACACTGTGATGGGAAGAGCGACGGGAAGATCAAAGTGATTTATGCTAACCAGAGAGCTCAGTTTCATCATGAGTTGGAAGCTTGAACATCAACTGGTCCCTCAGCTACCAATCAAAAGCCATCTTCCACATGTATAAAATTTCAAACAGGCCACTGGTCACGTATTCTTTTGTTTTGTTAAATACCTATCAATGTTGTCAAAAGCCATTATTCTCAAACACTGAGAAGGCAATTAAACAGTATTAAAGTTGTAAAATAGTTAGGTGTGTGTTTGTGATTGGGGGAGTACGTTTTTAATATTCTAGATCATAGTTTAGATTTTACATGTTGTATAGCTTATTTGCATTTACTTCTGTTGTTTGTGTATGTTTGTGACACACATTAGTTGCATACTGCTTGGGAAACTGGTGTGTTTTCACATTGCATTTCGATTGTTTTACCTTGACTTTGTCCTCCCCTCCCTTTCCCAAGTGTCTCCTCTCCCTGCAAAGTCTCCCTCTTGGTTTCCTATCTTCTTTCTTCTATTTTGCTCTTTTGATCATTGATATTGTGAGTTTCTCAGGTAAGAGAAACCATGAAATACTTAACCTTTTGTATTACTACATCTTTATTTCCTTTAGTCATGATCAACATGTATCTAAATATTTGTAATTGTAGTAAAATCTTAAGAACTTTATTTCATTGTGGGCTTAATGATGGGAGAAAAAGATTCTTTAACTCCATTTGGAATTTAAAAGTTAGGTAGCAGATTTGGGGGAATACATGCACAAGCCAAGTATATTAGTTAATTCAGAAAATCCTTCCAAAACAAATAAACATTATTTTTTGCTCAATCTAGAAAAGAATAAAGCCAGGATATGATGAGTAACAGTGAGCACAAAGTGAGTGAGTTTGACGCCAAAAAACAGCTAAAATGATTATCAGAAGACGTGGGTGCTCACTGACTCTGTCATAGGCTACCTGGGTGACCTTGGCAATCAAAGCACTTTTATTAAATATTATGGAAGACTTTGTAGGACATCGGAGGTGACCCAAAGATGAACAAGATTTGATTCTGGACCATGAGAAGTTTATGAGCTGGTAGGGAAGGTAAGTCACACAAATACAACTAACGCCGGGCAGAATGAGACTCATACCTCAAGGGAACTATAAACTGAGCACAGTGAGAAGTCAGACAAAGCCAAGGCTATTTCTTGCCTAAGAAGATGAGTGTTTGAAGGAGGGCGTTAGGGAAAAGTGCCTAAAATGAACCTTAAAAGAAGGATAAAAAGGATAAGTTTCTGACAAGGAACTCTAAGAGTGGAGGACACTTTAGAAGCAGTGGAAGGAAAAATTTAATATGAGAGGCTGTGTTCACAACTCTACGCCAAAGTTAGTTGCCAGATGTCTTTACCCTGGGCAAGGTCACCTAATCCCAGAGCTCCCTTTTGAACTTTCCTCCAGAGGTCTCCTTCACTTACATCATGTGACTCTGCAGATACTTGAGTTTATGATGACACTTGTAACAGGGAGCGTTATTATGAAGATAAGAAGTCTACACCAGCATTTCAAAAGACTGAGAGAGCCACTGGAAAATGGAATCAGGAAGTACCATGATGACACCAAGCCTTGGGAATTAGTTCCTTGGGTCACTGTGGCCGAGAGACTGAGAAAAAGAGGGATAGGAGCCAAGGGAAAGGGACAAGTCAGAAGAGCATCAGGGAGGCAATTTGGGAGTAAGACAGGCAGGGCCTGGGCCAGGGCCATGAATGGAGACAAAGCAGAGGTCTGGGTCTAGAAAACCTCATAGAAAACCTCCATGGTTTTAATATAGATAGCACAAATGGGGGCTGTGGGACGATCCCCCTCCAGTCACTACAGGACCACCACCCTGATCTGATCGGAGCCTAGGCAATGTTCCAGGGCCAGCCCCTATCTCTGCCTAGGGCCCATCACAAGACCAGCAAATGGTGGTCAAAATAAGGGAAAGATCACAAGCCAGCCTAGGAAAATTCTAGCTCAGGGCATAGGTGAACTTGTCTTCCCTGCACGGCCTATTGTCACCTCCTGTCCCTTTGGAGGTCATTGAAGGTTCAAGCAAGCGGATTGCATCCCATGCATATAATTATAACAGAAGGAATCATGAGAAAGTTCATGTGTAGTAAATGCAGCGGGCATGAGGCAGCACCTGTGCCTAGGGATTGCATTTGACCCCTAAATCTCACATTCTCAGAGATCAACCTGCTTTCCTTTTCCAGCATTAGCCCATTCCTGTGAGAGTACTTTCATGTTAAGCCTTCTCCTTCCAAATACACGTTGCTCTAAGCCCACTCTGAGTGTAAGTTTGCTCTGCTGCTCCTTGCTGTCGTTGTTTCCTTGCTTCATGTGCTTGTCCCGTGCTTTGCCTGATACACACAAGAACCTAGAAATGTGCCCCCAGATCCCGTACCCCAGTAACATGCTCATTGAATACTGTGGTGAGGAAGGAGGTAGAATCTGTCATCCTTTGAAACATTGGTCTTTTTAGCTCTAGAGTCTGGATGAATGTTGATGCTATTAAGAAAGAGAGGGAACAAAAGGAGTAGACTTGACGAGGAAGTCAGTGAGTGCATTCTGTCCAGGGGATTCTGAGTCTGGAAACTCATGGACGCTGGAGTAGGAGTGTCTGGAGCAGTGGCTATCACTTGCGCTCACAATAATTTGGCCTCGGCTCACCCCATGCAGCACACAGGATGGATTAGACATGTCTGATGACATTGTTGGCTGACATAACTGGGGAGGGCCTGCTACCAGCATGTAGCAGGGAGAGGCCAGAGATGTGGCTAAACATCTCAAAATACACAAAGTAGCTTCTATGACAAAAAAATGACCTTGCAAGTCAACAGTGCAAAGGTTGAAAAATATTGGTTTATAGGCAGTAGAAACTTAGGACCTGGATTTTTACAAAGTTTGAATCAGTAAAGAAGAGAACTTTCAGTCAGTCATAATTGTGTGAGAGCTACGAAAGAAAATTAACTACAATAAAAGTTTTTAGAAAGGAGAGAGAAGCAGGCAGGTGATCAAATCCTAGGCACATCACCTCATAGCCAGAAAGAGCTCATGGGGAGAGGACATGCCAGGTGGCCTTTCATATGCAAAATGCAATGATTCGATGACTATTCACAGCAAATACAAACCTAAGAAGACAGATAGGTGTGAAGACAGAAATTGTGAGGCAGGTCAGTTATGAATATCTGAAAACTAAAACATTGAATTGGCATCACAATGTTTAGGAAGGAGATATTATGCATGATCTAAGACATTCATCTACAGATTAAGTATAACTTGGCCATAGAACCAGACTACTGTCAGGCAAAAAAAAATTTTAAGAAGATATTTGAAAAGAAAGAAGCGAAGAAGAAGGCAAAATAAACATATAGAAGGAAAAAATAAGCAGATAAGCAAGAAATAGAAAGGAAGGCAAGGCAAAAGTAAGGATGTAGAGATATATAAAGACTCTCAGAAGAGAATGTGAGTGAGGCTCTAAAGAGAACAACTAGTGGCCATTCTCAGTAAGTTGTGAAACTGGGCACTGGGATCTATTCCATGGACGTCAAAATCTGCATCGTGAGCGTACCATAAATAGTTTTCAAAGTGTAAATTAACAAGTCACAACAAAGCAGCAAGCAATGCCCTGCACAATTGTCTCTCGTGTACGTACATTTTCCGTACTTCTGCTTGGGGAAGGGGTGGCAAGTGTAGGGGGCACCGAGCAGGCAGGCCCTGAGAGGTTGGGTAGTTCTCCAGTGCCAAGAACTGCCAGGATGCTCCTGGGCAGAGTGCTGGACACAAAGGAAAAGTGCACAAAAGAGTTAGATGGTCCTTTCCCATCAAACTATTCTGTTGTCTGTGTAGACAAGATAAGCCTGGGAACAGAAGGCTATTGCAGCAGATCAGGAGGCATCAGGGGACAGGCAACAGAGGGAGGAAGAAGGCCCAGGACAGGAGGCAGAAAACTGCGTGTGCCAGGGCCGGAGAGACCTTGAACTTAAACCCTTGCCTCACCGTCAGCAAGCATTCTGGATTTTTCAAAGAGTGGGATGTGTCTGAGGCTTGGCTTCCTCCTAGCTGCCAAGGTTTCTGCTGCGGGACAATTAAATGAGAGAATGTGTACAAAGCCCTGAGGCACAGCAGCTGGCGAGGGGTGGGGACTCCATCAGCAGAATCTACTCCTCTAAAGTATCGACATCTGATTCTTCTAAGCAATGACTGGGAAGGAAAAACAGTAAGATCCACATTGCAAGGCAACCCAAGCATCATGTTTTAAAAAGGTAACACATTTGAAAACCAAAATGAGCACATGGAATTCACTGGAAGTGGCCTCCAGAACTCTCTCTCCTTCTACTGTTGGGGAAAACCGGAGGAGAAAATGAAAGGCAACTGCGGTTTGGATGCACGTGAGCCAGAAAAGGTTTTCATGAGAGGGGGGTTATTCATCATTTTTTATATAACAGAACACAAAGGTGGAGTCAGAAAATTACAGCTTACAGTTGTGTGTGTGTGTGTCTATGTTGGGTGTGTGTATTAGAACTAATAGTTTCTTCAAAGAGATGTCTAGCAACAGTTAGGCTCACCTTTTGGCGAACTTGACCGGCTTTTTTGACCGGGGTTCGCCCATCCCTGAACTAGTGACACCTGAGGCAACTCTATGAGGCTTCATGGGGCACAGAATGAAGCAGTGCACAGAAGGCAAGTCCTTCTCTCAAGCGAAGGCAGGCCACTCACCTGTCCAAGAGCAAGTTAGGAGCAAACAACAGCTTCCCCGGGTGCTCCATGGAGCGCCAGACGAGACCAATCATCAGGATCTCAAGCCAGGCACATTCTAGAAGGTGGACCTGATCGTGGAGGGTCAAATCCCCAAAGCCTGAAACACAAGAAGAATTCTACTGAGCTAAAATGAAAAGTATCCATTCTTGGTTAAAAAAAAAAAATCAATGCCACCAGCAACTTGGGCCAGTACAGTTTATTTTCTATTAGATGGAATAAAGTGCAATCGAAACACACTTTATGGAAAAGTCAAGTGACTCGTTTTTAAATCTAGCTGTATGAATTTCAAAGTGGCTGAAAGTTTTTCAGTGCCTGAGTGTCACATCTACAGGAATACACTAACTTATGCAACCCACTTAGCTTTTGGTAAAGTTCTTTACTTAGCATTAAAACTTGAATGTTTTCTACTTAGATATTTCTAATACCCCTTGATGGCTGTTGTTGTCCATTGCTGTTTCATTAAAAACACTAAAGTACAAGACATTTCAATTGTTGGTTTTAAACCAAACAAACAAGAACACAGTTGGAAGAAAGTCATTAAATAGTTGTTTCTTTGTTTTATTCCTAAGTCATGAACTTCACTATTAAGTCATGATCTTTTTAATAATCTATGAAAAAAGGCCTAATGAAACCATGCATGCAAGCAAATTACTTAGACAAATGAAGGTGACATTCTGATGACTTCTTGTAAAAGCCAATAAAATATGTCCTTGCTTTCTAAAGGTGGACTATGAGGTTAAAAGTTTATTCCAGTCATTTAATATCATGATAGTGCATGCCTAGTAATGATATCAGAAGGAGGAAGAAGATGATGACGGAGAAAAGAGAAGATGAGGAAGAGGAGCAAGACCAGTTACCGAGCCCCTTCTGACAGGTGGAAGCCACTCACATCCTTTCATCTTTATAAATACACTAATCAGAAGAAGGGGGAACTGATACTGCTGTTTTACACAGAAGAGAACAGATATTCAGAGACCTTATGTTACCGGCAGGATGGGAATATCATTTCTAGCATCTGCATCCTTGATGGTCATCTACATTATATCTTTTGAGATTTGCTTAATTATAGAACTTGGATGAAGTAAAAAAAAAATCCACCACACACATAGAGATACGTCAAAGCAACCTGGGTATAAATAACCAAGGTGCCCATAAAATCATCGTCTTGTTCTTCTGCAGAAGGGATCCCATTGCAGTCGCATTCCTTCCTCTGCCTCCTTGGCCTCACGTTCTTTGTTCCTTCTCATCCATGTGAGTGGTTTTAGCTTTAGGAATCTCATTTTTCTCTTCTCTGTTTTTCTCTCACTATTACTACATTTTTTTAGTGATCTATCCTTGTATTGCTTAAAAAGCTAAAATGTAAGTGTATTTTCTCTAATAGCCCAGGAGAAATGGCCTGCTTCATGGATGGTTCTTTGGAGGAATCTGGGCATGACCCAAGCTAAGCATCCAACACTCCATTTCTTATGTGCAGACACACCAGAATTCCCTGAAACCTTACCTCCAACAGGCGATGATCCACTTGGAGAAGGCTAAACCAGTGGCAGCCCTCAAAGTCTATATTCCTCTCTTGGCAGTATTGCGCTAGAAAATCACCTTCGTTCTATCCCTAAAATAATGGAAAAAGCTTTCCTCCCCTTTCAATTCCCACTGGTAACATGCGAACTAAATTCCTAATAGTCTCTGATCTTTTTGGCTGACCTTTTAAAATTCAGCATAATTACTTTAAGACTTACTCATATTGCTGCATGTAAGAATAGTTGCTTCTTTCTATTGTGAGGTGGTAGTCCTTTGGAGGAAAATACCTCAGCCACAAGTACAAATTTGAGTCTAGCTTGAGCAACACAGTGACTTAATGACACCTTGTCTTAGAGGTTAGAAAAAAAGATCTGAGAATGTAGCTCACAGTGAAGGCTATTTCACAGTCAATTTCTAATATGAAAGAAAGTTTCATCTGTCTCTTCATATTCACTGTTTTGTGTATGTCAAAATGTAATTATGTGATATTGTCAACCATGATGAAATCTACCCTGCATTGTTGATTCACTACAAAAGTCTTTAAAACATTATACAGAATGGGATCAGAGAGTATCTTGCCCTTTAAAAAAAACAAAAAAACCTCTGCTTTTTGATGGGAACTTTACACTTAAACAACATCAGACTTTTTAATTCTTTTTTTAAAAAAATTTCAGTGTTGTTTTAGTGGTCTTTTAAAAGCCACACAAGCCTCAATTTCCCCCATCAACCATTGGGCCACAGAGGCATGGCAATTTTGAAATCTATCTGAGGGATGCCTGGTAGTAATAGCTTTCAGTTGAAGGTCAGCAGAATGGCTGGTCTCTCTGACAAAATGTTGTTTATCTCCCCAAAAGAAAGAGCCTACCCTACTTTCTTCCCCAGCTGTGTACACTGCCTGCAAACACTGGTTATGATGTTCATTGTGCCATGTCATCTGCGAGTTCCTGGGACAGGGCTGAGCAGATCCTGCAGTAAGGACTGTCAATTAATCTTCTGGAAGTTACTGGATAGAGCATCTCCTTTGTTCCAAAATAACTAGCCTTGATATTATTTCAATCACAGGTGTTAAATACCCTTTGGTATGGGACAAATGTCCATGATATTGTCAGCTTATAGCTAATAAGGAAAATTAATGCAATAAATCACGAATAAAATGGTGTTGAGCCAACGATGTATAGACACCAGGTTTCAGTTTTCCTTGTGACTAGGACGATGATCGCAAACCCAACTGCAAATGTAACTGCTGTGTCTTGGAGACACTCACAACTCCAAACCCATTCTTTTGAACACTTTAAGGTATTTAGTAGAAAGATGGAAGCTCAGCAGTTGCTACGGGACACAAGAAGCAGGATCAGTGACAGATAATCTTGCAGATAACAGTGAGAGGTCTCATGGCACCCATCACTCGAGGACCCACATCTTTGGTTGCTGTTGTTATTGTTGCTGTTCAGTGCTAGGGATGGAATCCAGGGCCTTCACACTTGTGCTATAGCCCCAGACCTTTTTGTTTATTATTATCACCTTCTATTTTTAGAGAGAGTCTCCTAATTGCCCCAGCTGGACTTGAACTTGCAATACTCCTGCCTAAGCTTCCCAAAGTATTGGGATTACAGGCCTGAGCCACAGAGTCCATCAAGGACCCACATCTTAGTGACAATGATAAGAGATCTATAGATCCCACAACAGAGTGACGAAACATATGCCTAAAATGCAGCAACAATAATTTATTGAGAGAAAACTAAATTAAGTGCTCAGCAATCTCATTCTACAGGTTAAAAATTTTTTAAAACAAACTGGGGTCTCTTTCCCTGATCCATACTCACAGGTTTAGTACCCAAGTTTCTAAGACTGACTATCTGGGAAACACACAGAAACTTCCCACCCCTCTGTGAACAATAGTCTAGCTCAAGATTTTGAGAGAGGCTTCTTTCATAGAAAACAGACATTGTCTAGCCAGGCTGGTGGCACAGGCCTGCAATCCCACCACTTAGGGAGACTGAAGCAGGAGAATCTCAAATTCAAGTCAGCCTGGGAAATTTAGCAATCTAACAATACCCTGTCTCACGTAAACAATAAAAAGACGCTGGGAATAAAGTTCAGGGTGAAGGCCCTATGTTTAATCTGCAGGAGCCCCACCCCCCCACAAGGAAAGAAAGAAAAGGAAAAGAGGAGACATCACCTATATATACAATCATCTCATAATCTCAGTGCTGTTTGACTAGGACGTTTCTGTCTCTATCACCTATTGTACAGGTACTAGGTTTCCTCCAAATTATTTTAACTTAGTTTTGACAGTAAAAGATGCGTATCGCACATCCACCCCTGCCTTGGGCCTCACAAGATCTTGAGCCCTCTGTTCTGCTTGGCGTTACTGTATGAATTGCTTAACTGCCCTGACACCATAAAGGATCTTTAATGCCTTTCCCTGCCTTACTGGGTGTGGCCACATTCCTAGAAATGAGGGTGAAAAGTATGCAGAGACCTTTAGGCAAGATGACTAAGGCAATGTGCATGCTCGTAAGGAGGCAGTTTCCCGCTGCCTTGGAGTGAGAGACAAATCAGGCTGGGCAGAAGCAGGAGAGACATGAAGCCCCACAGCGACGATATTCCTTATGTCTATGGCATACCATCTATGGAGATAGAAAGCTTAACTGAAAACTTACAAAAAGAGCAACATTTCCTCGGGGAGCACTATGTCTAACTATAAAACTAGAAGCCAGGTGGTTAAGTTCCCTAAGAAATCTATTGAAAAAAAAACTACGGGCTTCCTGACCTTCATAAAAATTAATCATGTCCTCAGTCATACGACCACAACGTTCTTCCAAATGTCAGTTAGAAAATTTCCTCTGCATTTTTGTTTGTGTTGCCTCGTTACTCAATGGAAGAGAGTTGAATAATTTCTTTTCCCTTCAATGAAAAAGACTCAGTACAGAAGAGGAAGGTTAAAAAAAAAAAAGCTAGTGATGGAAGACTCTCTTGAGCTTATAGCAGGATCACAGCTACCCGCTGACTCAAACTGGGATGTCTGGGAGAAAGACTAGAACAGACAGTATCTAAAGAACCTAGCTTCCTGTGCAAATGCCAATTGGTCTTCACATTCCCTATTTTGTAACTTTTCTCCAGAAAAGTAACTGAATGCCACACCATGTCCATGAACACCACAGTGTAATTGAATAAAACTTCTCTTTGTTCCAAAAAACATTCTTGAACCCCTTTTGTGCACAATCCTATTGTAGAGAGGCCACTATTACTATGATCACCGTTGTGTAACATTTCAGGATACGTCTAGCAAGAGTACGTTCTTTGGAAATTTCTTTTCTTAAAAAAATGAATTTAATCTTTTAGTCATAGTTTGGCCCTATGATGTTACCTAAAAGGCCCATGTGCTTAGAGGGGGAGCCTTTGGAAGCTGATTAGATCATGAAGCTTCGTAACTTCATCAGTGACTTAATCCACTGATAGATTGATAATTTGATGAGATTGTTGGGAGCTGATGACGATTCAAGAGGTGAGGCACCGAGGGAAGTAGGTCATGAGGGCATGACCATGGTGACTACGTTCGGTTCCTGGTCCACTCCTTTTTGCCTCTCTCTCTTCTTCACAGCTGCCATGAAATGAGCAGTTGTCATCTGCCACAGTCTTCCATCGGATGCTCGGCCTCACCACCAGCCCAGAAACAGTGGAACCATCCAACCATGGACTGAAGCCTCTGACACCATGAACTGAAATAAGCTTTTCCTCCTTTCCTCCTTCACATAGTTCTATCTCGGGTATTTTTTTTTCCATAGTAATAGCTAATTAACACATTTTAAATAATGTCATGTGACTTTCATCAAATATGTATTACTATTAAAGTAATAGCGACATATATCATCAAAATAAATAGCAATAGAATAAATAGTCACTCATAACGTAAAGGGCTGTCCCACATCACATCACTGTGTGTTCTGGCTTTCCTCTGCCATTATATGCGGCATGGGGGTGCCCCCCCAACCTCACACCATATTGTATCACCTGTTCAATGAGTGTAGCCACCATATAAATCTATGCCATGCCAATAGTAAGCTCATTGTGCCACTCAGCTTTCTGTTACTGTGACAAAACACCTGAGGTAAGTCGACCTAAAAGAGGAAAGATTTATTCTGGCTTGGGCTTCAAAGGTCTCAGTTCGTGGTAATCTGTCCCCATCAATGCAGTGTGAAGCAAAGCCGCTCATCTTCGCAGGAAGGATGTGACAGAGAAAAACTTCTCATCTCATAGGAATGGAGAAAGAGCCAAAGAGAGCGGGAAGGGGGCCAGTAACAGGATATTCCCTTCAGGGGCACACCCCCAGGGACTGACGTCCTCTGAATGGGCTCACTCAGCTACAAACTCACCAGTGAACTAACCCACTGATGAGGTCAACCCCGCAATGACCCCACCACCTCTCTCATTCCACCTCTGAATAGCACTCCCTTGGTTATCAAGCCCTCAACACACAAGTCTTTGGGGGGATATTTCCTAGTTAAACCATTACACTGGCTCTTTCCTCCTGGGATCAGCAATGCCCTCATCCTTGCCCATGATGACTAAACCATTTCCAAGCCACGCCGCAACATGGGACTTCTCGTATTTGAAGAGTACATTTCAAATAAGACACAGACTGAGAAATGTAGGAGTAGGGAAAATAGTATAAACTGAAAAGTCAAGTAGATCCGGCTCGCATTCTTCTGTGACCTGTAACAAAAGCTATTTAAGATCTCTGACAGAAAGATACTATGGTGACTTGGATCTGGATTGTCACCCCAAAGCCTCATGTTCCTATGGATACTGTGTAGGGTGGAGAGGTGGGGCCTGGCTGGAACGGGTGGGTACTCGGGGATTGACCTGAAGGGGCGTGTGCTGGTTCCACCCTTCCTCCCAGTCTCTCTCTGTCCCCCCATGCTGTAAGGATCTCTGCCCCAGGAACTCCAGTTAGAGCTCTAGCAATAACCTCACCATGTGATTCCATTTTGCAGTAGCCCACCCATAAATGGACTGAGATCTTCTGAAACTACAAGCTACAAAAAAATCTTTCCTCCCTAAGTTATGGATGTCAGGTATTGAGTCACAGTGATGACAAAGTAACTAAGACAGAACTTGGTACCGAGTGGGGTCATTGCTGTGACTTCATCTGACCATGTGGTTTGGAAGCCTTTTGGAGCCATTTGGGGGAGGAATTTGGAAAGGTTTGAGGATGCAGCTGGAGAGGCTTTAGAGTGCTCTTGGCCAAGCTTGTTGGGAGATTCTGGTTGGCACTCAAAGCCCAGAATGCTGATAAAAGTGTGGATTGGAAAGGCCAGGCTCAAGAAGTTTCAGATGGGAAGGAGGACTCTATCGGCAAGTGGCCTGGAAACAATATGGGTTACGTTCTGGCAAAAAGTTTGTTGGCATTTAGCCCTCGTCCAGATACTCTGCCTGAAACTGGGATTAAGGGCAGCAGACTGCTTACTCTAGTGGAGGAAATCTCAAGGTAGACTGATGTTCAAACTGTTACATGGCCACTGTTTGCAGCTTTTTGCCAGCTCTACGGTGAAAGACAAGATAAAATGGCAGAGAAAAAAATCATATTTAAGGTTTGCAGTGCCAGGCCAAAATGGCCTGCAGCGGTGGGACCAAGGAGTGCAGGGAAGTTAAAGAAATTAGCACTAAAAAGCAGCAAGTGAGTGCTATAGGAAAGGTGCCTGGTTGAGGGCATTTCCAAAGTCAGCAGCACCCCTCCCTTCACCATACAGCAGGGCCAAAACAGAAAATGTCGTTCAGAGTTCAGCAGTCTGGAGTTCAACCATCTAAGAACTCAAAGACTTCTACAGCATTTGTCCAAGGGGACAGGCTCAAGCCAGTGGCAGACCTTGGTGACATCCACGCAGTCCTGGCTTTAGAGGCTTGCAGGGTACTGGAGTTGTGGGTTCATGGTGGCTTCCCCCAGATGTCAGAGGAAGGCCTTGGAGGCTAGGCAGTGTGCCTCTGGGAGGACAATATGTAAAGTTATAAAGGAGAAGTCGAAGATACTATTGTGGTTTGGCTCTGGAATGTCCCCCAAAAGTCTCATGTATTTAAATGTTAATGGATTGTCTATGGAACCATGTGCTGTTGGTAGCTTGGGGCCTAGCTAGTCTGGAGCGGTGGATGAAAAGCGTGTAAGTTAGGATCAAAGGTGTGTAAATTAGGATTAAAGATGTGTAGTGGCCACACATTGCACACCGGGATGCAGGAGGAGCTAATCACTGGGTGGAGACCTGGAAGGCTACATAAGCTGCATCTTGCCTTCCTTGAGGACTAGGACTGGGACTGGGACTTGGACTGGTCTCAACTAGTCTCAACCTGCCTTCCTGTTTGTGATGTCATGAGAAGCTGCCTCCACCTCTCTCTCTGCCATGTACTTCAATCGCTGCCGGCCACCCCTGAGTGGACTGTGACCTTCTGAAACTGTGAGCTAAAACAAACCTTTCTTCCCCTAAATTTGTGGTTGCCAGGTATTGAGTCACAGCAATGAAAAAGTAACTAAGACAGATGCCATAGTGAACCCAGGAATTTGGAGAAGCCAGGAGCGTGGATCGTTGGCTGAGGAAAGCTGCCAGAGGTGAGCCGACTGAGAAGATGGAGATTATAGCCAGCAGCAACGCTGGAGGGGTGGGGCCACCCAAGATCTTTGGAGTTCATATCCTGCTGCAGTTTACCCCAGGTGCTGGCCATGGAACTACAGAAGTAATCTTCACCCTACTGGGTTTAGGAATCATTTTTGCTCCTGTGCCTTTTATCCTCCTTTTTCTCCCTTTTGGAATGGAAATGTTTACCCTGTGCCATTTTATGTTGGAAGTGCTTAACTCTGGTTTTAACAGGAGCTCACAGCAGAGTTTGTTAGCATCTCAGAGGAGACTCTGGACTTGAACTTTTCAAAAGTGCTGGAATTATTGGGACTTCAGCTACTCTTGGAGAAGGACTAAATATCTTTTGTTTAATGGAATAAACATTAGTCTTTTGGAGGCCAGGGCGGAATGTGGCGGTTTGGATCTGGAGTATCCTCCAAAAGCCTCATGTTCCTATGGACACTGTGTAGGACTGGGAGGTGGGGCCTGGCTGGAAGGGGCGGTGCTTGGGGTTTGACCAGGAGGGGCACCTGCTGGTTCTGCCCTGCCTCCCAGTATCTATCTGCTCCACCATGTTGTGAGGATCTCTGCCGCTGGAGCTCTGGCTCCGGCCCTGCCCGCCTCCAGCCCTGCCATGTGCTTCCAGCCACCGACCTGTGACTGGACTGTGGCCTACTGAAACTGTAAGCCACAATAAATCTTTCCTCTCTAAGTTGTGGATGTTGGGTATTGAGTCACAGCAATAAAAACATAACGAATACAGGCGCGGATGGCCGGCCGACGACTCAGGGTCACTGTATAATGTAAAGGGTCAGCAGACGTCCCAGTCTCATAGTAACTACTATCTTTCTCACTTCATCCTGATAAGCTGCTACTTCCATCAAAGATAAGGGGGTACTACTTTTGCAAACCATCAAGACAAAATGTTTTGTTCCAAAATCTTTGATATTTAATATCTCCTACTTAAGTTGGACATTTTGTGTCAGCCCTAATTCATGATGTCATGTTGCGTTTTCTGTTTCTTTATATATTTTAAAAAGGATGAAAGACTGCCAACATCAAACAGCTCCTACAAAACATATTTTTATGATTTAAAAGTGAAGAGAATGAGAGCATGTGAATGACGCTTGCCTGAGACGCATATGTGAAACAAGGAAAGAGGAAGAGGTCACATTTGGGGCTTTGTTGCACCCAGAGCCCTGCCAGATGTTGGGCACCTCCAGGACGTAGCTGTCTTCACACAAGCCCAGTGCCAAGGGCAGACGGCTTTCTATTGAACCCACAGCCCTTCTGTCTGCACTGTGTTTTCTGTTCCTCCCTTGCCCCACGAGAGGCAGAATAAACCCATCCTGTGTGACATCCAGCTTGGGGATGACAGTGGAGTCCTTCAGGCAGATGCTAAGCAAGGAAACCCATGCTAAGTGAAAAGCTGAACATGACAAATTGGGTATTTTCAAACTATGTCACACTTAGCGTAGTTGGAAGCCAATTAATTTGAGTAAAAACTGAGAGATTCAGTCCAATGTTTTTAAAGTAAACAAAGTTACTGGTTTTTTTAATTAATAGTGCCTGCCCCTAACACCCCCATATTAAAATAAACATATCTGAGAAGATTTATAGCTGATGACAGTTATGATATGTATTTAAATCTATGGAAGTCTCTAGAGTATGACCATGAAACCATGTATTTTTTTACCTTATATAATGAAGACTCTGATCATTATTGCCAATTCCTTCAGTACATCTTACCCTGAGAATAATTTTTAATACTCAAAGACCATTGTTCTATGGCACATTAAAAAATGTCATTTAAAAATCCAGTTTTTCATTTTTATCTAAATAAAAGCAAAAATCCAACAGAGACACTTCCCGGACTTTGTCCATGAATGTAAACATAAGGTATAAACTAAATGAAGAAGATAAAATTTCCTCCAACAAAGTTTTGGACAAGTTACTTTGGGGAAAATTATTCTAAGCCACATGGGGTTTTTGTTCTTTTTGTTGTTGTTGTTCTATCAGGAATTGAACAACCTTTGCACAGAAATATAGCCCAGGGTGTTTTTTTTTTTTTTTTTTTTTGAATCTAATCCTGCAGGTGGAACCCTGAATCTTCACACTGAGCTACATTCCCAGCCTTTAAAAAAATTTTTTTTTGAGACAGGTCTTGCGAGGTCACTAGATTGCCTAAGCTAGGGTTGAACTTTAGATCCTCCTGCCTCAGTCTTCCAGAGTACTGGTATTGTAGGCTTGTGCCACCACGCCCAGCGTAGGCTCCTTGTTGAAGGAGGAAAACCCAAATTCAGGTTTGCAGTAGGCCAGGCTGAAAGTCCATCTCAGAAATATGTTCAAAAACCATATTCCTTGTAATGCTCCTTTGAAAAATTATTAGATTACATTATTGTTACATTCAAATTGCATTTCAAAAATTTTAGCCCATGTTTATTTAGTTACCATTTCCCTCTCTCTCTGTCTCTCCCTCTCTGTCTCTCTCCTCTCTCACTCTGTGCAGGTATGTGTGTATGTGTGTGCAAGTGCCTGTAATATATTATAGTTACATTTCATACATTTACCAATTTGGTTATGTGTGCACATCAACATATAGGACATTAAAAAACAGTCTTTGAAAATAAATAACTTCTGCTCTAGATTGGTAATTATAAAACTTCTCTGTATAGAAAGAAAAATAAAGCTGTATCATAGCAGCCTCTCAAGATACTATATGTTTAAATTTCCTTTCCTTTTCTTTCTTTCTTTTTTTTTTTTTTTTTTTTTTTTTTTTTTTTTTTTTTTTTTTTTTTTTTGAGACAGGGCCTTGCTCTGTAGCCTAGGCTAGTTCTGAACCCACTGTGTACCCTAGGCTGGACTTGGACTCACAGCATTTCGCTTGCCTCAGCCGCCCAAGGGCTGGGATTACAGGTGTGCACCACCACACCTGCATTATATGGTACTGGAGAATTGAACTCAGGGCCTTGCGATTGCAAGGCAAGTGCTTTAACCACTGTGCCATTCCTCCATCACCTTATGTGTTTAAAATTATAAACTGCAGCATATCTAAAATAATTATAACACAAAAAGTAAAGCATTCCTTACTTAAATATGAATTTCATGAAATATTAACCTTTATTGATGAATTTAATTTACTGAATAATTTTAATGACTGGATATATGTTTTCTTTCCTTCTTTTTGCAAAAGCTGAATAGATCTTAGTTATAATCACAACATATGACTGCCGTTTTAACAGTGGGTATAAGAAATGATGTCCTCAGTTTCTGTAGTAAACTGATGCTATCAAACGTCACTGCACTTGGGCAGAAGGGAAGATGAGGACACTGGGCTGTGTTTCTGCTGTGAGCACTTATTTATGTGGCTACTTCTCTCCCAGCTCAGTGACAGGAAAAGGTTTTTCTCTCCTAAGGAACTAATAAGTTCTTTTGGTTGGCTGCTAGGAACCCAGAGCTGACTATAGACATTAGGCCACGGCACCTCAACATTGACACAGTGTTCAAGAGCAATAACAATTCAACCCTTTCCCAAAAATTATCACTTCGTTCTTACTTTTCTTCTAGACTTTTAGCTGTACTATTGAGTTCCAGTACCTCATACCAAACTTTGCAAAGGAGGTTAAGGGATAAATCATTGAAATGTGTGTGTTTATCTTCACGCACACACACAGAGCTACTCATTTTTTTCTCCATCTAACAATAAGTAAGTTTTGTGATGACCGGTGGGGAAGTACTTTGGTTGGATAAAAGAGTTAACACCACAGCTCTATCTGTGTCACCAAAGAAAAATAAGTCTCAGGACTTTCAGATTTGAAGATCAGACTTGGGGATCAAAAAAAAATGTCCCTTAGAGAAAACAAAGCAGATGGCAAATCTACCTTGTTACCAACCCCATCTGTATTACGCTCAGAGCCTTGGCTTATGAGGAGATGGTTGTCATGACAATAAGCATTTGAGAAGAGTCCTGGAGAAGCTGATGAATCTCAGTGTATCCTAGCTTCCCAATTTTCCAAACATACTGAAATCCACTCCCCACCCCCATCCCCAGATAAACAATTCTATTAGTGCCATATTGGCTACAATTATTCTGTATAGATATTATAAGATTTTGTGCTTTTTCATATCAAAATCCACTCAGAAACAACAAAACAGCTCTTTGCTCGGAGACAGCACAGCTTGAAGGTAAACTAGTCTTTTATTTTTATTCAGCAAAGGCAGTTGTATTAACTACAGCTTCATTTTCTTTTCCGTACAAGCTCAGGAAGAAATCAATTTCAGCTTAAATGAGAAACGGGGGGGAGGGGAAGGCAAAGAAATTATTTTCCGGTCTCTGAGAGTAGATTGCAAAGTAAAGGAGGAGGGAAATTAATAAACCATAAAGGACTTAAGACTGTTCTTTTAAGTGCTCATCCAATGGACAGGACGGACAGGCTGTGTGGGGCGATTCCAAGTTTCCTGACAAAGGGCCAAGACAGGCTGTGTTTGAAAAGTCAACAAGCACTTGTCCCTCAGAACGTACACTTTCCCCCATCTATCCGGCAGCAGACCTATGGAGCATTTCGGATACTATTGTCATCAGCCCGAGTTTCCAAACTGTATGCTCTCAGTAAACTCCACAAATGTCATCAACACAAAGACTTAAGAGGGAAGCAGCAGACATCTCTCTCTCTCTCTCTCTCTTTTTTAAAGCAAGTCCCCAGGACAAATGAACAATGGTGATTTCCTCCTACTTTCGCCCTGCTGGACGCCCTCCATGAAACCAAAACTGATGATGAACTCATGATTTCAGTGAGGGCTTGCACATATGCACACACGCACACGTGCGAGCGAGCACATACACACACACATGCACACCCCATAACCCCCACCCACCATAAGACCAGGACACATTTTGATTTATTACGAATTGTCTCTTCAGTCGAAAATGCCACAGACTAAAGGAGAATTTCATGCACTCTCCATTTCCCATAAGGAAGAAATTCCCTCACACCCCACTTTTCTTAGAATGCTGTCATGAAATTACTGATGAGCAAAGAAAGTATTACACATCACTGGAAGATATCTGGAAGAAATATGGCAATGAAGATTGAACGAAAAGATTGCTATTTTATAGCAGGTACAGGCATTGGCCTGGATGACTCACTTCTAATGACTCAATTCATAAGCTATTAAGGGAAGTCATTAATATCTTCATCTAACTAAAGAATATCTCTGAAAAATCATCAAGTTTTGAAGATTAATGGTAAGTGACAAGTCTTAAAATGGAAAGGTCTCTAATTTAATACATTATAAAATGTTTATGAAATGCTAGAATACATTTTATTTACTTTTAAGAGATAGCAACATCTGTTAATAGAAAGTCCCACATGAGCTAGACAAACAGGTAAAGCTTCAGAAATGCAAGCTTCTCACTGTCCAGATGATTCATAAAAGATAGCCTCATGTACGAAGCTTTCTCCAGAGTCTGGACATACATGGTCATCTGAAGATGGCCAAGAGCTTGTACATTCACTAGGCCTCTGACACTGACACAGCTATGACAAGGGCATTGGACATAGTGGGGTAGCTGTTTGACTGTCCACACAATCCACTTAGCAAAGCATCTATGGACTCTGCCAAGAGCATCCTAGAAACCAAAAGAAGATATATTCAGAACCAGAAGTCAATGACAAAACCAAATCCTCTAAAGGCTGGCTACTTTGAAGAATGAATGAATGCAAGGAATACCCAAACATCAGCGTGTAAGCTTAGAAGAAGAAAGCACATCTTATTCATAAGTATATAATGAGTCACTAATTATGTGAGAATTAATTAGGCTTATATATGGAGACCAATGAGATAGTCTCTGTTTGGAACCAGAAAGATCATGCATGATAAACGAACACACTTTCAGAAAAGAAGATAATTGATTGGCTGAAAATATTTCTGGTCCTTATTAAACTTTATCCAACTGTAGAAGATATTCCTCCCCAAATGCTTATATTTTTGTGGTAGTAAGAATTGAAGCCAGGGCCTTCACAACAAACTACCTGCTCAGCCCTATGTATGTATTATTTTATTTTAGTTTGAGGCAAGCTCCTGCTAAGTAGCTAAGGTGCCCAGTCAAGGTCAATCTTACAAGGTCACAAACAGGTGTTACCACATTTGGCATATACCCAACACATGTCTTCTGAGTTGGCCATGATATTGAACCTACAAGAGAGGAAATGCTGTCTCACTCATATTTGTTTTCCCCAAAGAACTTAGCACTTTCTCTTTACAAAACTGATGGTCACCATGTTAAAAAAAAAAAAAAAGTGAGTCTCATAAATTTAAATATGGCGTGCTTACAGGAACAATGTACAGATAAATAAATAAATTAAAGAGACATGACAGAAAATGAAAAGATAGACTTTTGAGATGGACAAGAGGACCAAGAGGAGAAGGAAGAAAAGAGAAAAAAATCGTAAGATATTATCCATGTATGCCAATCAATGCACCAGAACAAATCTAATTATTCTGTATTACCCAGATACAACAATAAGAAAGCAGCCAGACAAGATTTAGAGTGAGTTCTCATAAGGTACTAAGAATAGAATGAAAAAAATCATGCTGATTTTATTGGTAATTCTAATATCCTATTGGTATAATCTTTGCACTAGCCCTTACTATTTTTATGGGGATATGTGAATGTTATTTTTATATGTAAATTTGTCCTAACCTTTCAATATCCTCCCAAATTTGGTTTTTCAACAAAATAATAAACGCCAAATAAAAGTGAAAGAACAAAGTCCTAAATTTCTAACAGTTACATCACTGAGCAAGTAATTTTCCTAATAACGCATACAAAAAAACCCCTCTAATTTATTAAGTGAAATATGGAACGAATGAGTTGAGGCTAAATTTAAAAACAGAAAGTAAGAGAAGCTAGAAGAAAAGATTGTTATGGGCTTTCAGCCCACATGGGTAATAGCGTTTGATGAGATGAGTATATTTACCCTGCTTTGTACCCAGGCACGGTGGCACACTCCTGAGATCCCAGCACTCTGGGAAGCTGAGGCAGGAGGATCATAAGTTCCTGTCCAGACTGGGCCACTTAGTGACTTAGCGAGTTCCTGACTTACCATAAAAACAGCTACAATGTAGCTCAGTGAGAATGCCCTGGGTTCAATCCCCAAGAAAAACAGTAGGAAACTTGGAAGATTCTCCAAATGGAACTGAGTTACAGAGAGACAAGCTGCCACCAGGTAAGCAGAGGGGCGGGGATATCTTCCTTCACCTCCAAAAGACAGGGAACACCCCCATGGCCCTTCCCTATCCCTTGGCTGCCCGGCCTGCCTCTAATCCTGAAGGATGGCTACATCTTTGGAGCTGTTCCATTCCTTTCACTGCCCTTCCTTTATTCCGGTGTTTTTCTCCCCTGCTATTCCATTTGGTAGAGTTACAGCAAAATGATTTAAATTCTGAACTCTCAAATTTCAGGTAACTCTTGCCCTTCTAAAAGCACAGTCCATGTCAAGAAAGAGGCAGAAAGTGGAATTATGGTTTGTTGAAAAATACCTCCATTCTTGAAGCTATTAGCTTCCCACAATTGTCTGCGTCCTGCACTTTACTTCCCAGGATAGCCTTTTTCTCTGCTGCACCAGTATTTACAGTTGTAATGGATTCAAGTTTGTATAGATCTTATATAAGTCCTATAAAATATCTGGAATCTTCTGTCTCATCTTGCAACACCCGAGCTAAGAATTTTGAAAGAAACATATTTTCAAAAAAAAAAAAAAATCAGAACTTGATTCTAAAAAGTCAGAATCTAAAAGCATGCAGTATTTTCTGAAGCCTCTACAAAGAAGGTCATGCAACCTGAGTGTAAGAACGAAGATTTGCAGTTAGTTAATTTCTTAGTTTCTGTTTTTTAAAGGGTCTACCACAGAACCTTTTGTCTGTCTGGCAGATTATGAGTAGGTCGTGCCTCACTAAGTGGGTTTCAAAGATAATTACATTCTGGAAAACTTCAAGAGCCAATCATAAACCAATACGCACTTCCCAGAGAGGCTGGGCAAACCCAGCCCTCACCACTGAGCTCCTGCAAATGCTCCAAAACCATCAGCCTACAGCGCTCCTGCCATCGCTGGTGTTCTGTACTGGCTTCGCCTTTTCTGTTTCGGTTTGGTGGAGACAGAAAGGAATCTTAGAGAGCGTGGTGTGAAGCACCTCCTTCCTGGCAGCTGCTTATCGCCCTGTTTGGCTCGCTGGGAAGACAGATCAGAAGCACATCTTCGGATGGGCTCACACCTTTCTGTCGCGGAAGTCTCTTGTTTCCTCAGTAGGCAGTGGAAGGCCCCTGACGTGCTTGAAATGACCCAAAGAGATAGGATGTCCTGCACTCTACTCCAAGGACGGCACTTAATCTGCTCAGTCAAGTCAGCGTGACAAATGCCTCCACCACTCACTTACTGGAATCCCGCTTCCTTCAAAGTACAAGGTCATGCGTTGAAATCAATGCCCTTTCATTTATTTTCTATAGTGGGATGAATCCCGGAGTGCTGATTTTACCTCCTGTCTACATGCTCATCTGGCCCCAGCTGCAGGAAGTGAATGATCCACAGAATTGCCCACGTGGCCTCATGTAGCTGAGTGAGGCACTGCTGGTACCTCCCCAGAAGCACAAGGGCAGCCTGAGAGCCCGCCAGGACGTCCAGCGCGGTGGCACACGCGGGCAACCAGGGGCGCAGGCAGGACAACTGCGGGCTCACGCCCCATGGGGCGATTTAATGATGTAGTGGGACCCTGTCTCAAAACCACAATAAAAAGAGGCTTCGGAGCTATCTTGGTGTGAAAACCCAGGGATCTACCCTCAGAGAGAGAGAGAGAGAGAGAGAGAGAGAGAGAGAGAGAGAGAGAGAGAGAGATTAAACTCACCAGGCAGGCAGGGACTCCTGCTGGCTGGGAAGGAGCAGCCTCCTGGAGGAGACAGGGTGGAGGCAGCCCTGGCTGGGGCAGAGTGCAGAGGCCAGCTGGCAAAAACCTTAAGGACCCGCAAAGAGGGTTGACTGTGATTTCCAGGCAGCCACAGTGGTGACCACAGCAAGTAGTCACAAGGTCTCTGTCCTCCACAGCCATGCCAATGAAAAAAGCCCACTGTCTGTGAGATGGTATGTCAGTAGGCAAGATCTCCCCTCCCAGGGGACACAGTGGTGCACGGTGACACTCTGAATATTAAGAGGGCGGCCCAGGAACAGGTAGATGGTCCCGGCTCAGTCCCGACAGCTCTGACACACGTACAGACACGTATATATCTACAGGATGTTAAACAACCAGATTATCCACTTTATCAATTAACAGCCAAAAAATACATCACGGAATACAATTTATTGCTTTAAAAAAGTTTCTTTTTGTGTTCATAATCTCATTTTTTAAGCCCATGAATGGGGAAACTCCTCTCTTGCCAACATTTTGTAGGTCAATCATAAGTCACTGAGGTTGAGGAGGCTCGCGTGGGCAACCACGCAGCACAGCGCGGTCGGGGCGGGCGTTTGGCGTTCTGAACTGGATGTGGTGCGGCAGGTGCGTCTACATAGATCTGAATGTTCCCCGTCTCCTCAGATTCCAGTTACTTCCTAAACTTCTCTCTGTTACTCATGTAAGCAACTAAGACAGTGTCCCACGTGTGAATAACAATAAAAGAATATTCTTATACTAGACATAAAGATACCTAAGGAAATGACACATTTCCCCCTTTCAAGCTTTTCTGTGGCCCACCACTGCTTGCAGAAGACCATCCAGGTGATTCAGGAAATTCATTTCCTCCTGAGTTTTGGCCCATCCCCCCTGCCAGCCTCATCTTTCCAACGTTTTTCCAAAAACCAAGCTAAATACCCGTTCTGTTCTGAGACAAGTTTCACGATTGGTCCTAGGATATGACATTATTTTTCTTCCTGATCTTACACTCCTGTTTATAATGGAAGGATTACTGTCTATGTAGCCAGTACAATGCATGATACAGAGATGGAAAAGGAAGACGCCATGGATACACCTTGGAAACACAGGGCTGAGGGCAATGAGCCAGGCACAACGGAAAACTCAGCAGACAGCTCCACTTCCACGACCAATCTAGAAGAGTCAAGTTCATAGAAGCAGAAAGCAAATTTGAGGTTACCAGGAGTTACGGAGGATGGGGGAGAACTGGAAGGTTATTGTTTAGTGGATACAGGTTCTGGTTTGATGAACAGTTCTAGAAATGATGTCCACAATTTTTGCATGACAATATGAAAGCACTGAGTGCAATTCAAGGGGGTAGAAAATTTAAATTGTATGTTATACGTATTTTATTGCAATAAAAAGATTTTAAAGGTAACAGAAAAAAAATGAAAAAGCCAGCACTAGAGTCCCTGACAAGTTGGGGTCATCAGGCAACCCCAAAACACAAAGATGTGGCAGTAGGGAGATAGGGGGACACTTGACCTGGTGTCAAGGAAAGCTCATGGAAGAGGCCTGCCCAGTCAATTGAGTAGATGTGCCAGTTCTCCAAGGTAAATGTAATTATTATGGATGGGACGCATGACTCAGTGGTTAGAGCACCTGCCTAGCATGTAAAAGGCCCTGGTTAGATTTCCTGGCAACACATAAGAAATTAGCCAGGCATAGTGGTATATGCCTATAATCCCAACACTCAGGGGGCTGAGACAGGAGGCTTGCCATGAGTTCCAGGCCAACTGGGCAAAATAGTGAGTTCAGGACCAGCCTGGTCTACAGAAGAAGACCCTGACTCAAGAAAAATGTAATTATGATATGGTTCAAACATATACCAATATATATATTTTTTAAAAGATGAAAAAGCAATTCAGGCAGGAGTATGAGATGCCTGGGATAGGAATAAGAGAGTAAGTGGAAGGGGAGCAGGGACCCTCTTATCCAAGCAACCTGGCCTGCAGGGTCAGGAAGTTCCCAGTTTGTGCTGGGAGCTATAAGGATTGTGGTGGCACTGGAGGAACCAGGCAAGACGGAGACTCACGAGACATGACGAGGTCCTTCCAAGCATTTAGTCACAGTGTCATTTCCACTGCAACCACCTTCTCCTGACAGGAGCCTTCTCCCCAGATCTTCTAGACGAATCTCAACCACCTTCCAGTGCCCAGCTCAGCACTCATTTTGTCTGTAAAACTTTCTTTTTCCAACATAATCCACAATTACTTTCCCTTTTCTACACTCTCACACTTCTCCACCACCCACTTCGTTCCTAGTGACACACTACTTCTGGGACTTGTTTGCCTGTGCTGTGTGGATTTTAAGCCCGAGGGCACAGACCGTGTATCGGTTTGTCCCTTACAGCTTCTAGCAGGTGAGATTAAAACATTTTTTCCAGTAAATATTTTCAGAGTAGTCTTCTTGCGTTTCCAACTAGTAGCTTTTAAGAAAACAAAGATGAAAACACAGAACCAAACACTACGAAAGATATTTCCTTCCAAGAAATGATTTGTATGTAAATAAATTAATTCAGGAACCCAAGACCACACTAAATTCTGATTCAAGATCTATACATTCCAAAACTACCCAGAAGTCAAGTCAACACTGTCATTATAAAAAAAAAAAAATTGAGAGTTCTCAATCCTAGAAAACAAATTGCCACCTGCATGAAAATAATGTGAAATGGGCTTTTGACTTGGTATTCTCCTTTAAAACACCATTTTCCCAATGGACCACATTACATAAAAATTTAGTGTACTGAAAGAGACATGACATTGGACTTAGAAACTAACAACTCTTCAAGGTCGTGTCTCTCCTTAACATTGGATACTAACTTATATATCTGTTTAAAGATATGCTCTGCTACAGTTCGAACAAGGTGCGCCCCTTGAGCAAAGATATTGGATATTGGTTTCCAGCATGAAAATATTAAGAGGTGATGGGAACTTTAAAAGGAGGGACCTCGTACAAAGTCCTAAGAGAGATTAGCAGTTCTCAAGAGATCTAGGTCTCTCACTCTGGTTTCCTTGTTCAAGGAAACAATATGCAATGGATCTCTCCATTTCATATGCGCTGTCACTGTTGTGATGTCATCTACCATAATGTGAGGGAGCAAGTGTAGCTTTGCAAGGCTACAAGTTGTTTGGACTTTCAGCCTCCAAAACTATGAGATAAACACCTCTTTTCTTTATAAAGTACCTAGCCTCAGGTACTTTATTATAATAACTGAATACAAATGGAATACTTTCTCATCCATGCATATCTATAATGTATTGAGGATAAGAAAAATTAAATATGAAATTTTAAAAATGGAAGGGAAAAATTACTCCTTGATCTGTACAGATGATTATTCATATATTTGAATCACAGCATGCTACCATAAGAAGTTGGGAGAACTGTCCTTTCAACATTATACAGTGGGTGACTCACTGTCCTCTAGGACAGTGGCTCCCGCCCCCAGTCTATCATTCAGTTACCACTAGGAAGAAGTCACTTTTGCAGAAAATACATTTCTCTGCCTTCACCAGTCCTTGCGGTTACTGGCCACTATAACACAGGTCTTCCTGGAGGAATGTGAGCAGAAAGAGGTGAGTCTGGTGCAGGCCAAGGTAGTCACGAAGGACGCACTCTGTATCCTGGCTTTCCTCATCTATGAGATAGATGTAGAGGGCTTCAGAAGGAAAGAGCTTGATTTCTTGGATCCCCATGTGGTCTACAACCCCTTCTAACAAAGAATCCAGCAATGGACTATTTATTTTGTGAGCAAGAAATAAAACTTTACTGTAATAAACCACTCAAATTTGAGAGGTTTTGCAAGACAGTTGACATTATCCTTAATGATTAATATACATACGTAAATCTTTTTACTCCCTCTTTACAACACACAACACACACACACACACACACACACACACACACACACACACACACACACACAGCTTATTTATTCCACAAAAAGGATATCATTTTTAAAACTTTGAAAAAATACTGCTCTAGTAAAGGTTAATCATATTTCTACTACCTTCTAGGACATGTTTAAATTATCTACATTAAGTTTATATTCACTAACATCATAAATATTATTAGTTGTTGTTTATATTTCTTAATATTCCTCACCAGCCATTCAGCTAGTATTGTACTGATGGATCATTAAATGTGTTCACTAATAGTGACTCATTAAATGCTGGAAGCCCACATGGTAAATGAGTATTTTGGTACCTCAAAAGAAATGAATTGGAAAATTGAGTGTGCAGTATCGGTATATAATGTATTTGAGATGAAATTGTGAATTGATAGGACTTGAAATCATGAATTATGAGATAAGTAGCAGCTTATCCACATTTGATATCTTCTTAAGGAAATAATGCCTCCAAATTGGAAGCTGGAAAGTCACCAGAGTCACTGTTCCAAAAAGAAACATAGGACATAGGCTTTCAGATTTCCAGTATAAGTGTTAAGAGTTACGTGCAAATCGGAAGGTCTCTGCATTCTGGTCCTCAACACACCCAACAAAATCTCCAGTGGGACTCAGATTTTGCACGATTTTTATTGTGAGAAAAATAGACAGTGTCATAGATATGAATGTACATCTACCTTAACATGCCCACAAAATGTAAATGAAAAACACTTGAATAGAGGCTCAATTCGATTTCCAAGTGCCAGTGTTGAACATTTTAAATGTCAAAGTCACACACTAGCCTAAAGCACAAGCGAGACACGAGAAATATATACAGAACAATGTCTTCCTTATCATAAGATGATCTGTGGCTAACAAAGTCATAATGCAATAATTAAATGGAGATAGACAATAATAGTAGCCAACACTGTTAGTTATTCTACCCCTGTGCTGGTTTAGGATCACTGTCGGTCAATCTCCATCTCAGAACTCTGTTGGTGATGAAGTCTAATTCTGTGTCTGCCCCTAAATTGCCTTTTTCTGCTGCCCTGTGCAACCCTCTTAAAACTGCAACAGTTTTAATTACAATGATTTTATAAACTTTTGAAGTTAATCACTTTTTAGTTTCAAAGGAAATTATAAATACTATACAGTAAGCACTACTATGATACTGTTTTCAAATTAACTCTGGAGAAAGGTAATGAAAAATGAAAATGCTGTATTTGCAAATACATTTATGAAGTCTGAACTCAATCTCCTTGGTTTGGATTAAGACACATTTTTTTTAAAGTATGATCTGAGGAAGACAATATACTCCTCACTCTAGGGCTGCTTAGCAGGTTTTTGGTTTCCAGGGTCAAGAGCCGGAAGAAATAGTAATCAAATGAAAATACTCACACTTAATTCATACTGGCTGAATAATTAGTGCCATGCATTGTAACTCAAGCTCATTGCACCAATTTTTCAAGAGCAAATGTCCAGTGAAGGCTACGGACAGGAAACACCCAGTGCACTTAGGAGGGGACTTCGAATCTTTCTCAACAGTGATTTTAAGCCTCAAGCTGGCCTTTAAAAAGGCACTTAGATCATCGACACCTCAGTTTTGCAAATGGTTTTGGTAAAATTCTTCATCAATGTACCTGACTCGATTGCTCTGAGCTCAAAATATGTATTCAGTTAATTTATAAATAAAAATGTATAAATAAATTTATTTCTAAGTAATAATGCATGCGTTCTTTGGAAATGAATAAATTAATGCAAACATTTTTAAACTATCTTAGGTTTCAAGTTTTTAATTCTGTTGGCCCTAAACAACAGGCAATGGAGTCAAGCATTTGTATTACAGGATGTCTCAAATGTCTCCTTGCATATAAAAATACTAAAAATGTAAAACAATATAACAGAATAAAAATTATTCAAGATTGATTTGTCATAGTATTCGATGTAAAATTAATGTTGTGAAAAAAATTACACAAGCACTATCTTCAATATATGCAGTGTCCCACAAGGCCCTCAGTTTGATTTCCTAGTACCACATAAAGCTGGGTATGGTGGCACACATCTGTAATCCCAGTGATCAGGAGCCTGAGGCAGGAGAACTGCCATGAGCCCAAGGCCAGTTTGGGCTACATAGTGAGCTCAGGACCAGCCTGGGCTACAGAGGAAGACCCTGTCTCAAAAAATATATTAAAAAAAATATATGCATATCCCAAAAGTTGTCATGCACAGGAAAAAATCATTTGAAACATCTGTATATGTCTTATTTGAGAAAGAAACTGTATATTTAAATATACATATATAAGTATATCATATATATATATATATATATATATATAAAATCTATGTATATATTTACTTATAAGAAGTACAAGTAACAGACAATTGATACTCCAAAGATATGGCCTACATTTTAAAACTAATATTCAATAACTAATTTAAAATGATAACAGCATAAAAATATATACTCTTAAAAGCACTATTACTGGAAAGACAGGAAGTCAGCCAACCAAAGGCTTTGAATTCCTGGAGGAGAGAGGACTGATGTGTAGGGAGGGATGTGGTCGATGGATCCTTCCAAACTAAAGCCTGCCAGACAAAATGGACCACGTGCACATCCACGTGCACACCCACACTCACTAGGCATGCAACAAAGTCTGAGAGAGAAAGAACACATATCCTTCATCTTCCCTAGCAAGAACTCAAGACATTCTGTGCGAAGTGGGTAAACCAAGGAATGAGACACACTCGCCACCAGAGCATCACAAGGGAAACTGGTCTCGGGTGACTTCCGCTGATGATGACACTGCAGGAAAGTGACATGAAGGCATGCTTATTCCTTCTTCATTGAACAGCCTTTGCTCTTGAATGTTTTTGGCCTTGTGCAAATGTTTCATGATGTGTCCGTAGCCAATAAAACCGTTAGCTCATGAAATGGGCATCGTACCTACTTAATGTACACTTCTGTAATTTCATAGTAATGTCTATTTTTATTGTCCCATTTTATAATCTTACCAATGCAAACAACTCATTTCTCTACAACAGGGTTCCTTGGGGACAGTCACAGGCACGAAGACTAGGCACTTGTGCAAACATAAACCACTGGGTGAGGAGAAAGAATAGAGCTGATTTTTCCAGCAATTAACAGTAAGATAGAAGAGAATAAAAAGAACAAAGCCCTTCTTTAAAATTCTGAGATTCTATTCCTCGGGAATTTTTGAATTCATTTGTTTTTTAGAGTATGAATGTGAGCATTTTAATTTTTCCTGATTTTTGCCAAGACCCGAACATCACACACCTCCTAGACGTCACACCAGTCCTGGCTGTGTGTTACAGAGACAGGGAAGGGCACTCGCCAGTCACACACATGATATTTACTTGTCAGCAGCACTGTGGTAGCTCTGATCCTCCTCACTCCACCATTTCCACAGTGACAGGACTTGGTCCCTTTTCAAAGACGGATTTCCTGAGGTCAAGACCTATAGCATGACGCTCCCACAAGCATACACACTGGTCAGTACATCTAGTGATAGAGTTTGCTTAGTATCATATGGGGTAGAGTGTATACATACCCTGGCATATGACATGCAGCATATACACACACTGGCTACTGCATGGCACAGTAACCTTGGGAAGCTCTTATCTCCTACCTTACTGATAAAGAAACTAAGGAGGGATGAGAGTAAGTTACTCAGATACATTTATATAGGGAACCAGACCTTGAAGTCACATTTCATGACCCTCGGATGCTCATTCCTCCAAAGTTGCCCTAACTGGGCCTGGTGGTATGGGGCAGTGATCCCAACAATCAAGGCGGTTAAGGCAGAAGGTTAGTGATATAAAATATAAAACAATATAACAGAATAAAAATTAAGTTTGAGCTGAGCCTGGGCACCTTAGCAACTTATCAAGACCCTATCTCAAAATAAAAACTTAAGCTGGGTTAGGGATGGAGTTCAGTGTAAAGGACCTGGACTTGATCTTTAGTACTGATAACTATAGAAAAAGAAAGAAAGAAAGAGGAAGGAAGGAGAGGGAAGAAATTAAGGAGAAAGGAAGGAAGGAAGGAAGGAAGGAAGGAAGGAAGGGCGGGAGGGAGGGAGGGAGGGAGGGAGGGAGGGAGGGAGGGAGGGAGGGAGGGAGGGAGGGAGGGAAGGCGAAAAGTTTCCCCAAAATATCCAAGTATGATGAGCTTAAATAGGCTAAGGTTTAGGACAGAAGGGAAAATAAAGTACTTCAAATATTTGTTGAAAATGTTGTTGGGATTTTACTGTAAGTAGAGGTTACCCTGTAGAAGCAAGGACTAGAAAAATAATGTATCTATAAGAAGAGAAGCAGTTTATGTAAGAGAAAAAAGCACCTTCAGCTCTGAGACAAAAGCACAGAATTGCATTCACAAAGAACAGCTTACCAGAGAGCAGAATATATGGGCCAGAAGGACTATGGGTAGTGGAGTTGGGCTACCTACTGAATTGAAACACGGTATCTAATAACAGGTTAAAATCACTTTGTATGGAAACTTCTGCCTTTGTATGTAGATGCCATAGCTGTTGATTTCAGCCTAGCTGCAAATGCCAAGATTGATTACCAAGTTTGTTATTTCCAGTATTTTGGCTCTCAAATTGCGTCTTGTTTGCCTGGGTTATTTCCTCGTAGCTGAGTTTGAATGGCCATCCTAGCTTTCTGTGAAAAGTCTCTGATTTCACCTTAACCCATATTTCTCAGAAGATAAAAGAAATCTCGTGGCTTATGGAAAGGAACCTTATAAATGACACCTGTGAGAACACACACGTACAGGTTAGATTTTAGGAACTGCTTCCCACAACTAAATGGATGGCGAGGTACTAAAATCCACAATCAAGGAAGGCAGCAAAGATCTTCTATGCTGAGGACTTTAAAGCGTTGGCAATTATACTGGAAAAATAGTTTAGAGAATCTCTCTAGGTGCCTTTCTGTCTTTGTTTGTTTGCCTAATGTTCAGAGAAGGTCAAAAGAACTAAAGTAACAGGCAAAAGACAGGGAGTCAATTGAATAGAAATCTACACATTTGCAATTTCACTAGGGTCTCAGAATAGTACAATAAGCCGGGTGCTGAGGACACTATCAGGCTTTTAGCCCGAAGCTAAATAGAGTCATCTGACTGAGCTCTGATTTGTCTAGGGGACAGGTAAACTATCTCAGATAGGGTACAAGTAGTAACCATTCCCATCACCTCCCCAGGTATTCAAGTAAAAGAGCCAGAGGCAAGAGCGGAATTTGGCTGAGCCATGGGCTGAGAACTGAAATGCCCATTAGCACATAATGAGCAGACCCTAGGAAGCATCAAAAACCTTCTCCATCGTGGGCCATGTCTGTGTCTTTGCTGATCGCAGGCAAAAGGATGAGGTTATCTAGAAACTAAAAATAGACATGCCATGCGATCCACTAGAACAGTACCTGGGTGTATATACAGAGATATAGCAAAGAAATACATGCATCATGCATGCCCATGATTACTGCAGTATCATTTACAATAGTCAACATACGGAACTAGTCTATGTGCCCACAAATGTACGAAGAAAATGTGGTATATATATATACACAATGGATTATTATTCAGCCACGAAGAAGAATGAAATCTAATTATTTGCAGCAAAACAGACAGAGTTGGAGGATATTACTTTAGTTGAAATAAGCCAGAAATGGAAAGTGCCAGCTGTTTTATTTAAGTGGAACTTAACGAACTGAATATAGAATAGGTGTTACTATAATAAAAATTGTGAGGAGACCGAAGAGGGTGGATATATGGAGGCTGGATTTGATCAGTGCATGCTTTATGCATGTAGCAAAATATCACACAGAACCATGCTGATCTGTGCAATTCATAGATGCTAAGTTTTTAAAAAGTAGCTTTCCACCCCCACCAGACATGAAAAGGTAAAAAAAAATTGCTTATAGCTCAAAAGAATCTTGCTCATGAGGCCACCTTATAGATGATCAGTCAGAAATCTGAGTTACTGAAAGCACCAGCATTTTGGCATGCCCAGGATCACAACCACCTCTGCGTCTCTAAAAACTGGAGGCAGGAATGATATTTAGACTCTAAGTTACCTAAGCTCAAAGATGGTGCTCCACTGAAGCCCCAGCATCCAGTCCAAGCACTGCACACACGGCACATCCATTCACTATTATACATGGAATGATTCATGTTGGTTAGTATACTGCTGCTACTTCTTAGGGCTTTAAGAAATCAACTAAGGGGAGTTGGGGGCATAGCTCAGCAGTTGGAGCACTCACCTAGCATGCACAAGGCTCTAGGTTCAGGTCCCCTGGACTACAGGTGTGGTGCCACATGCTTGTAATCCCAGTACTTAGAAGGCTGAGGCAGGACGATTGCTACAAGTTTGAAGAAGCCTGGGCTACACAGTGATCTCAGAATCAGCCTGGACTACAAAGTGAGACTCTGTCTCAAAACAACAACAACAACAACAAAACCCCAAAACACTCGAATTAGGTCTGGGGATGTAGTGCGGTGATGGGAGTGCTTACCTAGCATGTGCAAAGTCCGGGGTTCAATTCCCAGTACGTCCAGGAGAAGAAAGGATGGATGGAAGGAAGGAAGGAAGGAAGGAAGGAAGGAAGGAAGGAAGGAGATTGGAAGATCGTATTTTTGTCTTTTCCCTTCTCTACCTGTTGAGTTCCTGATTTTTCAAGATCCACTTCACTGATTCTTTCTTAACTCTCCCAAACTCTCCATTCATCTATTACAATCCTCACCATATCAATCGTGATTCTACAGTTTATTGACTAACACAATAGCCATTCGTCATCTGTGGCCACTGAGCTCATAAAATGTGATGTGGATAAGGAGAAAATTTTAAATTTCATTTGATTTTAATGAACTTACATTTTTAAGTTGCTAATTTAGTTAAGTGCACTTATATAACTTGAGTTTGCGAATCACCCTTTTCAGCTTGAAAAGGTATATAATTTAAATATAAATCAAATACTTCAATGAAAATTTACACTGAGCTGGACCCAATATGATACAAGCCTCTAATTCTAGTACTCTGGGTGGCTGAGCCAGGAGAATTCCAAGTCTGAGCCCTTGCTTGGGCAACTTAGCAACTGAGGCAAGACCTTGTCTCAAAATCAAAAATAAAAATAGGCTAGGGTTGTATCTAGTACCGGTGTGAAAGGCCTAGGTTCAACCCCCAATACCATACCAAAAAAGAAAAAAAAAAGGCCAAATTAAGACGTGCTATGAATGTAAACTGAATTTCAGTCACCAACGATGTTGTATATTGATGACATGTTGAAATACCAATATTTGGACTAAATACATTATTGAAATTAACCTTATAACATTTTTACTCTTTTTCTATGGCTACTAGAAAATTTAATGCTGAGTGACACACGATTGCGCTACATGCTGGTTATTAAAAGGCAAGTAAGACCATAGAGAAGAAACTCCTCCAGACCTCTATGTTTATTACCTCTCGCCTAAAAGGGAGTCATTACTTGAAGAATGGCAATATGGTGTGGAAGGGAATACAAGATGTTTATAAAAGAGCAAGGGAAGACAAAACACTTCCCAACCTTAAAATACAAGTACGGAAAGAACAAATCCTGGAACCGCTGCGCAGCTCCAAATAGCAACAGTGCAGAACATACCGTGCAGGACTCAGGAAACGAAGGTTACCCTAGAGTTCATGGTCTGGTCATGCTTTCAAATCATTAGAAAATAAAATTAGCTTCCTCCTAAGGCACCTGCATCCATTGGAAAACTTCAGATGAGTCCACTTAGTAACGTTCCTCTATCTGAACTTCTTTTGGGCAAGATAACCTCGGCCTGTAGCTTGAGCTGGGCCCCGGGATTAAACCTGTTCAAAGAAAAATGCGGCCTACTGTATTCATAGTTAACCATGCCAGTTCGTTATCTATTTTTGGTCATTTAGCAAGAAAAGAAATGAGTTTTAGACTACATAAACCTATTTTTCATTTCCTATTTGGGCAAAAAATTATATTCTTTCATTTATTGCCTCTCCCCCCTCCTATAAGTCAAGAAATTGTCCTTGAACAGATGCCAGACACGAAAAATTACTCAGAGCATTATAGTGACACATCAAAGAAAAAAGAGGCAGGAAAATTAATTGCAACGATTTCTCTTGGACACTCTAACAAGTGCTTTAACTGGTGTGTAGGAGTGTCAAAATTCAAGACTGCCAGAGGGGGTATATTAGAGGAAGAATACACACAGGAATGTAGCTGACCATATGAAGTTATTTTCTTGTCTAGTAAAATTAGCATGCAATGTGCTCCAAGAAAACTCAGCACTTACAAGCGAGAGGATTATTTTCTTCCCAAGAACACCTTCCAAAATGCACAACGAAAGTGTTGATCGTCTGAATCTCTCAACTTCAGGCAAGCAAATATTTAGTAAAATGTCACTTAAAAACTGTACGCAAAGAACCAAGCAATAATTATCCAATTTGGAAAATCTGCTGTGATTATTTTTAAGTTCTTACATGATCCACTTTATGGCATAAGAAATGCTTCTTCGTGAAAAATCAAAAGCAAAGATTTTATGCCTGTTGAGATTACTGCAGTAGACGCTCATTACATTTTAATTACAGGTGCAATTTGCTATTCGGAAGGCAAATGTATCGAAAATTTATGTTCCGTTATCTAGAAACAACAGATTAATTTGAAAAAGCAATATTGCAAATAATTCTGAAAAGGAAGAATATTTACCCTGGTGGGAAGAGAGTATTTTCAAGAACTTTAGAAATGCTCTGTATGATTAATACTTTAATTGTCAATCATTTTTGTCTATTCATGAAAGCAAGCACAACACTCTGCTTCCCTAATTTGAGTAACTGTTGACATCAGAAAGTAAGTGAAAATATGATTTGATGTAATTCTAGTTCTACAGAAATTTTATTTTATAACATGAAAGTTAAGAACAGGAATCTGAGTTGTAATTGAGGCTGTAGTTTATATTACTGAGTTTTCTTAAACTTGTGAAGTCATAACAAAATCATGAAGGTGAGACCATTTTCTTGTTTTGTTTTGTTTTGTTTTGCTCTGAGACAGGGTCTTACTTTGTGGCCCAGGCTGGTCTTGAACTCACTATGGAGTCCAGGCTGGCCTCAATCCCCATGGCAATCCTCCTGCCTTAAACTCCCAAATGCTAGGATTACAGGTATGCACCACCACAACCAGTTTATGTGGAGTGGAGGAATCAAACCCAGAGCCTTGTGTTTACTAGGCAAATGCTTTAACCACTGAGCTAGGCCCTACACCCCAAACCTGGTATTTTTAATGTTCATTTTCTTCCAAATTATCTTTGGATATGCAACCAAGTTTGGTCTTTCAAAACTTTGTTCTCAACCTGCTGCAGAAGATGAGATTGTATTACAAAAATTGCATTTAAATTGTCATAGGCTGAACCCTGCCATATTTCGTTCATCTGCTAACGCCTAAGCTCAGAAGGGGGCTGATGGGCAAGCAGAGACTTTCAAGCAGGGTTAGGTTAAAATGAGTTCATCAGCCAGGCCCGAAAGTGGACTGACTGTGGAAGTAGGTCCACACCTGAAGCACGAAGGGTGACAGTGGCTCCTGTAGGTTGCACAGACGACCCCAGTCCTCCCAGCTCACTGCGGACAGGGCTGGCCTGTGCTTCTCACTTTTCAAAGGTATTTTTCTTGCCTATACTCAAATCAAAGTTGTATCAGGCAAGTCGTGTAACTGTTTGATTCTGCACAGGGAGTTTATTTTCATTTGTTCTAATAGCACCAGGGGTACAGTATACGTAGAAATCATTTGTTGGCTTATGTGCAGGTCAGAATGCAAGCATAAATAACCTCAGGTGCTCTTGCCTCCCAGGATTCCTGATTCTCCTTTGTCTTGCTATCTATAATGACACACTTCTTTGCCTGCTTGTTGATGAACTTTGAAAGACATTTTTAAACATGTAATCCAGCAACTTACGGTTGTTTTCCATGCCACTCAGCCACCATATTTTGAGCAAAGAAAGTCATTTAATAAATTTGTGGAGACTTCAAAAAGGCTGTATTCATCAGGATAAGGGGTAAGTGAGAGAGCAGGAGGGATAATAAGTGGGGGAAGGGATCATAGTGTAGTCGTGGTACATACGTGCACAAAATCCTCAAGCTCAATGTAACCATTGTGTACTGCACACAAATAGTAATAAATATTGGGAGAAAAAAAAAGCCTAAATTCAAAATGCTCTTACTACTTTGAATGGTAGATTTCTTGGCTATATTTTTATAGTTATATTTAATGCACATATTCAATGAAAACTGTGGAGTTTCTAAAAGAAATAGGGCTATCAAGGCTTTATCATTAAAAAATACCCAAGTAAAAATAAACACATTTTGTAAGGTTAAATCTTTAAGATATTAAGTAGGATGGCTAATATCAAAATAGTTTAATATCTATCCATTTAGATTGTCACTTTTTGAATTTTTGTAGCACTATACTGTGTGTTTCTGGATAGGAAATAAAACCTACACATAAAAGAATACTTTTAGGTCATTTCTTGTCCCAAATCAGGACATTATGACACATTATAAGACGTGCTGCTTCTCGTTTTAAAAATGTAAAAGAGAGGAGGAAGAAAGTAAGAAGCTGGACTTTACGGAGAGGGAAAGGGGGTGTGGGGGAGCTGGGGGTAGCCTCCCTCAGAGCCACGCGTGGAAAGGGCCTCTCTGGAGACGGAGCGTGGGACCGGATTGGAGCTACAGCCCAGAACTAAGGCCGTGCATTCAATCCCATGCACCACAAAATTAAAATAGAAAAGGAAGAAGAAGAAAGAACAAAAGGTGAAGAAAAGCAGAAGGCAAGCCAGGAGCCTCCTGAGAGTCCAGGAGAGCAAAATCAGTGTCACCAGAAAAGACGGGACACAGAGGAGAGAATAACTTCATACTAACAGAGGGAAAAGGATGAGTTACGCTGTAAAAGGAAACGCAGGTGGGGGAAAGACGTGGCAGGCCAAAGGCGCGCGGAGGAGGCTTCGGAGCATGAGCAGAGCTATGGAGGGAGCTCCGCGGGCGCCACTGAGGTCCAGGGTCCTGAAGTGACTCTGTGCCTGAGGTGTTGCCAGCCACAGAAACAGGCCAGGCCGGAGGCTGCTCCTGTGGGTTCTTGGGAGCACTGTCTGCTGCAAGCAAAGAGGGGAGTAACAGCGGGGTAGTGGGGGGTGGAGGGGGTCCTGCCGACTAGACACGTCACTTGAGGACTCACTTAGGAATGTATCTAGAACACAGAACTTCCATCTGTCTGATCTTCCTTTCCACATGAAAACAAGGATCACATCAGGACTGATGTCTGGCCTGTAATCCCAGCATTCCAGGCAGCTAAGGTATGAGGATCATAACTTCCAGCCCAGCCTGTACAGCCTAATGACTTCTTGACTATCTCAAAATTTAAAATAATAAAGAACTTTATTTTAGGAGGCTAAATATGTAGCTCAGTGTGAAGGCCCTGGGTTCAATTCCAAGTGTCACAAAGCAACAAAACAAAACCCCCAATTTCCTTGTAAAGGCCTGTCTGGACCAGAATAATAATAAATGTATACAAATTATGAAAATCTATTTAAAATAAATGAGATGAGCATCTGATTCTGGGAAAAGAACAGGCCATACTGACATGCCTCCTTTCTCTCAAGATAGGAAACAGACAGAACAAACTCACATAGAAATTAGAGCAGAAGAAACCACAACACAAGTACCAGAGGGACAAAGGCTCTTCCTAGAAGCCAGAAGTTCGCAGACACAAAGCACCCTGAAGCCATTATTCTGGCAATTCATTAAAACACTGCATTTGGAGAAGGTTGGGGAACTGAGCTCATTCCCCTCTAGCTTCCAAGCAAAGCCTGAGCTCTGCTTGCTAAAACTGTGGTGGTAGAAGTGAGCAAGCTTCCTGCCCAGGTGTCTTGAGACCAGATAGAGCCAAAAGATCCAGATCTACACTGAAGAAAGAAATAAGAATAAATCAAGAACACAGGTCGGCCCAAGACCACGCAGGGCAAGTCTTCCCTTCCGGTGTTCTCCAACTTATTCCCACCATCAGCTCAAAAGTTGGCCTGCAAAAGGAAATGCTCCTCCCACTGACCTGGAACCAGTTCTGCGTATCCAGTTCAGCGATCAGCATGGTAGAAGCGCAGATTGACACACCACAATGAATGCCTTGGTAGACTGCCCAATCGACTTTGACTCTAAGTAGTCAGAATGAGCAATGTAAGTAGACTACCGCGGCCCGCTGGACAACTGAGGAAAACCAAGAGAAAGAAAGAAAAGATACAGAGAGAAAAACACAGTAAGCCAAGAATAAATAAAACAGATTATTCTGACAATACAAGTGTGTTTTCCTCTTTCCTTTACTCAGAGAGATTACGACAGTTCATTGCAGCCATAAAACAGAAGAAAAAAAACTGCAATAAAAAGAGGAGAGTGGATTCTTCCTCTCCACAGTTCTAATTTCTCACATCATTCTAAATAAAGGGATGCAAAGCAGGATTGTCCCTGGAGATGTGAATGGTGATGAAATGAAATAGGGATTTGCTGGTTCAATGATAGATGGCAAAACTGTTCTGGAATCTGAGGGTGGCAGTGAGAGGTAGAAAGAGGACACACTAACAGACCTGAGAACGGTAACCAAACATTTCACCCATCGTGTGAGTCATATTTCCCATTGCTAGAGGCAAGTATCCCATGTCCCTAAATTAAAGGTGGATTTACTTGTTTGCCTCACGGTTTCAGCCCATGGCTGGCTAACTCCAGAACAGAAACATCATGGAAGAAGGGCGTGGTGGGACAAAGATGCTTTGTTCAGGGCATCAAGGGAGTTTAGCGAGGGAAGAGCACCAGAGAGGAAGGGGTCACAGGCTGGATGGAGTCCCCAAGGTCATGGCTCCAGGATCCACTCAGACACACCCAGAAATGTCTCTAGGGCCAAGAAGTTACCAATCCAACTCAACTTGTACAACCTTCATGTTTGTCCTCACTGTTTTCTTGATCTGATGGAGATAAGAGTAAGTTCTTTTTAGATATTGTAGAATATAAAATATAAGTTTCAGCACAAGAACTGGAATACAAACAACAGATTCCTAGAAATTGAAAATACGGTTGCCAAGATGCAAAAAAGATATATTGAATTTAAAAACTAACATGACTAGAGATACAGTCAGTGGTGTTGACCATGCTAAAGTATCCTAAAATGGTGTACAAAGAAAACATAGACAAAATCATGAGGTAATCTTGAAGAAAAGGTGGATTACAGGGATCACGCACTTGGTGAAATGGGTGTTTACCATTTCTTGCTGGGTTTGGCTGTATAGCAGCACATCACCTCTTCTTTCCAAATCTCTTCATTTGCCTTTCAAGGTGCCACTGTGGCACCGACTGCAGCTCCGCCTCCTCTGCCAGTTCCCACTCTTCTCCCCGATGTCGTGTCTGAGCTCCGGGCCCCAGTCTTTGTTCTTAGTCTCCATTCCCTTTGTGCTCTTCCCTTTCTGGTCTCACCCAACCTTTTTGTGATGACACTCAATGACATTGTGTCAAATCCACACCTGCTTTCAAACTCTGGACATCTCCTGCACGGATTTTCTAAAACATGTCTCAGACTCAACGTGCCCAACCCTAGCCTCATCTTCCTCCTCAAAAACTTGTCCTGCCTGTAGACGTCCTCGTACTGGGCATTCACAAGTCAACCTTCTGACCGTTCCGGCCAAATCATCATCTCTGACTCTCCCCTTTACTTCTCACACTACATCTCACTCATGTAGGAAATCCTGCCAGCCCCACCTAAGGACATCACCCAGATGCAACCATCTCTTACTGTGTCTCTACCCCCACCTTCTTGAGAGCTCCCATCACCCCTCATTACTCATCACGGTGCTGTAGGAGGCTCCTAACTGCCCTCCCTGCCTCAGCCCTTGTTCCTTTTGGGGGCTCTTCTTGCCCTATAGCAAAGTGAACACTGGTAAAACATCAGTCCAATCACGTCCCTCTGAATCCTGCCATGAATCCCCATTTCCCTCAGAATAAATTCTCTCAGCATAAAAATCCAAATCTTGGTTGTCACAGGGACTCACACCTTTGACCTCTCCTGTACTCTAGTCATTTGGTCATAATTCCTGTTCTTAGAATATTCCAGAACTGCTCTTGCTGTCAGGTTTCTGTACTTGCTGGGCTCTTGGCCTGGAATGTTGCTGCCTCCACATAGGCAATCCTTTTGCCTCGGGCTCTCCCATTGGGCTTGCTCTAACCTGACTCTTGGCCCACCCCAGCGCCCCTATTTCAAGATCTCCAGCTCTTTCTTGCCTTTGCCCACATTTCTGGCATCTTCCAAAAACAGAACATCAACCTTCCCATCGTGCTTGCATTATCTTTTGGTCTCCCATCTAAACTGTAAGCATTGTAGACTCACATATACCCAGAGTTCCCAAAACACTGCCATGCTTGAGGTACATGCAGTAAACACGAAGTCTGTATCTGAATCGGCAGCCACCGTTTCAAACCATATTACAGGCTCGCTGAGACAGAGTTTTTCTACACTTTCTAAAGTGCAGACATTCTATTTGAACATCTGTAAAGTCTGAGGACCTATCCACAAACCTTTCCAAACACATGTCATTTAATGTCTTTAATAACGTTTAGATTGAAAATGTTCCCCAAACTTTCACATATTGAGGTGGAGGTCTTTGGAAGGTGGAGCTACACTCACTGATAATTCACTGATGAGTTCATCAGCTATGCCTGAATATGCTGTTGGGAGCTGGGAACTGAAGGGAGGTGACAGATCCCTGACCTGGGAGTGTGCTTGTCCCCCGCTCCCTTCCTTCCCTCTGTTTCATAGTCACCATGGGCTAAATGGCGTTCCCCACTATTTCATTTCTGCGTCAGAGCTGGCCTACCCTGAATCGAATCTTTGAAATCATAAGCCAAAATAAGTTTCTCCTCCTCTAAGTTGCAGGTGCTGTAGAAGAAGCATCTAACAACTGAAGAAGCATCTAACAACCTCCCAAAATGGGGACTAGTAATGCATAGAGTAATTAGCATTTTACTAACCACACACCATTCACAAAAGTCTCTGAAGTACCTAGTATGTTCTAGACACTATTTGAGAAAATGGATAAGTACTTCTCCTTCACAGCACTCATACTCTACTGGCTTCCGTGGGTTTGTAAACATTCAGACGCACAGTTCACAAGCATATAAGGCATATCATTCAATGTCTAATGCTCATAAAAAGTGGCAGACATCTGATAGGAATGCATGTGCCCCCCATCAGGAGAATTAATTACCTCTGAGAGGGAAAAGTTAGTTTTGAAGATAAAAAAGTCCTAGATACTACAGTGATTTTTGGTCTTCCAGAGCTCAAGTTTTGTAATGAAATCTTTCTTAATGTTTACTGTTTGCTGGCTATCACTAATTCAGCTGAATTCAATTCAGTTGAGTCTCACTTGGGGTGCTGGCAATTGCAGGGGAAAATGAAAAAAGGTTGAGGCCCACCAGAGTGATGCCCAGGATCCCTGGATTCAGGGTTCTCAGAGCCTGCACCCAGGCTCCCAGGGGGACCTCCGCCTCTGCTCTGCACCCGCTGAGGACTGCAGGTCTGCCATATCCTCAGAGGCTACTGTCTGAGTAGGCACTACCCACAGTATAGCACTGCCAAGAAAAAACTACTCCAAAATGATGGAATGCACAGATTGAGAAAAAAAATGGGAGAAGACATAAAACAGGACAGGCTGTGATTATTTATCCAACAAGAAGCATTTTAAAAGGAAAAGGAAAAAAAATCATGAGAAAATCGTATGAGCATTTGTTCGCATGTAGAAAAAGTGTGTGCTGCACCAGTGATTTCTAACAATTAAGAGTCCGGGCTTTCCTAGGTGACTAAGTGACCTGTCACTGAGCTTGATTAATAGAGCAATGGAAACAAAGATGGAAGGTCCATGCCAAGTCCTGCCCTTGACAGGGTGAGAGTTGAAGAAGGGACCCTTCCTGCTGGCAGCACAGGTCAAGATGGCGGGCTCCCACATCAGCGGTTCCCATGCACACCCTCAGGTGAGGGCCCCACGTCGCCCTCTGCATGTCATGGCCCTTCCTCATGAGCAGAGGCATGCAGCACCCCCTGAAGACATACAGGACGTCTCTGTACAACCGTGTGCTCTTGCTCTCGGTCTCTCTCTCTCTCAAACTTTGTCTCGTCCACTAGCAGTAGAACTCCACTTCAGATTCATCATTGAGTCCCCAAATGGGGACAAAAGCAGAAATGCAGCAAACACTTCACGTTATCAAAGGCACAAGCTCTTCACCGGTACTGAGGCAGGGTTCTCTGGGACTCTGTGGAGTGGCGCTTTCTGAGGACAAGTAGTAACATTTGTTCACCACTTGCACTCTGGACACACTCTCCTATGGACAGAAAAACCTCCCTCAAACAGAAGAACTGTTCAGCAAGGTATGGATGAGTGTGTGGATCTTGATTTATAACAACTTTTTAATGTGGGTACACAATACAGCCACAGGTGTACAATATCTCAAAAGTCAAAAAGTTCAAATGGCCAATTTTTTTCACAAACCCTCAGATGAAAATTAACCCTCACGATGACCAACTGTGAGGCCATGAAACACCTTTTGGATCACAAAATGAAGGAGCGTCCTGCGGTGGGGTTAGGGTCACAAGAGTTACGAGCCAGATAGCCCCTGTTCTGTCTCTATTTAGCTCAAAATACACCTGGGAGAGTTACTTGTCACCTTGATGTCCCTGTTTCTTTATCTGCAAAAGGGCCACGACAATAGCACCAAGCTCATCAAGCTCCTTAAGGGTGTTACAAAGATTTACAAAGATAATAAACCATCGATGAGGTTTCTTCTTTTTTTTCCCCATTCAACTTTAGTACTTTTTTTTATTGTGTACAGTTACGCGCCATCACACCTGGCCTCTGTTTTGACTATTTTTCAAGTGATATTCTATGATCTATGTTGCCACTCAGTAAGTGGGAATATTCATTAAGTAGGAATCCAACTCTGAAAATACTGTTTTTAGTTCACTATTGTAGCAGAGACTGCCATTTGCCTGCCAAATATCTATTCAACTTTGCTTATTTATAGAACTTAGATTTTATTCCAGGTACACGGAATGGTGCAGCTTACATATTAGATTACTTAGAGCTCCATGCGCCATATATAGCCTAAGCCCTGACCAAGGGTCATAAGAGGAAGCGCTGCCTACAATTTCCAGGAAAGCTCCACTGGGAAAATGGTTTCATGCAGGAAGCATGTCCCTGCTGACTTTCCACCACGTTGTTGCTGTCTATAAATCAGCTGTGTTGACTGAGCCCCAGCAGCTACACTGGACCCTGCAATGACCTTCGAGTGGATGCCTTGCGTGGGGTCATGGGAGCAGGAAGTCAGGAGGAGCCTACGTCCCTTTGATCGCGGAGCTGCCCGAGCGCTGGGAAAAGAAATTCAGGTTGATTTTATGTAAGAGAAAATACATGACTTACCTTGTTTAATCTTGCTACTATGTGGGGTTTCCTGGGACGTGTGGTTGATTCTAATCCTTAAAGTGATATTTGAAGCAAGATTTATTCTCACACCAATTAAATTTCTTATCTCTACACTCTCCTATGTCACTGAGATATTTACATGCACTGTGTTTTAACTTTACTAGAGAATGCTTCCAGCATTTCAGAGCAGCCAGAATCTTTAGTTATGGCTAACTTGAAAAGCTGACAGAAGCTGAAGTACTTCAGGAAATGTTTTCTTTTCCTTAATTGAAACACCATGTAAAAACAAAGCAAAAGGAAACAACAATCAGATTTCAATTAGTTTGGGCCAATGGTAAGATGAGTTGGAAAGAAAGGCAGGGAACCATGAAGGCAGATCATGTAATACAAGTTCAAAAAAATAAGTGTGCTGAGTTTAAGTTTAAAGTGTATTCTTTTTTTAGCTTTTAACTAAATTTATTTAAGTGTGATTTGTTGTCATGCCATAAGTTTTTGTTTCTTCAGTTTCTTCTGGGGTATCTTTTTCTTCTGTGCAACTTCTTCTTCTGGTTGAGGGACCTCTTCTGTTCCTTATCAGTAAGGATCATCTCAATTTGGCACAGGGAGCTCGGGTTAATTTGTCCATGAGCTCTGTATGTACGGCAAAGCATCTCGGGCACTTTGTTCACCTGGATATGCTCAATGAACAGAAAATCTACATCTAAATCCTCAAGTTCAGCATTATTCTCCGCATTTTAAAGTGTAAAAAATTATTTAAACGACTGGTTTGTATCTTGGCTCAGTGACGCAGGCCAGTTATCCTAACATTCTAGAAGCCTGAGGCAAGAGGACTGCAAGCTTGCAAGTTCAAGCCTGGATTGGGTAACTTAGTGACTTAGCAAGACCTTACCTCAAATCAACAACAAAAAGGGCCAAGGGATTTAGCTCACAGTAAAGGCCTTGAGTCTGATCACCAGTACCACAAAAAATAAATAAAAGCTGGCTACCATTCTAGCTTGGTAAGATACCAGGCTATATTATGATTTTATTATATTATAATATAACAGTCCCTCAAAATAGAATCAAAATTAATACACAAACACCTCAAAACCAACAACAATAGTAGTATAGAATGTATACTACGAGGCCAACATTGCCCTTGGGTAAAGTTTGGGTTATTAACTTTCCACTATACACAGAACTTCATAGTGATATAAATGCCATACAGCAGGAGAGGGAGAAAATGTCTTCAAAAAGAATAACATGGCCCAACTCTTTAGAATAGGAAGCCGCTTTTTCAGTCTATTGTGAGCTGCACACAGGAGTAGCATTCTAAAATTCAAGTTGTTTCTCTAAAGCTTAACTACTGTGCGACGCAGCGTCTCACCCATGAGATGAACAGCAGGGAAGTGCTCAGCTGGGTCAGTGCAAAAGGCCAGGGGTGGAGGCTGGCCCCGCCGTGCCAATCTGCTGGCCACTCCCAAGGCAAAAATACCAGGTAAAATCAGCTGCAGGAGGGGCAGTGTGTTTTGACTCAGGGTTTCAGAGGTGTCCATCCATGATCACTTGGCCCCATCTCTGTGGGCCTGTGGCAAGACAGAATGTCATGAAGGACTCGATACGTGGGGCGAAGCCACGGCCTCACGCAGCCAGGGAAACAGAGAAAGGGCCTGGGCCCAAGAGCACCCTCCACGCCTCTGGTGGCCCACTCCTCCAGCTAGGCGCCATCTCCTGCGGTTTTTACTACCCCCCGTAATCATCTGCTCAGCTGTTAACCCGTCAGTGGACTGATCCCAGCCGTTCTCAGAAGTCCCACCTCTGGAGATGACTGTGACAGCGGACCAACACGCACGAGCCTTCGGGGGACACTTCTTAGCCAACCCTAACAGCCACGATTTGTAACCGCCATAATTGGCAAACGCAGCCTCACACCCGCTTCCTCACCTACAGAACAGCAGATGACCGCAGCTGTGTTCACAGTCCTCACGCATTAATCCTCAGCAGAGGCCTGGCAATTTCGCTCTGTGGCGGGTTCTCCAGCACGGAACAGTGCAGAGCGCACAGGAGAGCGTCAGACTGGCTTTCTGAGAGCTCAGCCTTTAGATGTGAAAGAAGCTTCCGAAGAGCCTTCCTATTTCATTGGTTTACAAACGTATCTATCACTGGGCTTGTGGTATAAGCCTGTAATCCCAGCACTTGGGAGGCTGAGTCAGGAGGATTCCAATTTCAAACCCAGCCTGGGCAATTCAGCAACTTAGTGAGATTCTGTCTCAAAAATCAAAACTACAGAATGGACGGGAAAGACAGCTCAGTGTAAAGGTCCTAGGTCTCAGTGCTTATTGCAAAAAGGGGGGGAAAAGTATGAATTTTTATCTAATTTTTTTAAAAAAAAGTCTTGAATAGAGAAGTCACTTCTAAATTCTGCCTCGAGTTCATCCATTTCATCTGGCTACGTGTCATGGTTTGGATGGAATGGCCCCCACAGGTCCATATTTTAAAGTCTTGGTGCCCAGCTTGGCACTGGAAGGAGGTGGCAGGAGCTCGAAGAGGTGGACCAGCAGATCACAGGCCGAAGCCTCTGAAACTGTCAAATGAAACGTACTGCTTCTCTTGTAGCTCGGTTACCTCAAGTGCCTCTTACAGCGGTGGGAAACTGGCTAAGCACTTAGTGCAATGTCTGCATTCTTTCTGTATAAGTTATTAATGGGTAAAGTGTTGTATCTCCATTTTTTCTGTAGTAAAATATACTTAAGTTAATCATGGTTGAAATTTTTTTACAATTTGATGGTTTAATTTGCCATTAATCTGGCCTTCAGTAAATTCCAACTTTTTTGTAGTTCGCATTGTTTTCATTATATTAGTGTTTATATGAAACTCACAACAGTTACATTGAGCCTGGTATTCTGTGTACATGTGTATCACGTTAATGTTATAATCCTTTCCCTTCCCCTTCTTGGCCCTCCTGCTCCATTTTTTTAATCTTCTAGGTAAATAATATCTTTCCATTTTATTTATTACTTTTTAAAATTTATATGTACATGAATTCCAAATCCTATAACACATTAGAGACATGGGGCTTGGGGAATCAATTGCCATCTGTGCTCCCCTTTTTCAGAAGTTAACCCCTTTCCTAGCTGACCATTGCCTCTCTTTCTACCCCCATCACTCGTGTTGTGGCCTTTTTATGTGTTATTTTTGTGAATTTCATTGTACTTGGTCCATTTCCCTGAGCATTATTGATTCAAGGTGGCCCCATTGTCATTCAAAAGCTTCATATCTGTCTTTCTTTAAGCCTGCATACTATTCCATTGTGTATAAACACCACATCTTCTTTAAGCATTGCTCTATGGATGGGGAGGTAGGTTGTTTCAAAGATTTGGCTGTCATGAATCATGCCACTGTAAACATTTTAAAGCCTATAATTCAGTGGCACTAAGTGTAATGGTTACAGTTGCTCAACCCTGAATCTGCCTTCTTCTCATGAACATGGCTTCTTTGCTATAGTCTTAATTTCAGTAGTGCAAATAGAGTCAAGACAAATCCTAAACTGATTAACTGAGGTAATAATAAGCAAGTACTTGTTTTGACCATAAGTATGTGCTGGAGATTCAAAAGGGTCATGCAATCTGTGAGTCAAGACAGAGACAAAGAGATTACTCTGACTTCACAAGATGGAGCCATAAGTTTTGATTTATGTGTATTAGAAACTAATTGACTATTTGATCATATTTTATTATACATTGAAACTTTTAAATTTGAAACTTTCATGACCAGTCTCCGTGGAGCCTTTAACACATCCAGTGCCAAGGTAACACTGTTCTCGATTATACTCTCAGGAAAAGATAATACATTTCTCAATTCTGAATCATGGGCAGCAATAAAGAAAGAAACCCCTAATTATATTCCATTTTTACCTCATTGATGTAAGAGGAAAATCACCATGAGACATGACTTGAACACAACATGATTTATAAAGTATCCTTCCATGGTGCAGGCCCTCTGATGAGCTTTTAATGTCACAGCAATCACCTACTAGTCTTTAATGCCCTAAGCAAATTTAGGCAAACATCTCAACCAGGTTAAAAAAAAAAAAAAGGCACTTGTTAAGATGTGATGTGCTATTCCAAGGATAGGCCATGTTAACACCCTTGCGCTTATGGTACAGTTTCCTAAGGAACACATGCAGCACCACAGGAGAAACTTCACCACCCCTAGTGGGCACCATCACATAAAGGTCCACCTGTCTTCAGCAATCCCGCATCTACTGGTCTCCATTACTACGGTAAGAGCTCTGCCAGATACAACTAGTGGTAAAACCTAGACCAAAATGGCAAGATCACTGGATTTTGTTCTTTGTTTTTAAGCAAATCGTAATGAAACTGTCTCAAGAATTTTAAAACAGAACTTGGGTCTTTTACCACATCGAGCAATATACTTAAAGAGAAGCTGACTCCTGAAAGAATATTCACTCAAAGAGGAGCAGAGCAGACAGGGACAGCTTGGTGTAGAGTGTGCACACAGCACACACCAGGCCCTTGCTTCACCTCCCAGCACAAATTAACTAATTATGCCAAAGTTTGAGCCAGCTGTGGAACACTACAGAAACTCCAGCCAACAGAACTGAAACTCAAAGATGCCCTGGACGTACGGATTCACAGCAGAACTGCTAAGTTCCTTAGCCTCAGGGAGAAGGGCACTGAACACCAGCAGACACGGTGGTTCAGGTGAGATGAGTGTCAACAGCCCCAGAGTTGGGTCTACCTTATTGTTCATGTTCAAATGCCACCAACAAGGGAACTGAAACAAGTACAGCCACCGTGGAAGTCAGCATGAAGATTCCTCAAAAAACTAAAAACAGAAAATCCGTGTGAGAGGTTGGGGGTCTAGGGGGTACTTTCTCTTTGGGGTATATTCACCCCAAAAGTTAAAGACATTATGTTACAGTGAAATATGAATGGCCATGAAATAGAAGCACAACTCCTAATAGCTACATTTTAGAAGTAGACTATATGGCTAGCAACACATGAATAGATTTTTAAAATGTGAATATATGTATATATATATATATATATATCTGCCATAAGGATGGAAAATTTGAGTCACATATAGGAAAATGGATTCACTTTGAGACAATAATACTAAGTAAAATAAATCTGACACAGAAAGCACAGTTGAATTTTGCATAGTTCCTTTTATATGAAGAACCCAAGATATAAGTAATTTAAAGAGCAAACTAAAAGATGGATAATAGGAAACTTGGATGTAGACGTTTTGGAAATGGGAGGAGGATTTGAGAATGAGTGGAGATAGGAGAGTGGGAAAAGAAAGAAGAAACAAATATGATTAAGATATGATATGTACATGGACCAATTCCCCAAGATGAATATAATTATTATGTATCAAAAGCACATACTAAAAAGATAATTATGGGGAGGGGGACAAAGACAAATGCCATCTGTGGTAAGAAGACTTCACCACTGTACTTTGCTAGTTCTCCACCCAGCCTCTGTGTAGCTATGAAGGTGAGGAGCAGGCCCCAGGTCCAGTAGCGGTTATCACCCTTCAGCTGTAACTTTAAAAGAATGCTGCATAGTATGACATAGAACATAATTCATTTGATTTATAGAAACAGAATACACATCTACTGGAATCTTAGTCTACTACATATACTTTTCAATCTGGCTCAATGTTGAACCATTGGATTTGTTTTTCATTCTGACAATAAAAATTCTTCAACATAAGTACTTGAGAGGTAGGGGTGGGGTGAGTGGGAATAAAGTAATAATTTCGCCCAAAATAAACATTTGCATTTATATTGTAGTCTAGCATAATGACTACAGTGAAAACCTTTTGATTGTGATCCTCTAGTTCCTGCAAAACAGAGGAAAAATATAATTATGGTGTAAAAGAAGTTTCACGTCTATGTAGTGAGTTTTCCCTAGAAAGTTACAGAATATATTTGAAAACAGGTCAATTCTTTTCTTTTAATTTTATTCCACAACAACATCCCTGCCGACCTACTCATTGTTTTCTGTAACTTCACTGGCTTGGCCTCCCCAGTGCCAACGTCAGAAGTCTCTCCTTACTGCCCTCTCCACTCATCAGTTCCCAAGGTGAACTAGCATCTTACATCACCGCTGTGTAAGTGGATTCATGCGAACTGCATGGAAGAGAGGCAGGAGGATACAGATTTACAAACCAAAGAAAAATCAAGTGAATACACTGTGCACGGGAGACAGGCCTGGGGGAAGGGCAGGCAGATGATGGTCTGAACGCAATGGAGCATGCTGGGAAGGAGAGCTCATAGGCGAATCTTTTTATAAAGACTCTTCCCAAGGGCCTGTCCAAAAAATATTAACCTAGGGTTAGGCATTCTAAGGCATAATTTAGTTCTACATTTTAAGTTTTGGGAGACATGAACATTTATCTTTTAAAGCAATTACTAAGTTAGGCAATAATTTCCTAGTGCCAAAACTTTTTTTTTTTTTTAAGTACCGGGAATTGAACGAGGGCCTTTGGCACTGAGCTACATCCCCAGCCCATTTTTCATTTTTTATTTTGAGACAGGGCTAAGTCACTAAGTTGCCCAGGCTGGACTCAAACTTTTAATCCTCCTTCCCTGGCTTCCCAAACTTCTGGGATCATAGACCTGTGCCACCACATCTGGCCTCAATGTCAAAGTTTTCATTGAATTGCTGTTCCCTGCAAATTCATGCCAATCTGGAACCTGTGAATGCCACCTTATTTGGAAACAGTTTCTTTGCAGATGTAATCAAATCAAAATGACATCCTAGGGGTTAGGGTGAAACCTAAATCTCATATGACTATTGTCAGGAGGGACATCTGGGCATAAACCATGGGGAGAATTCCACGTGATGTCACGATGGTGGCTGAGTTGGAGAGGTGAGGCTGCAAGCCAAGGAGTTGCAAAGATCGCCACCAGACATTCTGAGAATTACGCATAGAGCTTTTGGAGACAGCACGGCCCTGTCAACCCTGTGATTTCACACGCCAGGCTTCCAGAACTGCAAAAGGATACATTCCTGCCATGGGAAGCCACCCTGCTTATGATACTTGGTTATAGCATCCACAGGAATCAAGACAGAAATCATAGCATCTTGAAATGATGATGTACAGAAATTATTCTGCAGTGATGAGTAAGATGAACGGAAAGGAAGAGAGGCTGGACCATGAGAAGATCAGTTAGCAAGAAAGCATACTAATTTGGTTTGGGGAGGAAATGGAAGTGGCCAAGCTGGTGACAGCGGAATGGAGAAAAAGCATGACCCAGAGAGAAAGAGCTCAGGGCATGTGGTGGAGCGGAGGCAGAGCAAGAAGTTCCGAGGGAGAGGCAAGGCGGGATGGCGGCTGCAGGACCAGACAGGACCAGGAGAACCAAGGGCATCTCTGCCGAGGGACAAGGGGAGACTGCTGCTTTGGTTTCAGACACAATCCCCCAACTGTGACTTCCACCTGCTGCTTTGTGAGCGCAGAATGAAAACTAAGTATTTTGGTGGTTAGGATCTAGAGACAGAAACCTGAGAACAATAAGCCTTTGAGTTTGCAGTGGAAGCTCCACATGAACTAAGTCTTCTGGTTGGTAAAATGGAGCAGACCCTGGGGACCCTGCAACGGACGCACAGGAAAAGTGCAGGCAGAGAGACGAGGTGGGTCTGGCCTCTCCTTCCTCCCCTCTGCTGGGAGAAACTGGAGAGTCAATAATCATCACCTACTTCATCAGGGATAGTCCTACCCATAAGGCTCAACTCTCACTAGGTTTTGTCCTTTATTTCTAAAATGACTGAAAAGGAACTACATATCTCATACAGAACAGACAAGTTGCTGTTTGTTTTTTTTCCTTACACTGGAGACTGAACTGTGGCCTTCCCACTGAGCAACATCCCTAGCCTTTTTATTTATATTTTAATTTTATTTTAATACTAGGTCTGGATAAATCTCTAATCAGCTAACAAAAATTAATCAAGATGTATTACTTTGAACATCTAACTTGTTTTTTTTTTATTCTTAAACTTAGAAGTAGAAAAATATACAAAAATACAAAAAAAAAACATAGACTTGTGGTCAAATCATTGGTCCTACTTTAAATTCTTTTAAAGACTAGAAGAAAAAAATTAATGAAAGTTCTCAAACTTGGAGGGCCAACTCTGAAAGAAGTCTTCAAAATACGTCCATAGAAGGCTGTCCACTGAAAGGAGCCAAAACTGTGCAGCCACCTGTATCAAAGCAACGTGGAGCCACACCTCACCCAAAATCCCAGGGTGAATTCACAGGGCTCAGAAACATGAGCAAAAAGAAGGTAAGCCATGAGGGCACCAGATGACAACATTCTTCCGTTGGGTAAAATCTTTTACAAGCTAATTCCCAGGTAAAGGCATGGAACGGTGGCCCTCTGAGTTAGTCTCAAAGCTGAAAGTTAGATGAACCATTAGGGTGGGTGTGGCATACAGGGAGCCCATGGGAGTCAATATTAGCCCAGCCTACAGTAGCACAGGCAAGCATTCCTCTTTATGCTTTTTATTGGCTCAAAAATACAAAAAAAAAAAAAATGCACTCGGCATTAGTTGCCTAGATTGCCATAGAAAATATCAAAACTCATGTGGCTTTTAAAACAACAGAAATACATTGTCTCACGGTTCTTGAAGTGAGAAGCCCAGCAGGGCCACATTGTCTGTGGAGGTTCTAGGGGCAGTCCCCTCCTTCTCTTCTAGTTCGTGACACTGCTGGCACACCTGGCGCTCCATGCCACTCCAGTCATGTGATGGTTTCCCAGTATCTCCACTTGGTCTTCCCTCTACATGTGCCCCGTTCTGCATCCAAACTTCCCCTTTAAAAGAACACCTGCCACAGTGGGCCAAGGCCCACGCAAACGAATTTACTTGATATTCTAGATAAGACGACATTCTAAGACATCAGGAGTGAGGACCTCGATGTATTTTTTTGAGGAAATACAGTTTGACCCATTACACTCTTTAATAGTGACTTATCTTTTTCTCATGTGTGTGTATAGTATTACAGATCAAGCCTAGGCCCTTCACACATCCCAGCTCCCTTTTTTATTTTTATTTTTACTGGCTTTGATTTTGAGCCAGGATCTCACTAAGTCCCTGTGTTGCCCAGACTGTGTTCTTAGCTCATGGTCCTCCTGCCTCAGCCTCCCAAACTGTCGGAATGACAGTCTTGCACCTAGCTTTTTGGCATATCAGCCATTAATAAAAGCTAACATTTACCCTGCCGATGCTCCCTGGAGGTGGCAAAGTCCAACACCCCCCGTCCCATGGTATGGCCTGGGGATACCCTGCGTCCAGGCCCCCTGGTACTTAAGGTGAGCATGCAGATTCCAGGGCCTCCCCAGACACACTGACGCAGGCCCTTGAAGAGGGTCAGGCAAAGATCCTGAGCGGATGGGACATGTTTCTCAAAGTGCAATGGGGACAGGGCTTCAAAGTTTCACGTGTAAGGAAAGCCAAGAAAGTAGCTTCTTTCCTCAAGTTTTGCCCAGAGCTTTTGCAGCAAAGGGAAGCTGGACAGGGTGGCTGGGAAGTGAGGACTCCGGAGGAAGGTGCGCACCGCAGCGCAGAATGCTGCCCCGCCCTGTTCACGCTGATTCTGGCCCAGCCCTGAGGCTCCGGTCATCCAGCGGCTGCCAGATCTAACAGCAAGTCCAGCCTTGTACATCTGCCGCTTTCCCAGAATGTCATCCAGGCTTCCCTGCCACATTCCTTGTTGGTGTGCCACGTCAAAGCACTGCTCTGAGGTCTAACCATGACAGCCGGAGAGCAGACACCATCAGACTGATTACGGCTGGGAAGCAGAGTCCTAGGTAACCTTGCCAAGTCTCCAGACCTGCAGGAACCTTCCAGAAAAGGATGCATCCCTAGGAGATGTTCTAGTTCTCAGACAGAGGCATGGTATCCTCTCCCTGACTTCTCATCCCTATTTGATTAACGTTTTTTATTTCTTTGTGTGTGTGTGTGTGTGTGTGTGTGTGTGTGTGTGTGTGTGTGTGCGTGCGTGTGTGTTACCACACTCAGCTACATCTCCACTCCTTTTTTAGTTCTCATTTTGAAACAGGGTCTCAACAAGTTGCTCAGCTGCCCAGATTGGGCTCAACTTGGATCCTCCTGCCTCAGCCTCTCAGAGCGCTGGGATCACATGCCTGAGACATCAGCTTCCCCACTGGCTTAGGTTTTCAATGACTCTAAGTGAAACTCACCTGCTGATAGACAGCAGAAGGCTGTGCAAGTCCTCGGAGCTCATGTCTGTGTGCCCTGCCCCTTTCAAGGGGAAGACTGGAAACAGGCTCACTAAGGGGGCCTCCGGTGAGGTGGCAGAACAGCAGGGAAGAAGGGACAACAGTTCCAGCCGGTGGGGAAAATTGAGTTTTAACACAGCCTGGGTTTCTTAAAATCAGCAGTTTGGAAATTCACCTTTCCTTTGTTATTTATTCCCTCCTTTAGGTCTTTATTTACTAATTCGAAGGATGAGGATGACTATTAGTGTCACAGATGCTAATAACCAGGTTCCTAAGCCCCGAGTCCTGGGAACCCTGCGTGTGGGGACCGGGGAAGGTGCGTCTAGTGAAGTGAATCTCCCACCCCTCAGGCCAAAGCCAAGGAAGACGAGAATGCGAAGCAAAATGGCTGCGTCAGGACGCCTGCAGGGTCCCGTGGAGAGGGACTGGTAAGAAAGGCAGGAACCCAAGTCACCAACGCGCCGCCACTCAACGAATGAGAAGCAGTTAAGACGACATGCTTCCCGGGGACCAAAGTGCACAGCGCTGCTTCCAGGCCTGCGCCAAAGCCCAGTGATGGATGCTGACAACTCTCGACTCTCCAATAAAATAAATAAATAAATACATTTCACTAACGCTGAAACTAAGACTAAACTACCCAGCACAAATGGGTGTGATAAACATGTTTATGAAAATAACAACTTTGCGGTCATATTTTTCTCTTTTTGACCTATAGCTGAATACCATGACTATATTGATTAGCTTTACTATATGCAGGATGACAGTAAATTAAGATTTAATGTGGAAGGGAAATTTGGAGATGGGGGACAGGAAAGAGCTGGGAAGAGACAGAGAAATAAAAATGATTAAGATATGAATATGTACTAATTCCCCAGAATAAGTATGATTACCAAGTATCACAGCAGATACTAATAAAAATCATGAATTTAAAAATAGAATATAAAAGAGTAACTCTGCATGAGTAGACTTTGAAATGCCCATTTCCTCATTCTTGTCACTGCTGATTTTAAGTGACACAGGGACAAGTTAATTCTTTGAAGTCATCTTTAGCCAGATCTAACATGAGTACTTTATAGATTGGAATATGACCATCAGGCTAGTATGATGTTTCATGTAGTCCCCCAGCTTTTCTAATCTCAATTCTTTGTAAAAAGATATAGCAAGTCAAAACACTCACTCAGAAGTCAAATCAAAGTAGGTTCAACTTAAATTAGCAATACTTGGAAATTCTGATGCTATTCTACTAGTGTAAAAAAAAATTCTATAACTACTAAAACATCCCAAAGTTCTGATTATATTTATTAAAATTCATCTCTCAAAGTCAACTCACAATATCTGTTGTATTAATAGTCACGCTGATGACAATCCAAATGTCCCACACAGGTTTTTGAATCATGTAACTACATATAAGTACTTCCAGCCATGCCTTTTTGCCATTCTTACTAATGGCACTTTCTAGTCTGTCTTCTAAAAATTACTGTGATTGCTCTTTTTCTCAAATTATTACCACATAAATGTAACATTACATACACCTGATTTTTAATGTGAGCTGTTTTTTTTTTAATGACAGACAGTATCTGGATATATACAACCTTTTCAGAAAGTGGCTTCCTCAGTTTTAGTGAAAACTCTGACAGTCATTTCAGAGTTCTCTCAGAAGACCTTTTTGTTCTCTCACTTTTCATCCTCTTTGAGTCAATGACTATTATTGTTCTTCTCGGTTAGGCAGGTAGAACTTCCACTTACAACAGCTATATGCCAATGACGGTACACACTCAACCACACACACACACGCACACACACACACACGCACACACACACAATCATGAGAGTCATCATTAGTCACTTAGTGACAAAGATATATTGTGGGAATGCGTTATTAGGTGATTTTGTAATTTTGTAGATATCACAGCATATGCAGATTAAGATAGCTACCATTGCTAGGCAACATAATCTCATGAGGCCACCATCACACAACAAACACATTATCATGAGGCACATGACTGCAGAGAATTTCATTGCTACTTTCATCATTCTTTTCTTTCAAATATCCAAGTAACAATATATGGGTTGATCTGAAAATTTTGACGTCATTCAGGTCTTTTGAATTAACATAATAAAGTTAGGGTGGCTTTGCGCCACAGCTCATTAACATACATATGTCTAGTTCTGAATTTAACAGAGAAATAGCTAAACATGGGCATGATAGTTTCCTTCCTTTTATATCTGTCTCCATTTTATCCTTAAATTCAGATTATTTCTACAAACTCTTCACTCACTGATAAGGTATTTGAACTTAAGTCCAGTTGTTTCAAATGTTCTTTAAATTTTTATAATTATACAAGCAGTATGATGAAAATTTACTGGTAAATATGAAAATATATACTTAAATTCAGGAGAGCCCTAGGAGTAATACTGCCGGAATTTTGTAAGGGGAAATATATGTTTATAGAGTAAAAGTTAGCAGCAACCAAAATTGACTTTCATAATTTTTCAGTTTCAAAAGAAAATAACCCATGCTTCACAGGAAATAATTTCATCTATTGAAAGAAACTAAAGTTTAAAAGTTATATCTACACATATTACTCATTTGATCAATAGACACACAAGAGATTCAACTTATTGGTACAAGCTTTCAGGTATGCATAACAGATGTATCAGGCACCGAGTTTTATTTCTTCAAGAACTAGAGTTCTCTCTGAACTAGAACAACAGTCCGGTTTTACAGAAATGCCACTTCTGAAATAAGAGACCAAAGTGTCATCTCAACCAAGGAGTCTTTCAACACGCTCTTCCCAGGGCTGATACTCTCTTTTCCTAAAATACTATGCATCAACCAGGTTGGACAAACAACTAACATTCTAAAATATCTTTAAAATATTTTTATCAAAATTGTCCACTAAAAATTAAGATATTCTAAACAATAGCCCTCAGTATTTAAAAAATTGTAGGTCATTGTGTAACACTCCCAACTCCACGCACATATAATATTTAATATATTTATCATGCAGTGTCCATTGTAAATCTCTTGGGGGCAAATAAAATGAATTAAAAATAAGCTGTGTCAAGTTATGAATTATAGTCTTCTAGATTTTGATTTCATGTTATTTTTTTAAATTGCAGAAAAATTATGAGACACTGATCCCAAATATTAACAAATCCCAATGTCGTCTTGAGTTTAAGTAACAAAGGGCTGCTCCTTTCTCTCTCACTACCTCTCTCATGACAACACAACCAGATCGTCAAAAGTTATTCACTCTTACATTAAATCTAAAGCTTCTCATCCTTACCTGGAACCCTCTTCGCCCAGTTGATCATGTGAACCAGCTCCCTGTCTGCCAGGTTGGTCAATAAGCCCATTATCGAAGCTTCACTGAAAGGTCTGGTCGGGTCGTAGTCAGAATAGAGCAAGGGGGGCTCGGCCTCCATCAAGGCACTGACTATCTGATCGGCTGTCAAGGACAAAGCCGGGCTGTTTTTCGTGTGCTTGATCACCAGAGGGCTTGGCCACAGACTGGCTGCCCTCATGTCTGCGGAGGGTCCCATGTCATTCCTCCCCTCCCCATCGTCTCTCTGACGCTTGTGTTTCAGCATCCTTCCTCCTCTCCGGTCTTTCCGTATCCCTGAAAATGCAGGGGGAGAAAAAGCATTAATTGTTTGTTTCACATGAACTTCCATTCCAAAACCATCTACAAAACTAATAGCTTCTTTTTATTAAAATAGATGTTTGGGGGCACAGACAAGCAAGAATTTAATAACTGGATCTCTAAGAAAAGAAGACAAAGGGCTTCGTTTGTAGGATTTTCTAATTTTTATGATCTAAATAACAAATTCCAAGTCACTAGTTTAATATAAAGAAGCTTATACAACTCTTAAAGAGGAAGGTTTCCATAAGCTGGTATAATTTGGCTCTAACAAACCAGAAGTGTGTGTGTGTGTGTGTGTGTGTGTGTGTGTGTGTGTGTGTGTAGGTGGGTTGGTGTAGGTGTATGTAACAGCTGGTATACAAAGAACAAGCCCGTAATACGTATTTTTGAACTACAGTGTGACATCAAAAATTACTTCCGTTATGAATATTCTTTTAATAGCAAAATAAAAGAATATTTTAATAATGGAATAGAGCAAGATAGTAGAGTAAGACCCTCCAGAGGCTGAATCTCAACAGAAATGTAAATTTTAACAATTCTTTGTGCATAAAAGTAGCTTCAAAGAGCTAAAGAAGTGGTAGGAGTTCACAGTATCGTGTTTAGTAGAATAATATGAAAAGATTCATTAAGAAGAGAGGAAAGAAATCGCTGCCTACATTATCTGTCCTTCAACTTTAAGCAGCAGAGCACGCAAAGAGGCCACCTCCCACTCGAGGGCAGGCTAGGAAACTAAGTACAGGCCTTTGGCTTGGATCTTAGTACCAGGTGCACAACCATGAACTCCAGGCAGAATGCCACATGCCCTTCCAGTCCACTAACCCTCAGACAAACCCCAAAGACCCACAGTCCCAGCAAAACCCACTTGTACTTTAGCCCACATCACTTCCAGCCACATATAGTGGTCTTAGGCCATGAGGGGACTACAATGGCAAGGGAAGTCAGTTCCATGGGTGTTGCACTGGTCTCAGGGGGCTGTGGGCTCCTGGTGTGGGCTAGCATTATGGCAGATGTGACAGCCAATGGTCTGTCATTTCTATCCCTTCTGTGACCCCAGATGTTACAACAGGGAGAGCTACTCTCCAGCGGAGAAGAAAGAAGGAGACGGGCACAATTCATTGCTGAATGCCACACAGAAAGGTCCAGTAAGATTAAATTCTCCCACAAGTAACAGAGTAATTGAGTGGATTGAAAAAGAACAAGACCCAACTACATACTGCTTATAAGAAACTTCTCCTCTAAGGACATGTGTCAACTGAAAACAAAGGGTCAGCAAAGCTCCAGGGAAGATGCTAAGAACATGCCCTGGAGACAAGAGGAGTCTCCTCAATAAATGCTGCTGCGAAAATTGGTGTTCATGTGCAAACGAATGAAACTATCCCCTATCTCTTACCACACACAATCAGCTCAAAATAGAGTAAGTATTTCAATGTGAGACACGCGACTATGAAGTCAGTAGAAGGAAACGAAGGGGAAACATTTCAGCTTATTGGAATGCGCCAGCAGTTTCTGGATAAGTCTCCAAAAGTAACAAGTAACCAAACACAAATAGACAAATGGGATCACAGCAAGCTAAAAACTTACACACAGCAAAGAAAATAAGAGTGAAGAGACACCACATACCATAGGAGAAGATATTTGCAAACTCTACCTCTGATATGACATTAACAAACAGCAGACATAAGGAACTCGGTAGCAAAATAATAATAATCCAAGTTAAAATCAGCAATACATTGAAATAGACATATCCGAAAGCAACTATGCAAATGGCTGAAAAATACTCAACCTCAGGTATCACTGGGAAATGCAACTCAAAATCACAATGAGATATCATTTGTTCCTGTTGAAATGGTCATTATCAAATAGGTAAAAGACAACCAGCACTGGTGAAGATGTAGGAAAATGGAATCCTTGCACACTGTTGGTGGGATTGTAAATTAATGCAGCCATTACTGAAATCACTGTAGAGGTTCTTTAAGTGGTTCCTTATACATCCACTATATGCTGCAGAAAACACACTACTAGGTGCACATTCAAGGGAAATGAAATCAGTGTGTCAGACAGGCACCTGCAAGTCTGGCTTGCTCACTGCAGCACGACTCAGAATAACCAAGAAATCAGACCCATCTAAGTGTTCATCAACAGATGAATGGGTAAAGAAAACGTGGTGCACATACTCAGCGGAATACTAGTCAGCCATAAACATGATGCAACTCTGTCATTTGCTCTACATGGATAGAACTGGAGGATACTATGCTAAGTGAAATAAACCCAGCATAGAAAGACAAGTATGGTATGAACTTAATCATATACATAATCTAAAAAAAGTTTCCTAAAAGGTGAGAATATAGAAATGGTTCCAAGGGGCTGGGAGAGAAGAAGGGAGAAAAAAAGAGAAATATTGGACAAGTAATACTAAGTTTTAGTTACAAAAGAGAAACAAATTACTGTGTTCTACTGCACAGTACAGTGACAACAGATAATGATAATATATTGTATATTTTTTAAAGCTGGAAGAAAAATGTTGAATATTTTACTATAAAGAAATAATAAATATTTGAGAAGAGAGATTTTCCTATCCTGATTTGAACATTACACAATGAATATACACATGAAAATACCACATGATATCCCGTAAATGTGTATAATTTTTACATCAATGAAATTTTTAAATCATTAAAGGTTATGTTTAAAGGGTATTTTAAAAAGCATTTAGTGAACATTTTCATCATTCACGCAGACCTCATAATGAAAGATGTGGAAGCAGTGGTCCCTGATCTTTTTGACATCAGAGACCAGTTGACTGCAAGATGATTCTCCCAAGGACAAGGAGGGCAGAGGCCGTGTGTTTGCACTGCGGTAGGGTGTTGGAGGACAGCTTTAAAATGGCCAGCAGCAGCAGCAGCAGGGGAGCAGGGGTGGAGCCCCGCCTCCTGTCAATCAGCAGCGGCATTTGAACTTGGAGGAGAGCGCTGCCAGCCTGGCACTCTGCTCCCTGTTCACCTCCTGCTCCCCGCTCACGGGTCCTGGAGGCCCCATCCCTGGCCGGGGGGGCTGGGGACTCTTGCACTAATGGCACTGACTTGCCTACAGTGTGTGTTACAGCCCCGGGATTCCAGCAGGGTTCAGTAAGTCCCTGCTGCTACTGCTAAGATCTATCTCATCATCTAAGAATCACCCCGAATTCCTCAAGTAGTTTACTCAGTTTTAAGCTTTTCACAATTATTCTTTTATTGTCCTGATTTTTCAATTATTGGAAATATTTTTCCCCTAAAGATCTATCTAGTGGTTCTCACTAACTAAGTTGCAGAATAGGACAGAAAGGTGAAATCTGATCTCTCTACTGTGACTCTGAGGCTGTGGCTCCCTCTGCATCTTAGATGGAAAAGGGTCACACTGTGCTGCTCAGATATTACCAGCGAAAACAAAAATTTTAAAATACAAAAATTAGCATGAGGCTCCTTACTTCCAATGAAGTCAATCTCTCCAAAAGTGGTCAGAGAGCAACAGTTTTGGTCAGAGGCTACCTTTTAAGGAAAATAAACCTCTTCAGACTGGAGCAGCTACAGTGTCGGGGAGATAGCAATGGGAGTACTGGAGAGCAAGTAAGGAACAGGGATGAGCCTAGAGAAAGGAGTCATGGGCGCCACCCCGGTGGCCTGCGTCCTAGGAGGTGGGCTCTCCTGGTCCCCGCGAGCACAAAGGCTGACACAGAAGCAGTGTGTGGAAACCGTGGGCACTTACACAGAGCACAATACACACAACTGCTTTGTAACAAACTCACTATTAACAGAAATAGAAGGGGCCTCTATAAGAAATAAGGGCTTGGATTGCTAGAGATTTCCAAGAAAAGGCTAGATGAAGACTTTCCAGGGATATCCAGGTTGAGTCATGGAATTTCCTTTCCCAGAGTTAACTCAGACAACTCAGACGGTTTAGCTGTAATGCTACAGCAATGAGTTGAGCTGCCTCCCCCACCTGAGTCTTACAGCCACGGGATTCAGGTGATCAAACACAAGACAAAAATGGTCGCAGGTTTGAGATACAGAACAACAAAATACACCTGGAGAAACGAGGAGAGGGTGGGCTATTTATAAAACCATCACACAATCAAATAGGGAAAGGTGGATTCAATGAGCATTAGTGCGTTTTTCTCTGACTCAGAATGCACTCTATTTTCAAACACTGTATGTAGTCCGTATGAGTACAAACAAAACAAAATGGAAAATTAGACCCAACTGTATATAATAAGACCCAGGATATGGCTCGTTTGGAAAAGAGTCCTAGGCTGTGTGTAAGCAGTAAATGTCCCACTGCTGGTGATAATAGTGTGAAAGTATTTCATAGCCCGTCAAGGAAACCTGACTAGATACAGGGGGAAGAAGGTATTATACAACCCAACTTCTATTTCTGCGTTACTCTAGGTTCAGTGAGAACTGAAGATCAGTGCCCACGGTGAGTGGCTATCCCAATTAGCACCCAACTTGCTCTTAGAGAGAGGAGTGGGATTGAAGGGGTGACACACATAATTGACACCCAATGACACAGCTAATATCTCCTTCTCTCTTCCATACTGAGGTAATTTTCAGAATTATTTGTAGAGAAGCTCTCAGATTCTTTTGCTTACCTTTTAAAAAAATTATCTGGAGAAAAACAAAAAAGCTAAACTACCTAAAAATAGAGGCAAAAAATAAACACAATTAATTGAGATTATGCTAATGTTACACAAGCAGCTTCTTAAAACTCATTTATTTGTAGTAAATAGCATTTCACTTGTAGTGTTATAGCAATAAGGTGCCTCGTATACTCATTTTTGCACTAAAATATTATTTTCAGGGGCTGAAGGAATGGCTCAGCGGTTAAAGTGCTTGAGCAAGCACTAAGTACCCGAGTTCGATTTCCCCAGCACCACATAAGCTGGATGTGGTGGCACATGCCTGTAATCCCAGCACTCGGGAGGCTGAGACAGGAGGATTGCTGTGAGTCCAAGGCCAGTCTGGGCTCTGAAGTGAATTCAGGACCAGCCTGGACCTCAGAGAGAGACCCTGTCTCAAAAAAAAATGTAAAATATTATTTTCAAAGTCAGGTGTGAAGGAACACATCTGTAATCTCAGGTGAGGCAGGAGGATCATCAAGTTCAAGCTCATCTTGGGCAACTTACTGACCTAGTGAGACTCTGTCTCAAAATTAAAATACAAAAGGTCTGAGGATGTAGTTCAGTCTGAAGGCCCTGGGTCCAATCTCCAGTACTGTACACACACCAACACACACACACACACCAACACACACATGGACACAAATTCCAAATGGCCCTCCACACAAAAAAATTCCCACCCCAGGAGCAAATTTATTTATCAATTCTTGCTAAAATTTTCAGCTTAACAATTACTCAATGACTTTTCTAACCAGACCCATGAACTTTATACATGACTGTAAGAGACCAACCCCTGTCAAGTCTCAGGCTTAACATAAGTGTGAAATGGCACCAGGGTGCGTTCTATCACCCAGGGGTAAGGTAGCCCTCCCTCATCACTTCATTGTATGCATTTCCAGAGGTCAAGTTTAGAACCTCTAGTTAGTAGCACTGACGTGGATCTCAGGGATGCTATTCCACCCTGGGAGGTGTTAATTGAAGGGGATTTATGAAGCTGGTAAACACAGGCAATGGATTGATAGTGGAAGGTAGGGCCAAGGCCCAGCACACTCTCTGGGAAAGACTGATCCTGAGAGAAGTCTTCGAAGGCTGCCTGGATTTGGGGGGTCAGATGAGAGTGGCTCCTTGGTTTGAGTACTGGCAATGAGGAAGGGGCTGAAGACATGCCAAATGCTTAAACGATTATGCCTGGGATGTAAAAATAATAATAAAAAAGAACTATCCTAATCAGCCAAGTGCCTGAGTCATTTTGAAAGACCACTAATTATTTTAGCATTTGTTTAATCATTTTTTCTTAGTCTCTAAATTCTTTGGTTCAGCCATCGAATCTCAGGAAATGTTAATATGCTACCTGAATATTCATTAATGATGAAATTCAATGGATTATTCACTCCTAATGCATTCTTTTAAATGTTCTTTTATTGAAATTTTCTTTTAGTCTCTTAATAACCTGTGCCTCTCCAAAAAACTAGTAGAACATCAGTAAAGTTATTTTTTCAGCTTCCTATAACTATTTCAATATATTACTAAGTAGTTCAAACATTTGCATAATCACTCCCCTTTTGTTTCTCAATAATTTCACATTACTCATGGGGCATTAAGAAGCCAGGCAAAGATATACAGTAAAAGCTTTCCAAATTCAACATGTTCGAGAAAGCAGAAATGCTGATTAGTTAAAAATTAAATGAAGATAAAACTAATAAAATTGCCCCATAAGGATTCCCGTGCATCAATTCTAATGCTCTCCTTTTAAATACTTAAGATGAATCCTACGAGGTAAGTACTGTTACTGTCTCCACTTAACAGACAAGGAAAAAGCTTAGATTAACTCTCGTGCCAAGGTCATACAGAGAGCAGAACAGGATTTGAACCAAGGTATATCTAACTGCCAATCCTGTGCTCCACAGTATTACTGAGTATAAAGCCCCTAAAGACCATTAATGATGCTCTATCTTTAAACATTATGTAACTATATTTATTAATAACATTAAAGCCTCTTAAGAACTATAAGTTGGCCAGTTCATTTAAAGCTAGTCACCATGTGTCACCCCTCCAATTGGCAGAAGCTTTTACTTTTCTGTACTTATCTTTTCAAATAAACTATCCGCTTTGCAAATTGCAAAAAATTAAATAAAAATAAAATTAGTTATCGTTCATTCTTTTCTTCCTTTCCCATCCAAAGAATCACTACGATTGCCAAGCACTTCTTCACGTGACTCTTGCACGATGTTCCCCCTTCTTTTCTGTTCAACGCCACCCTCTGCTATGTATGGTTGCATGCATGCGCCCCAAAGACCCACGTGTTGCAGACTTGGTCACCAGCCTGTGGTGCTATTGGGAAGAGGTGGAATCTGTAACACATGAAGCCTCGTGGGAGGAAGTTAGGTCACAGGGGTGTGTCCGGGAAGAGGACTTTGTGACCCTGGCTCCTCCTCTTTGTTTTTGCTTCCTAGGTATCATGAGGTGTGTAGTTTTAGTTCCTTTTTTTTTTTTAACCATGAATTTCTACCATGAGAAGCTGCCTACCCAGAAGCCCAAAGAAATGGGGCCTAAACAATCATGGACTGAAACTTCTGAAGCCATGAGGCAAAATAAACCTTTTTCCCTTCAGGTTGATTATTTCAGGCACTTCATCACCATCAAAGCAAACTGACTGACATGCCATCGTAGTTTATCTCATGCTCTCTTGCCTGTCACCTTGTTGGCCTTCAGTGTTCCTGCCAATCCAACTAACTGGTAGCTGGTTAATCTCCACTATGCACACATTTCCGACAGTTACGGTCAGTGTAAATCCATCAGTGTGTGCCTTGGCCTTTAGCAGGAGATATTAAACCAACTCTGCAGACTCTGGGCAGTCTATGAAATGTCAGAGGTGGTACTGTAAGCGTTTCTCAACACCCCGTGCCTCTGTAGGTCTAAATCAAAAGTTATGCTTACATATCATTAAATACATATTGGGATTAGGGAGAAGGAGTTATTTGGACTGGTTTTATTTTAAATTTTTGTAAACTACAACTGCATTGAGATTAGGAGAAGTTATCTTACACAGTGTACTGGTCTTACTTTAATTTTTAAAAGACACTCAACTACTGAATTATACAAAGAATAAAACCGGACCCTAAATTAAAATATGTGGGTTCCCACATACAGGCCAAAGTACTTTCAAACTTACCTTTACCAATCCCCATCACAAACTTTTTAATTTTTGAGAAGCAGGCTCAGTGACTTTTTATAACACTTCCCAACACTACCATCTTGTTCTCCTTCTATGTCATTTATTATTTCAGCTTCAAAAATTTGAAGTCCCAATGCATCCAGAGCCAATCTTGGGGCTCCACCTCCTCTATTCTTGTAGTTTGTGCTCCCTGTACAATTCACTGTGTATCTTTCCCCATTTAATCTTATCTGGGCCTCTTCTCCTTTACCACAGCCTGGACTTCCCGTCCAGGAGGAAGTCACAGCAATCATAGGCTAACCTCACCTATTTCCCAGTCTTAAAGGACATCGTCATGCCTTGCTGATGCCCAAGGTTGAAATGCAACGATTTCAGATAGAGTAGACACTCCAGTAATTTCGGCACCTTGGGAGGCCGTGTAGACACTCCAGCAACCTCAGCATCATGGGAGGCTGAGGCAAGAGGGTAGCAAGTCTGGGTCTAGCCTGAGACACTTAGTGATACCCTGTCTCCCAATAAACTATTAAAAAAAAAGGCCTGGAGATATAGCTCAGTCTGAAGGCCCTAAGGCCAATCCTCAGTACTAAAGGGAAGAAAAGAGAAGAAAAGAAAAAAACAGCTATTGTTTATTATTCAGTTTTTATTTGTCTGCTTTACGTTCCTGATAAGAAGGTGATGTGGTCCAGGTCACGCCACCTTGGCTCCATCTTGGCTAGATGCAAATGTCACCAACAATTATTGTGATTCTTTGTTTTAATAAAATCACTGGTTCTTAACTTTTCTCTCTCAAGAAACTGCCAACTGTGACTCTTCCACTTGTAAAGCCTTACCAGCATGGATTCTTTTACAGTTTTCCTTTTCTTTTTCTACAGAGCATACGGAACAAAAAGAATTTAAAGCCCAATTTAGAAACGTTGAAGGGAGGAGAAGTAAAGTTTATTTTCAGTAAGCAGGGATTCAACTTTTCTCTTCCCCCGACCTAACTCATCTCCTAAATGGCAAGTTTAGGGGTCTCCTGGCCTTAACCTGCTCTTTCCACTCACTAACCCTATGATTCATGGCTTCCCAGCAATGATGCCGGCCGTTCCCACCTGCTAACCATGAGAACATTGCTATCCTCATTTATCTGATGATCCTCTGTGATCTAAAGTATGGCCGACCGGAGCCAAGGCTGCCGTCTGGCCAGTTATACAGTAACTTATGGAAGCAGCACAAGCCCATGACCTTAGAAGGATGTCCCTGGGGACATGCAGCCCTTGACATGCTCCTCAAGTTCCTCTGTGCAAATGTAATTCTCCCTTTATTCGTGGGATGATTTATCCCCTGGGTAGGAGTAGGTTCCCAAGGCAAGTTGGAAAAGCCTTCCTGGCTCATGTTACATCATGCACACACACACACAAAAAGCACAAACTGACATGACTGAGATAAAGTAGGACTTGAAAAAAAAATCCCAGAATCTTCAGTTTTCTAGAAGTTCAGAATTTTGCTGGGGCACCTAAGGTCACAGAAATATAGAGAAAACTGGGGACCAAAGAGAGACTTTATTGTTTTATTGGGTACTCCAAACTGTGACAAGTCATTGTTTATAGGACTTTGCTCAAACATTACTGAAAGGAGTAATTCCATTAAGTGATTGGTGTAGCAGATATTTATTAATTCTTGGTTTCCCAGTGTGACTTTTTTTTTCAATAAAATCCCAATGTCTTAATCATCTTCCTATATTTAGTACATGTCCTAGTATATGACCTGGGAGATGTCAGAACTCACTTTTCACATCAAAAGCCACAAGGATAACTATTGCTTTTTGGGCTCCAGACTCTAGGGTGAAAGTGGATGGTCTGAGTGCTACCCACAGCATGCTTCCCACCGAGACTGTGTAGCCAGGACACAGGATAATTTAGTTTGCTGGCCTCGCCTGGCTCTGGTTTCCAGGAGTGAAGACAAGACTGCTACCATGCTCAGCCAGAAGGTGAAAGTGGCGCCACACTTCCCTTGGTCTCATCTGACCCCAGCCTACTTCTTCAGGCATCCCATTAAATCTGTGACCCAACCCAAATCATCTCAGTAATTTCTTCTCTGCATAAGGGAGCGTCAGTTTGCACTGCATACAACCAACAAAAATAAAAATAACAAACATGTACTAAATGCTTGCTATATCAGCTCTAGACCCAAATTCCATAATTTAATTTTCAAAGCCACAGGTAAGATAGGTATTTACAGCATGTCTTTCTATAACCAAGGAAACTGAGGTATAAAGCTGGGGTTAGAATGCAGGCAGGTTGATTTCAAGGTGCACACTCTTCAGTACCAGGCCCCAGCTGTCTCAGTAAGCACTTCCCAGTGCAATCTATGCAAACCCTTAGCATTGTTATTCAGCAAAATCTATGGTTCGCATTCTGTGTTTCTGTGTTTACACATGGGGCTCTGGAATCCCGGGAGAGCAAACTACTATATGCACCATTCATGATCCACCACGAATACAATCATGGTTTATAATTCCTGAAATTATCAGCTATATCAGTACTTATCAGAGATAAAACTATATAAATCTTGCTTGGTCAGGAAAGTTTTTAAAAATTGTTTCCTATTTCATCATGGATGTTTTTATTTATACAAGTTATTCCCTATTAATAGACTATAGTGTTTGTTATTACATGTATTAAGATATGACTTCTGGTGAAGATGGCAGCTGAGTAACACAGCTGTGCAACATCTCCTCATTGACTCACTTAAAAGTTGAGATTACAATTAAAAACCGCCTATTTAACTTAGGTAGGACAGTAAGGAGCAGCCCAACAATTAAAGGAGGCATGGGAAGGTGAGAAATCCTGAAGACACATTGGAAATGGAGGAGTTCCAATAAGAAATTCACAAAGAAATGCAATCAATGACAAGCAGGCTTAAAGAGGAACTTACTAAATAAGTAGTGGTCCTGATGGATACAAAGCTTACCAAGCACATGGAAGCCACAGATAAAAAGTTGGCTGAGGTAAACAAGGACATACAAGATATGAAGGATCATTTTGGTAGAGAAGTAGAAATTTTGAAAAGAAATTTAGCTGAAATTCAGGATATGAAAAATACTTTTGAAAAGCAGGGGAAGTTGATTCAAATATTGTGAGGACAGAATTTCAGACTTTGAAGACCAGCCTGAGGAAGCAAATGCTATATTTGGGCATGACTCCAAAATTAGAAATCATCAAAGTAGCTGGATACAACAGCTGATGTGATTCAAAGAGAACCAATCTCAGAATTAGAGGTGTGGGAAAAAGAGTAGAACACAGCACCAAAGGTATAAGGAATTTACTCACTGAAATCATGCAAGAAATTTTCCCAAATCTCAGAAAAAAATTAATTTTCAGAGACAAGAAGCTTATAGAATACCAAATAACCTCATCCAGCAACAAGACTTGCCATAACATATCACAGTCAAAACCTCAGAAATAAAGAGATAGTATTAAAAGCAGCAAGATAAAAAGCCATTATTCTACCAAGGCAAATCCAATCAAATTACCACAAATTTCTGAATGCAAACTTTAAAGGCCAGGAGAGCCTGGAGCAAAATCTTTCAAGTCTTAAAAAGCAGCAAGTGTCAACCCAGGTTGTTGTATCCAGTAAAATTATCCCTGGAAAATGAACACAGAAAGTATAACAAAAAATAGACATCAATCATATGGTTGGTACCCCACTAAAACAGTACTAGCTTTCTCATAAAATCTGTGAAACTTCCCCCCCTAATTTTATTTTTACTAGTATATTAGTTTGTAAAGCATAAAAATTTTATCCTACATGGGGACTTGGTATAAAATCTTAATCTGTGGAACTTTTTTCATGTGTACGATATGCATAGATATTTAGCTGGGGGCAGTAAAAGAAGGCAGTGGTTTTGATTTGGGATATTACTAGTTTTTAAAACAGTAAGAGTTGGTAAGTTAGTGATTCTTGGGGGTCTTTTCCCTGAAGCTTTAGGAAAGAATGCTTTTGAAAATTATGAAATAACTAAGTATGCCATTGTATATATTGCTTTACGTATGACACACTTTTGAGATACAGACTTAAGTTCATTTAATGTAGCAATACATTTATTCAGTCTTTGATATAAGCTTGGCCTAAGAAATCTGACAATGTAATGATAACCTGAATGTCTTTTATATAGCAGCACAATTAATAAATGCCAAATCTTGAAAGAAGCCAATATACCTGAGTACAGAGGACTGGATAAAGAAGACGTGGTACATATACACAATGAAGTATTAGTCTGCTGTTAACAATGACACATTTGAATCATTTTTAGGAAAATGGATGGAACTTGAGAACTTGATGCTCAGCAAAATGAATCAGACCCAGAAAGTTGAATATTATATGATTTCTCTAATATGAGAAATCCCAACCATAAAAAAGTAAGAAACATGGAAGAAAGTAAGAAGATGGACTTTGTAGAGAGAAAAAAGAAAGGGAGGGTGAGAGGGTGGAAAGGAGAAAAGGAGATGATATGTTGAGAAAAGAACCAAGTGAGAGTGACACTAGGGACAAGGGGGTTGTGGGAGGGGCAAAAAGAGGGGGTGAGAGGAACTGTAATTTTCACATGATATATACATGCACAAAATACTCAAGTTAAATGAAAACGTTGTGTATTGCACATATATATTAATAAAATGGGGGGAAATAAGATGCTTTTTTCTCCAAACGAAGGAGATGGTCTAAAGTTGAGATTTATCTCACACCAAAAGAGCTCTCAAAATCATCTTTGCCACAGTTTTTCAATAGTGCTGCAACCTGTTGAGACTAGCTAAAAGAATCTGGAAGGTTTGGAAGTATAAAGTATACGGCTGATAAGATGTATGCATGCTTACATAAATGGTATACTTTAAATCAGTTTTAATTTTATTCATTCAAGCAGAAAAAAAAAACTGATAGCCAGACACTCCTCTGGGGTAGGGGCCTAAGCCTCTACCCTCACAATATTCTTATTTTTGTGAGGAAGATAAACATTTAACAAATAAACAATGTCAGATGAAGATAAGTTCCAGGAGGAAAAACAAAGTATAAAAGGACTGGAGAGAGGATTCAGGCCAAGGTGTCTTCTGTGCGGTGCAGAGAACAGAGCAGCACAACCATGTCTCCTTAGGAAGAAGGGACAGCAGGAGACAGGCACCATGAAGGATATACAGCAAAGGGTCCCAGGAAGAGCCAGAAACAAAGGTGGCCATGGGCTCTGGAGCCGCAGCAAGGAAGTAGCAGCCTGGGAGGGCCAGCCCGGAGGAGCCATGGAGACTAGGGAGGCCTGAGATTGTATTCTGAGAGGATGAGAAGCCATTGTTTTGGGACAGAGGGGTGACATGATGTGGTTTTTGAGTTTTAAAAGATTACCCTGACACCACTGGAGAGAACTGAAATCCAAGAGTGCAAAATCACAGAGCAAGCTAGGAACCACTGCGGCTGACTGGGTGCCAGGTAACGGGAGCCTACATGGGGTGATAGAGAAGAAGGTGACAAGTGCCAAAGTCCAAGATATGTTTTGAAAGTGAAGCCAATAAGACTTGTGACGAATTGGAGATGGACTGTAAGGAAAGGAAAACTTCTAAACAGTTATGATGATGTCAAGGGCTATAAAGTAAAATGATACACAAGAGCAGATGTGTAACAAAAACATACAAAATGCAACTCTTGAGGGAAATAAATCAAAAGCAAATGCTACAAATTTTAAAAAATCACTTTAAGAGAAATGAAGAATGCTTTTTATGGTACATTACTAGGCCAGCCTAGCCAACAGGGAATCAATCAGCTGGAAGGTAAGTCAACAGAAAAGTCCCAAGCTATGTTCAAAGCACCAAAAGGACAGTCAAAAGGTTTAACATAGGCATAACTGGAAAAATAGAAACAAAACAGAGAAAAGGAAAGAAGTAATTGAGGTGATTGGCTAAGAGCTTTCCAAAACTGATGACAGACTCCGATCGCATACCTAGGAAGCTTGGAGCACAGCACGGATGGTAATAGACATACCACCTCTCCCTAAGAAAAGCTATATCTAGAGATGTAATAATTGAACTGTAGAAATCCAAAGATAAAGAGAAAAATAAAATAAATACAGAGGGGGAAACATCAACCCGTGGAGAACAGAATAAGAATGGAGAGAGAGAGAAAGCGAAAGAGACTAGTTATGACAGCTGATGGATGACTCAATGAGAAACAACCTCAGAATTCTGGGAGTGCAGGAGAAAACTGAGGACAGCACACGTTCAATGAAATTATGGAAGAAAATTTCCCAAATCTAAGGAAAGAAATGAACAATGAGCTGTAGGCATATAGAACTCCAAAGAGTTTTGACCACAAAAGAACATCCCCAAGACACATCATAATTAAAATCCTAATGACCCAACACAAAGAGAGAATATTAAGCACTGTAGGAGAAAAATAGAGGGGGACTTACAAGACAAGCCCAGGATAACTGCAAACTTCTCACCACACACACTAAAGGCCAGGAGATCACAGAGCGTTGTCATTCAAGTACTAAGGGAATATAATTGCCAACCCAGAGTTCTACATCCAGCAAAACTATCTCTCCAAATAGAGGGAGAAGTCAATTTTCTGTCACAGATAGACAGGCCAACAAGACAGAAAATAAACAAAGAAATGCTACAGATAAATGAAGTTATGGAAAACTTGGGCCTAAGGGATATCTATAGAGTGTTTCCCCCAACATCAACAGAATACACTTCCTTCTCAGCAGCACATGGAACATCTTCTAAAATAGACCATATTATAGGCCATAAGACATGTTTAAACAAGTACAAAGGATTTGAAATAAGTCCTTGCTTACTCTCAGATCATAGTGAAATAAAATTGGAAATCAACAGCAAAGGAAATGGCAGAAAATATGCAAATACATAGCGACTAAATAACCTGAACAAACAATGGGTCACAGAAGAAATCAGGGAAGAAATCAAAAACTTCCTAGAGTTGAATAATAAAGGAAGAATATCATATCAGTACCTATAGGACACAACGAAAGCAGTCCTAAGAGGAAAATTCATAGCTATAAATGCACACATTAGAAGAACACAGGAAACTCAAATAAACAATTAATGATACACCTCAAGATCCTAGAGAAACAATAACAACCTAAATCAAAAAGTAGTAGAGGAAAAGAAATTATAGAGATCAGAGCAGAAATCTATCCCACCTGTACTTATTAATAAAATGAGAAAAAGAATAGGCCAGGCGCCTCCTCAGAAATAGTGAGTGAAAAGACAGAGGTGAACAAATAAAATGTTGAAAGACAAGGAAGCTAAATTACCCTATAATTTTGGGTCCAGGGAAATTACCCTTCCAACCTGAAGGAGAAAGAAGTGATAAACAGGCAAAAATTGCAGGAATTCATCACCTCAAGGAAATGTTCTAAGGGTACTCATCAAGGCAGAGGAAAATGATTTGTAAGCTAAAAACTTGCACCTACATAGATCATTGATCTAATTGATGTGTTTTGTGCATCTCAGCCTGTGAATGTGTGTCCATTTACCAAGAATGCTAAAGCCTCCATGGAATGTTCTTGAAAATACCCACTCTGACCTATAAAACACCCTTAAAAAAAAATAGAAATCATACAAAGCATCCTTCCACGCTGGAATGGAAATAAACTAGAAATTAATAAGAAAAAGGTATGTGGAAAATTTCCAAAAATCTCCAAATTTGGAGATGAAACGACACACATTGAGGCTGTTGGAGTGGGTCATTTAGTGTAAAGCTCACGGTGGCTTCAGGTACCAGAAGAAAATGAACCAACCAACCAGCAAACAAAAGAAGCCTCTACAGGGAATACGTACAACATTCAATTAACTGGCAGGGACAGGTGAAAAATGGGGGAGGGGCCCAGCCCCATGTTATTGGTGGGAACAGGGGGGAAATACAATATGATAGAGCATAATCTCTACCCTCCCTCTTTCTGGTGGATTCCAGTATTAAAGTTTTGGGAAAGAAACTCCCCAAATCTAAGAACCAAGCGTTCTCAGAACGGAGGAATTATTTTTGACTCTTTTTTTTTTTAGGTCTAATGAACAAATTCCACAAAGTAACAAGATAGAAAATCAATGCAAAAAGCTGGGCATGTTGGCATATTCCTGTAATCCCAGCACTCAGGGACACTGAGGCAGGAGGATCACAAATTCAAGACCAGCGTGGTCAATTTAGTAACTAAGAACCTGTCTCAAAGTAAAAGCATTAAAAAGGGGCTGGGAATGTAGTTTAGTACTAAGGCCCAGAACTCAGTCCCCAGGGCCACACACAAATAAATCAATATACAAAAACCAGTGGCTTTTCCATATGCCAACAATGAACCCACCGAAAAATAAATCAAGACCTCTAATCCACTCACAGTAGCTTAAAAAAAAATACAAAATAAAATAACCAGAAATACACCTAACTAAACAAGTGAAACACTGCCACAGGAAAAAGTATACAACACTGAAGACATAAATTTAAGAAGACAGTAGAAGCTAGGAAACCATCCAGGTGCACGGATTGGCAGAATTAATATTGTTAAAATGGACATGTTACCGAAAGAAATACACAGAATTGATGAAATCACCATCAAAATATCAACATTTTTCACAGAACTAGAAAAATAATTCACATGAAAGCACAAAGACCTGCAGGAGTCAAAACAATCTAAAGGGAAAAAAATAATGCTGGTGGTACCACAATGCCCAATTTCAAAATATAACAAAAACATCATGGTACTTGTATAAAAACAGACACACAGACGGATGGGAGAGAAGAGAGGACCCAGAAACACACCTCGGTGTAGCTACACTCATCGTCGGGATCTTGACAAAGAGGTGGAAAACATAGGTTGCAGAGAAGACAGCCTCTTCAACAACTTAGTGACTAAGGGAGACCCTGGTGCTGGGAAAACAGGATATCCACACACAGAAGAATGAAACTACACCCCTATCTCACTCTGCATAAAAATTAAAATGATCAAGGATAAATCTCAAAACACTGAAACTGCTAAGAGAAAACCTAGGGAAAACACTGCAAGTTATAGACGCAGGCGGTGATTTCCGGAGTAGGACTGCAACAGCTCAGGAAACAGCAGCAGGAATCAGCAAATCGGACTGCAGCAAATTAACAGCCAACGGAGCCATTCGTGGAGCAAGGACACAGACCACGGAAGCAGAAGACGTCTTTGCCAGCTCGTCTTTCCACAAACTTAATATCCAGAATAGAAAACAGAACTCAAACCCACCAAAAGAACAAATAACCCAAGTGATAAATGGGCAAACACTGAGAAGACACTTCTCAGAAGAAAGCACCAATGCACGGTAATTACACACACACATGCACGCACGCACGCACGCACACGCGCGCACGCACGCACGCACGCACACGCACACACGCATGCACGCACAAACAGTCAACATATCTAGTCATCAGGGAAATGCGGATCAAAATACATTGAGATTCTCATCTCAGTCAGAACGACTACCAACTGGAACATAAAAACAATCAGCACTGGCAAGAAAGGAGGAGAGAAGGAGCCCATCTGCACTGCTGCTAGGAACGCAAGGCGCGTGGCCGCCCCGGAAACCAGTACCACGGGTCCTGAAAAGAAACTAAAACTACCTTATGGTACATACTCCAAGGAACTAAAATCAGCATCCCGGGGGACACCGGCAAAGCAGTGTGCATCATAGCACACTTCACAAGAGCCGAGTCATGGAAACAGACTCAGTGCCTGTTAGGGAATGAGTGAAAACGGAAAACGTGGTACAGACACACACTAGATTTTAATAAAATTGAAAACAGAAACACAAGATGCATGGGGTAATCTATGAAAACTCTACTACTCTCTTTGCACTCATCCTGTAAATCCAAAGGCAGTTTGAAATAAGTTTAATTTTTTTAAAGTTTGGTCAAGGGCAAAACACTCAGCATGAGGTACTTTTACAGAATATTAAAATTGGCTTTCTACTTCCTGTTCCCCATTTGAATTGTTTGGTCTTGGCTATTTCTACAGCTGTTCAAAGGACAGCTGAATTGTCCTGCCTGAGAGTTGGAGTCAAAATATAATTTTACGGCAATAATTGCATTGTATAAGTGGAAATCGATAAAAATTGAAATTGGTAAAAAGGAAAAAATAGAGCTGCCAGAAAATACCAGCCTATAAAGCACAAAGATCCTGTATTGGAGGCTTAAGAAGCTTCTTTCTCTACCTGCAAAATTTTGAATAAGCTTGGTAATTAGACATGTAAGTCTAATGTTGTTGTAGCTGTTCATGTTTTCCTAAGCAATAAATATGTGTGTGTGTGTGTGTGTGTGTGTGTGTGTGTGTGTGTGTGTGTGTGCACGTGCGCCTTATGCCTAGAATACTCTTTCTCCTTTCTGAGTCCCCAGCTCTCTCTTGTCTACCTAACTCCTATTCATCTGAGTCCAACCAAATGTCCTTCCTTCAGAACGTTTTCTTACCACACTAATCAGCCAAACACAGCTTTAAAACACACACAGCTTTTTCTTCAGAGCACTTATCAAAATCGACCCATAAATATCAACTTACACTTTACGGTTTCAATGACTATCCAATCTAAGACTGAGAGTAGGGGTTGGGTCAACATTTTGTAACATCAGAGTTGCACACACAACACTGCAGTAGGCCTCAAGCAACATTTCTCATGTTATGAACATATTATGGTTATTATCATTTTTAAAGCTAACATTCTCAAAGAGTCCTGAGACATTAAATGCACCATTGTAAATAAGATCTATATCCTGATAATCAATTACATAATTCTCAAAATTCTAACCTAACTGATTTCTTTCCATAGCTGGAAAAAAAAACAATAGTTAATGAATCTTTAATTTTTCTTCCTTAAAACTGAATACTTAAATATTTTAACTGAAGTATTAAGTAAGACTTCTCCAGTTTAAGTAAAATGATCACACAAAAATGTCAAGGGCTTTTTGATGAAAACTGCATGAAAACTGAGGCAAGGCCAGTCTTACAAATGGCTGTTCAAATCCACCACACATGCGACTTCAGTAAGTATGTCACTGTATACAAAAATGTCCCCAGGTATGAACTCTAATCATACAAAATAGCAAGTTAATTATAACACTTCAGCATATTAAAAATACAAGGGTCGATTAAAAATATGGTGAAAGTTTTAAAAGGTTTTTTAAATTTTTTTACCATAAAAGACCTAGTGCCAAGAAAAATGACATAGCTTGTCTAATGTGAAGGAAAATACTTTGAGTGTGTTGAGGGGAGTTTATAGAAATGTGTCTTTTGTTGTGATAAGCTTACTTTATAATTCACCTTACTTTTCATCATGTTTCATTGATCCAATGTTAACAGCAATTTCTGTTACTCGGTTCATCCTCATCTACTTTATTCACAGAGTCTGGCACTTCATGACGTCCAGCACCCTCCCGAAGTTAAAATGACTGAAAGGTAAACACTTTGAATCGATTTAGATCACTGAGGCGGACACAGCATGAGCTAATGACACTCACAAAAGAGGACTTCCAAAACTGCCGTAGAGAGCAGGAAAACCATGGGCAAATACATCTGAAGTAGACAGGAGCTGGGCAACGTGTCTTCTACTGTAATGAACTTTTTAAAAACATATTCGTTGTATTTTTTATCTCATTCTTTTATTATTTGAATCTCGATTGTCCCCCAACCCAACGTCACATATATTTGGTTGTTCTGTAGTACCTATGGAACATGTGTTATTAAGAGGTGGGCCCTGGTCAGAAAGGGTTGACCATTGGGGTTTGACCCGGAAGTTCACTAGGGCTTGACCTGGAGGGACACATGCTAGCTCCACCTTCCCTTACTTGGCTTCCTGTTTGCCAGCCCATAAAGGGAGTTTCCCCCTCATGAACCTCTACCATGTGCTTCCACCACTGCCGGCCACCCATGAATGGACTGAGACCTTTGGAAGCTGTGAGCTTAAATAAATCTTCCCTCTCTTAAGTCACGAATGTATGGTATTATGTCCCATTAGCAAAAAGAAAAAAAAAGCAATTAAAACACATTCTGCATCTTAAATGATATCAGTTGTTGACATTATGCTATAGGAGTTCTCAAAATAGGCTTTCAGATAAGGTATCTGCTTTATATAATCAATGTAAGTAGCAAAAACAATACAGTGCTCAATAAAATATGTTAGGATTCATTGCTCAATAAAATACACTAGGACCATTCATTCTGCATTAATATCTTGAGCTAGATATGTAGCCTAGTTCGCCTATGATCTAGTTTCATGGCTTGACCCCTCCATCCCTTCCTCATATAGCTAAGTTTTGTTTTCATTGTCTTATATAAGTTTGAAATAAATCCATTAATAGTGAGGGGAAGATTGGATTCACAATGCAAATAGGATTGACTCATTAGCTCAATTTCTTGTCAAAGCAATGAAGCTGCGACTTTCTCATCACACTACAGTCACTGCAAACCAAAGGGTAACCTCACCTGTGCAAGGTGCTGTTTACCAACTAGCTTTGCCCTTCTCCCCTAGCCTAGCAGCCTCCTTCTCACATTCTCAAAAAAACTCATGCATTCATGAGTTATGACACAGGTCACAAGCTCAAATTGGCCGGCAAGTTATCATGACATGGGGGTTCTTTGGGGTGACTAGTCATGGTGGACCAATTGTCCTTGAGTCTGCGTGGACACGGCAGAGGTACAAAGAATACACTTCCTGGATTAAGGCTAGAGTGATGCCTACTTGAGTGGATCCATTTGGAACACCACCAGAATGGCCCACCAGAATGGGGGGTCATGGTCCCCCAGCCCAGCCTGGCTTCTCCGTACCCTAAGGCCCACACTTGAGTTCCCCCTTGCTGTGGCGATAGGAACTCAGCAATGAGAGAAGGAAGCAGCTGCAGCTGCAATGGCTGAAGAGGCCCTAATTCACATGCCGCCAGCCCTTGCTGGTCATGCCTGTCCCAGGTCAGGACATGTGCCCACAGATTTCCACAGCCTGACTCTGCCCTTTGAGTTCAAATGATCTCATGAAAAAGCAGCTGACAAATACAAATTGCATAATAACAGCAATTTTCATAGCCATTAGCATATATTTAAGTTTACAATCAGGAAAAAAATTCCTACATACGTAGTTCTTAAAGTTAATTCTTCTGCAAAACAAATACGTGGGTGCTATTAATCTTTCTCTCTTGCTGAGTCACTTTGGAAAAGAGCAATTCGTTTGGATAACATTTGTTTGTAATTTAATTTTTAAAAGATATTTCAGGGCTGGGGGCATAGCTCTGTGGTTAAAGTATGCAAGGCCCTGGCTTTGGTTCCCCAGTGCCACATAAGCTGGGCCCAAAGCCATACATCTGTAAATACAGCACTTAGGAGACTGAAGCAGGAGGATTGCTGTAAGTTTGAGGTCAACCCGGGCTACCTAGTGAGTTCAGGACCAACTTAGACTACATAGCAAGACTTTGTCTCAAATAAATAAATAAGGTATTACACTGTCCCTGCCCTGACTTGCTGAATTGCTTAAAAATTATCCTTAATGGAAACTAGACCTAGAGTCCTTCATGAAAGATTGAACCATTTCTGACTTCCCCCGGAAGCTGGGACAGAGAGTGCTGAGAATGGGAAACGAATCAGATGTTCCCACACTCTCTTTGCTCCTCAAATCAGCTGGCCTTTTGAGCAACCAAAAACAAGTGTTAAGGCCCAAAGCAATTGGCACCAGCCACATGCGTCCTCCATGTCACCCATTTCAACTTAAGAGTGTAATGTTCTCTCTTAAAACTACCGTGTGTCTTACTCTAATAAAAATTCTGCTAATAAAACCTCGTTTCTAGAGGCAGCTGTAGCAGGCTGTTCTATAAGAATCTGATTTATTAATAACAAAATTTATGGGGTGAAGAGAAAAGCAATCGCTGGTTTTCTTGCCTGGCTTCATTTGTCTGCAATATCTTAGCGATGAGTCTCCTGCTGGCAAACGTTCTGTAGCCAAGAGGAATAAATAAGACACCAAGGCTCTGCCTGTGAAGTTCTCTCTGCTCTCTCATTCCTCAGGAGCTCTAATAGAGAATAACATGCAAAAGCACCAGTCTGTCTCCCAGCTCCCACACGTTCCTTTTGTCCCATGCCACAGGGCACAGAGGTGGCTACAAATCAACAAATCAAACCCCTGCTACCTTTCATCTGGTCACCAGGTGAGTCCTCCCAGGCTGGCCTGAGTCACCAACACCCAATTACACTCCCTTGGGCAAAAAGTGCCTGCCAGTGGGACAGTTATCACACAACAATCCTACCCTGGATCACGGTCTAATCCCCCTAAGGATTTAACTAATCAAGTAGGTATATGTCACATATTTCCTGGGGCTTAAAAATGGATGTGTCTTTCTACAAAGTCTCACTGGTCAACTCCATCACCTTCCATATATTACAGGTATTTGTCAGGTACTGAATCCCAGGGCTGAGCAGACTAGGGCCTTGAGGAATTCTTGTTAAATGATGGGATTATGGCTTCTCCTGCTGCTTAGCACCAATCACTGAAACTAATTACTGGGATTTTTTTTTCCTAAAATACTGATCTGATGAATAAAAATTGTAACTAAGGGATGATAAAATTGAAAAATATTAAAAGTTTTAATGATGACAGTCCTCTTTAATTTCAATAGGAAGGTCACCAAAAGAAAATATTCCCCTCTAATCACTGAGAATTCAGTGATTCAGCACCTGTTTCTCACCATGCTTGTTTCAATGACAAACCTCTTGCCACAAACGCAGAATTTCTCTCTGAAGTGTGTCTACATTTAGAAATGTCTTAACCACAAAACTGTAGTTAGTTCCTTGTCTTTCCTGCGACTTAACTCTGTGCCTTAATAAATCAAAATGAACTTCCCTAAATAATGTACGTTTCATGTATTGAATGGATCCAGAACCTTTCAAAGAAGACAATATCCCCCTGAGGCCAGGGGCATCACTCTAGCGGCCAGCCTCTCCTCCACAGAATTCCCGTATTTCTTTTCTCTATATTTCATCATGAGCAGCTACTCACCTGAACCAAACAAAGCGGCAGATTTATTACACAGTGATTTGCTCCTGAATATCAAATACCTCACCCCATCTGATTTGAATCTCATTATTCATTTTCATCAGTTCTTATCCAGGAAAAAAAATGAATGCATCTTGATTCAAGCAGCATGTCCGTATCTGTGTGCTTCACCAAATACCAACCAAATCTTTTGCTTTCAATTGCCAAATCTAAAATTGTATCAAAATATCTTAAACAAGCTTGTTTATTAAATGTCAAACACTAAATATACGCTTCTCCAGAATAGTGGTTCTTCACTGAGAAGATACTTAAAAATCTAACATAACTACCAGTGTGCTATAAAACCTGTATTTTACTGCTAGAAGTGAGAAAAAGAGATGCTTTTGATCAAACACAAAAGCTGACTTCAATGATGTCTGTAACAGAGTAGAAAAATGCAAATTACATGACCAGAAAAGTCCTAAACCAAGAAAAGATGCATTCATAATTTTTTTAAATCTATTTTTTAAAAAAGTTCACAACAGGCATCGTACCATAGGCCTGTAATCACAGTACTCTGGGAGCTGAGGCAGGAGGATCACAAGTTCAAACCCAGCCTGGGAAATTCAGCAACTGAGCAAGTTGTATTAATTTTTTTTAATTTTAGAAAAAGACTGGTAATCTAGTTTGAATCAAAAGGTCCTTGATTCAATCCCCAATATCACAAGAGAGAAAGAAAGAGTGAGAGAGAGAGAGAAAGAGAGAGAGAGAGAAATCCAGGATTTAAGTTAAGTCATCACGCATGGTTAGCCACCCAATCAGAAGTAGAACATACTAAAGCCGGTTCCACCTCATTGCCCGATTGGCTCAAGGCCTGCTGTTCTGTGAAGGTAACTGAGTGGCTCTTTATCCCTCTAGATACCGCATCTCTATCCATTTCTGCTTATGTTTAGTAGAAGTCAGAAGTTATGGGAAAGGGTGAAGAATTGAGGATCAAAATGAAGAAGATAGCAGCCCAAGTTGGGGGAGGGGAGCAGGCTCCTATTGATACAATTTTTAAGGGTTAGAGTTAGGGTCAGTAAGTGTATATTATGATTCAGAATGGGGTATGGTGTAGAAGATACATTTTAAAAGTAAACTGTATTATTATTATAAGTACAGGTCTCCCGTGAGCAATCCTCATATATTCTATGTAAACTGCCAGGCCTTTGATTCAAGGAGAAAGACGCTTCTAAGTCCAGCCTCGTGGACTTCCAGGTACCTTCCCAGGGACACTTCAGTGTCAAGGGCCTTCCAGGAAAGGCCCGTGTTATCATGAAGCCAACGTAAACAGCCTGGATGCCCAGGTTCAGTAGAACTCTTTTCAAGTCAGATAATAGAATCACTACAAGACTGAATTAGAGATACTTTTTTTAAAATTGGAAAGAATATTTAATTGAGATTTGATGAGACTAATATATGCACTGTAATTAATACCTGTATTTTTGAAACTCATAAATACCAAGGTTTGAGTCGGTAGGTGAAACACAAAAAGCAAACTGAGCTGCCCAGGCCATTTATGTATCAATGACGCAGAAAGCAGATGTAGCCTTAGTGAAATGGTCACAATTTGGCCAAAGTTCAGCCTTCCCAAATTCAAAGGGGAAGTGTCCACTTTTAGACCTGGACAGTATGGAGGGCTGCCTGCAACATGGACTGTGGCAGTGCTTAACACATCACTTCCATAACGTGTCTGAGATGCTAGCCCCTGTCTTATTACAAACAAGAGGCTCAGGAGGTAACAACAGCGTAGCCCAAAACGCATATTTGGGGACTGGCAAAAAATCACCACGCAAGACAACTTGTTTCGACGTTTATGCCCTTTTCTCTACAATGCTCCCCTCAGTACGAGTATGATTTCCTAAATTTCTAATAAATTGGTGATGTGCCTCATGGGCTGGTTGACCCGGTACATAACATCTGCAGATTCCCTAATTCGGTCCTTGGCATCACATTCATTATAAGCCAATTCACTCCAGATTTGTCGCACACAACGCCATGACCTGAATGTGTAGGAAAATTCTTTCATAGTATGTGATTTAAGTCAGTCAGAAGGTACTTCATTTAATATGATTAAGTAGGATTAAAAGTTTGTTTTGATTAAGACACAGATAGATTTTCAATATGGCAATATACTGATGATGAAGTGAAACAAAAGATGGGTGTCTCTCTTTTTTAAAATGACAAAGTAGACACAAGTATAAAAGATAATCTCAGAAGCCCAAAGAAATTGTGTGCCCTGAATTGCAGAGAATGGAGCCGAGTAAAAAGTTCCGTAGACGGAAGAAAAAGGAGAAAATTGGCTGACAGAAAATGATGAGGGAATTGGAGACGGGGACAAAGGAATGACAGTTATTTTTCCCATGACTTTAAAACGAAGGAATGGAACACAGAGCTCCTGAAACTAAAGGCTTCATTTCTCAAGAAGAAAGTACATGAAGACCACATATAGTCAAGCAAAGAAAAAATTAAGTTCTGATGAAATGCCCTGAGTGGAAACAAGAATAATAATGAAAAAAAAAAGTTTCTAAAGATGACACTTTGAAAAGTACAAGATTATCACAACTCTTAAAAAAAAGGAATCTTTTTTTTAAGTAAGGAGTTGGTTGTTAGAAAAATTTTCTGGTAATTTGGTGATGCTTATAATTTTTAGCCTAGTACATGAAAAAAGATATGCTATTCTTATTTACAATATAATTTTTTTGCAAAATTGAAAATATCACGGGGGGAAACTCAGCCTTCTGCAGGAGAACAAAAATAAAACTAAAGATATCTAGGCTAAAAATAGTGGGGGTAGAGAAGACCACTTTGGTCTCCAAGCACTGGTAGAATGCGCTCGTCTACTTAATCTTCATAGATACTTTAAGAGAAGCCACTTCTTTGAGTTACTATCTATATTATAAACTAATATTTACAATTATTGCACATAATAAACGAGGTTTACCTGCCAGTGATACCAGTTAAAGTATCATTTTAAAAACTCTTCCCTGTCCCACTGAATGTCTCTATTTAAAATAGGGTGACACCTAACAGAATGAACTTGTTAAAAATAACATGCTTGCATCTTTGAAGTTGTAATTATAATTACATAGTCATTTGTGATCATTTATAATAGTTCTTGCTAAAGACAAATGAGCATAATGAAGTCCATTTATGGCCCAATGCATTCCATGAACACGGTAGGGAGGGGCTTAACAGAAATACCCTACGGAGCAGAGGGCATACGCAGCACAATGCCGAGTGTGGGTGAAATCCACGCATGGCGTGAGGAGGGGCTCTGGGTGATAAGGTTTCAAGTAATTCAAGAAAGTGATTCTCACCCACAGTCATTTAATACTCAGCTGGCAAAATGGTCACATTTGGCTTTTTAATAATTGAAAACATATTAAGGTGGATGTTCTACCACTGATGCTACTCTTGATATCTTAAGGTTCCAGAGTGGTGCCCTCTGATGTTTACACTGATGTGTCATTGAAGCACGAAATCTGTCACGAATGTCATGGTACAAGGCAATTACTGATACCATATTTTCCTTTGGGGGGATTAGAAACCTTGGGGTTATTTTCACCAGCTGTTCACCTTGTCCACAAAACATTATAGATGTCAGAATGAGTGGCCTCTATAATTAAATTGTTTTTGAATAGCATGCACCACCAAAAAGAAGTTAGGGAATCAAATGCTACCAACATCGTGCCACGCGAGGTACAGTACAGAAAGGTAAGCCAAGCAACCCGACCAGTCCTTTCGGTAAACTAATCAAATCTCACTTCAACTGAACTTGAAAATTGAGGGATTCATGAATTACGCTCCAAATGTGACACAAGGCACACAGGAACCGCCCCACTGAATGTTCTGGAGTTCCTGTTTGTTATACCCTCCCTTGCCAGGCCACCTCAACAGTTCCCAATGGTCGGTGCGGTTCGCCGGAACTGTCCTGGCAGAAATGCTCTGTAACTGCTGCGTTCAATATGACGGCCACACATCATTTTCCACTCCTGAGCATTTTGACAGCTGAAGACTAGGACTTACAGTATCATTTAATTTTAATGTGTTTGAGTTTAAAGGCTCATAAGTGGCTAGTGGCTACCTAGTGAGCCGTGTACAGACTAACAGACAGCAACTATCTGAGGTTGCCTGGCAGTTGCCAGGCTTAAGGACCCCCCAGGCTGCACATTAGGATGACGTGGGGTGTGGAGGGGAGGATGAGAACAATTCGGATAACTGGGATATTCGTGTGGGGGAGGAGGGATAACCTAATCTAGTTTGGGGAGGCACCGGAAGTGGTGTTACCATCTCTGAGTCAGACATTTCAGGAGGTTACCTCAGCAAGAGAATCCAACAAGTAGAGTCTCTGCCGCAGTGTCTGCTTGCAATCTAGGTGCCGGGAGCCAGGAGCTAGGAAGGAGGCTGGGCGGGGCATGGTGGGTGAGACTGCTGGGTTTTGAAAGCCCCTATTCAGTCTGAGAAAAATCTTAGAGGGAGCAGTGACACGGGAAAAGGAAAACAGGAACGAAAGGTGAGTGCTCGTAGAGCACAATCACAAAACTTACACCAAGCAAACAGCTGGTACGGGTCGTGTATGTGCTGTAAAGGAAGGCCACTGAGGAACTGTACCTTCCCTGAGCCTATGTTATCAACACACCTGAGATGGGTAAACACTGAATCAGCTCTTTCGATGCTTTTCTTGTTTTCAGCTCCCAACCTGTGACTATACATCTCCACTAGGAACAAATACTTGCATAAGGCCTCAGAGGTGTATATCTCTGAATTACATTAATATACTAGCATACTAATGTGGTATGTGCCCGTAACACATACAAACCGAAATAAATTTTTCTTAATGAGACCTCAAAAAAGAGACTCTTGTTTTCTTCCTACACTCTAATAGATTTTGTTGCCAATGGTCTGCTTCCAAAACTACTTTGAAAACAACTGCTATACACTGAAGGCATGTTTTCAAACACATCACCTATTATCTACCATTTAAGACAGATTCTGAAACATTTAAATTACCTTTTTACAGATACACAGCGTCACAACGAGAGTCCCAAAAAGGAGCTCTGGGCTCCCTTTGAGTGTCACATGTCACTAGCCAGAAGGACAGACCCTCATCACCACAGGCAAAGGAGTTTGCAAGTTATAAATTAACAAATAACTTCTAGGTTTGAGGTTGAGTACACAGCCAAGGCCAAGAGGAAAGACCCACTGGGCTCTTCCTTCTCAGTTACATGATGCTCCATGTATGATTTGCTGCTATCAGAACACATCTACAGTGCTTGATCCAGTAGCCATTAGTCACCTGGGGCTATTTAAATTAAGGAGTAATTTAACTTAAACTTACAGTCCCTCAGTCACACTAGCACTATCAACCTTTTCCATGCTCAACACCACTTGTGTCTAGTGACCCCCAGTGTGAGTAGGACTGGCCCTTTCCATCATTCCAGAAAGTTCTACTGGTCAGTGCTGTACCGGATACCTAGTATATCCTTCTGAAGCATTCCTGGGACCACAAGGAGGCTGTCACCACCGACATCATCTCGGCTTAGTTTTTACGATAATGGTTATAGATTACATGTCTTCTTTGGTTATTTCTCCACACTCAGAGGATCTTGCAGTTATATTTTTGGTGGCCCTGACCTCCAGGGTAGTCCTTGCCTGACCCTGTGCCAGGTATGTCAACATTTCTAGCTTGTTACTTTGGTGCAACCTACAACCAAATCATTCTAACGAACATACCACAGGCCCCACATCCATGCCCATAGCCTGGGCAGAGAGCTGTGCCGAACGATCCACACTCCCCATCCACACTGCCCCCCAGCAGCTCAGTGAGCCGTGAACCAGAGGTCATGTGTCTGCCAGGCCTTCAGGTGGGAAGCTCAGCCCTGAGCCCTGGGGTGCCATATGCCCATCTACAGAGCTCTTATTGGATGGTGGGTGCGCCATCTCTTACAGACAGTCACTCTGACACTGGGCCCCAGAGTCACCTGAAAACTTTAAAGGCATCAGAAGCCCTCTCTTCTTCATTACATGCACGGAGTATCTGCCTCTGGAAGCCAGTTCCAGGTCTCTCACGTGTGCTAAGCTGCGGCTTAAAGGCACTCAAGGCTGGGCCCTCCTCCCTGGTCCTACCACCAGCCTCAAGTTGGAGGCTGTTACCGAGCCATGACACGAGGCGCTAAAATACATCCCCATTCATTTGCTTCATTGAGAATGGGAGGCAGATGTCCCAGGAGTCTGTGCCAGGGCAGTGGGGTTTTTCCACTGAGATTCACCACCCTGTAATGGGATAGAACCTGTGACCTTGGTGTCATTAGCCCTGAGCTCTCACCAGCTGACCGTCTCCAGGATTCAATGGAAGTTTAAGGTCACAGAGATTGGGTTGCCTTTTTCCATTTCATTCTCTGACACTGGGGTGAATTACCTTAATTGCAGAAGCTCCCCAAATCAAAATATTTCAATATTTCATTTTCTCAGAACAGACAGTATTGTACCACCAGTGGATACAGAGCAGGCATCAGAATGTGAGGCCGTGGGTCAGTCAGAGAATCCTAAGAAAAGAAAGCCTAGTGGCCACGAGATGCACGGTAGAAAAAATAACTCTCTAAACGTAATAGAAATAACCAATCCCAGGGGTCAGTCATTGCCTTAAGAAAACATGTTCAAATAAAAGGGTGGGGCCTAAGTTATAGTTTCAGAAAGACTGTTTCCAATTGTTTAGGAAGTGTCTACTGTTTGTGAATCATCTTTGTTTCTTATTTAATGCTGATCCATTACCTTCAGGAGAGATTGAAAACATCTTGATATCAGTATGGAAAAACGAACGGATTTCTCTACAGCTTCAGGAGGTGACTACCAAATGGACAGCAGCAAGCACTCAAGCTTTACCCACGGAGAGGGGAGAGGATGGACTTAGCAGCATGATGATATTCAGGCCATTTACAGAGTGGCCACCTTTCATCACCAAAAAATACAAGTGCAGCTGGGCATGGCTGTGTAGGCCTATAATTCTAGCACAGTTAGTGACTCAGCAAGACGCTGTCTGCAGTGTGCTGGGTAGTCTCACACGCACATAACACAGCTGCTGGGGAGACTGGGACAGAGGATGGAAAGTTTGAGGACAGCTCAGGCAAACTGGCCAGGCTCTATCTCAAAATAAAGCAAGAAGGACTGGAGATGCAGCTCAGTGCTCCCTGAGCTCCATCTGTAGGACTGGAAAGAAAAGAGAGAGAAAGGAGAAGAGAATGAACAAAGAGAAAAGAGGAAGAAAAAACCAGGCATCTTAACTCTGCCAAATCATTTATTATTGATGCTTTAATATTATAATGACAATATTGAATAGCTCATTCAATGATACTTGCGAGCTCACCCAATATATCAATAAGTGTTAACCAGGGAGTAAAATTCCTAATAGCTGTAAAATGTATCAGCTAGATATATTAACAATAACCTATACAGTCATGAGCAATAGCTAGATAATCTCACTTCTTGAAGAGAGGAGTAAACATTTATCAAGAAAAAGAGTTGCAATGAAGAAGTATTTCCTAAAATGAAAGAAATAAAAGAGAAACGTTATCCCACCCACCTACATATGGTTTCATTTTTTAAAAACTTATTCCTAAATAATTCATATACTCTTTTAAAAACATAAAATACAGAGGTGGGAAAAAAGAAGAAAATGAAAATTAGGTACACTCTCTTCCTCAGGACCAACTGTTCCTAATCCTCCAAAATTGTTTATTCGTTCATTATTCCCTCTCCTTTCTGTCGTTCTGATGTGCCCAGATAACTCAAAATGCATAAGCACTTATCATCCACTTTCTTTATGACATATTCCATTCCAATAAACACATTTTATACATCATAATTTGTAACTCTTTCAGCATATTCTTTTCATAGGATACAGCAGGATTTCTAAGCCCATCACCATTTTGACAATATGTATGAAAATTCATAATTCAAGTTCTAGAAGTGAATGCTAAAAATGTAATTCCTGTGAGGTGTAAACATCTAGCAAAAATGCTATTCACAGTCATGTTTAAAATAATAAAACCTGTTAGATACAATGTAACTATTAAATAATTCAGGAAATACCAACATAGGTGCCTAATAATTTTGCTTTGACAGATACCACAATGGCATAGGAAAATGTTAAATGAATAGGCAATGCAATCTTAATCTTGTAATTAAGAAAAATGCATGGTGCACCCGAAACAACTGATGATATGTTAAAAGAGATATCCCTAAAATATCAGTAAAATGAGATACGTATGAATAATTTTTAAATATGCAAGAACTTTTTGGAGAAAATTGGAACTGTTATTGAAAGTCATTGAAAAAGACCTAATATAAATGGAAAGTTATAAAATGTTAATGGGTAGGAAGACTAAATATCATAAAGGTGTCAACCCTCCTCAGATTAATTTATAAATCTAATGCAGTTTCATTAATGGTTGACTTAAAATTTCACTTGAAGCCCAAAATAGCCAAACAATTTTGAAGAAGAATAAAGTCCTTTTCAAAAAGGATTATAAGGTCAAATTAATTACAAAGTTATAGTGATAAAACTTATGGGTTTAGTCATGGTAGAGACATATAAAGACACAGCAAAGAAGCTCAGGATCAGTTTCTTCCACATAGAGGGCTTCAGATATGATAGAGTTGGCTTTTTAGATCAATAGGGAAAATGAATTATTTAATTCATTAATAAATTTGGTTATCCAGATGGAAAATAATAAAATTATGTTCTTTTCTCCTATAATGCAAAAAAACTCATTCAGATAATATCAATAACAATATCTGAACAACACAGAGCCTTCACATGTTCACATGTTGCTGTGGTTGGAATCCAGAATGTTCCCTGATAGCCGGTTCAATTTGGACGTTGGGCCCGGCCCAAAGGGGCAGATCCCAGAGGCTGACCCGGAAGGGGTGGGTCACTAGGCCATGAGCTGTAGAGGTACAGGCTGGCTCGCCCTTTACCTCACGTTTCCCTTCCTGTCCGCTGTGGATGAGCAGCTCTTCTCCAGTGCGGCTGTCAGCCAGAGCCCTCTCAGCACACCAACGGTCCATGAGCGGCTAAATCTGTGAACTAAGATAAATCTTCCCTCCTTAAATTTTGGGTGTTGGCAGCGAAAAAGTAACTAAGACACACATTCAAAACAAAATATAGATAGGTAACTCGATAGTACCGAGACAGGGAAAGGTTTATTAAAGTGACCTCAAGGCACTGCTACCCATAAAGAAAAAATATGACAAATTCCAGAATGTAAAAACTAAACTTTTCTGCAAAACAGATGATTCCATAAACAAAGCAAATCAGAGCTACATACTAGGTTACGAGTTTGGCAATCCTGAAAAAATTAAAAGTCAGGATGCAGAATGCATACAAAGCTTTAAAAAACCAACAAGAAAAGACAATTTGGCATTCCACACATTTTTGTTGTTGTTGATTTTTTTGCTTGAGTATTTGGACATAAAAATTTCAGAACTGTCATATGTGCATTTTTGAGAAATCTTCTTGAAATCAGTTCTTTTTTAAAAAGTTATTTGGTCTATTTTCATTAACTATTTTAAATACCATCTTATCAGCCATACGTAAAATCAACTATCAACATATTTTAATGGTAATTATGTTTTTTTAATTTCTATTTCAGGACTTTAAACTGTTTCTTTCATAACTAGGTCAAAATTAGTCTTAACTAATATACTCTCTTAAAAAGTCATCCATTTTTTGAAAAAATTTACACTTTTAACTTCCTAAATTGGTAAGTAAATGATTTGGCATCCTAAGAGGAGGGTGGAGTTCGGAGCATGGCTTTATTCTCCTCTACTGTCCTTCCATCATTGTAGATAATTCTGGAAATGTCTCACAGTTCTTAATCTCATAGTTTCAAAACTACACCATGTCTAGCTTAATAGTTTTCTTAACTTTCTAATATTAGCCTTTAGTTCATACATTCATTCATTATCCTTTAACTGTCTTTCATCTTTCCTCAGCCATCTTTTGGGGGAGAATTATATGACCTTCCAATGAACAGTGATTTAGGTTTTTACTAAAACTTGAGGACTGATGTAGTTTTCCTTTCTTCAGATGGAATATTTTTCTGCTTTCAAATATGAAATGTGTCTTGCCCATAAAATATGTTTGTAGTACTTATGAGACCTTCTTAGATTTTATACTTTTTCTTAAATCCTTAAATTCACCAAACATGAGAAATATACTTCTGGAATGGCTTAATATCTTGCTTTTAACACAGAAGCTTCTCATTTTCTTTGTAAATGAAAAGCAGATTCCATATCTGTCTTTGAGAATGATGGCCCAAATCTACACCCTGAACCACAGGAATGTGTCCTTTAACTGGCATGGTTGTGTTCTCTTAAATGAGCTGTCATCCAAAACTTAAATCTATTCTTCCTTCAGTTAAGTTCACCATCTCTTTCTGAATGATCAATAGCTCTTTATGTAATTTAGAATCAATTCAGTTTTAGTTAATAAAAATAAGTGCCAAACATTAATTTGAGGCTTCATTTAATCTTGACTCTATACCTTCTGCTTTTATTACCATCCATGCAGGCTTTGGTCACTCCTGGGCATTCTGCTGGGCTTCCTCCAGCTGGCTCTGCCTTCTCCCACTTGCGTAATCTTTAAACAGCCTTGGGTGCTTTGTTGATTTTTTTAAATATTCTCAGTATTTTTTTAACCAATAATGCTGGGGTTTGCACTGTGTGTGTGTGTGTGTGTGTGTGTGTGTGTGTGTGTGCGTGTGTGTGTGTGTACTTTCTGTTATTTGTCCTTGTTTTAGACAATCCTCTTGTTCTTTGCACTGGATTAAGTTTAAGAGCTGCTGCTTCTTGCTCCTCCCCTTCCCTGTGGGCACAATTCAAATACAACCAGTGGATAAGGGCAGAGAAAGGCAGGCCGGTTGCTGAAACTATCACCATTATTAAAAGCCAGAAGCCAGGATCTCTCTGGGCTAAACAACCCATCCAATGTCAAGTGAATCAGCTCCACATGCACAACATTTAATTTGGGAAAGGACTGAACCAAATTAAGAGTGAACTTCACTGTTGGTGAAAACAAGCTATTCCACAGTCAATTTTTATTAAAGAAAAGGCTTAATACTTTTTTTTAGTCCTTCATTCAGTGTATTAGATCCACATTTGGAGAAAGAGATAGGAAATGAGATTGTGCGTGAAAGTGTTTAAAAATCACATCAACTCGCTATCTGCCCATAAGAAAATTCATGCTGGAAATAGCAACCTAGCTGGCATCATTTCTAGAAAATCCTGATGGGTAGCATAAAATATAAATTTTGCATATGTCACAAAGCAAAGCAATAAAAAGTATAGGCTAAAATAAGCAGGAATTCAATAGAACAATATCTGACTTAGGACATCAGCAAACAAATGTCTAGTGTCAGTTGTTATATTAGCTATTTTTGCATCGCTGGGACAGAATACCCAACATCCACCACGTAAGGTCGGACAGGTTTATTTTAGCTTGCAGTTCCGGAAGATCTCTGTCCACTTGTGGGCAGCTGGCAAGGATGGAAGCACAGGGCAGAGGCCTATCCAGAGAGGAGCTGTTCAAATCATGGCAAACGGAAGCTGAGTGAGCTAGGAGTGGTGGAGCCATAACAAATCCTTCCAGGTCACGTCCCAGTGATTCAAGCCCCACGGATCTGCCAAGTCAAGCCCCAGCGATCCACCTCTTTCAGCCAGTTCCCACCTTTTCATAGCACATGGAATCCATAGGTATTTCACAACATGCAAAAATGGGAGGCTTTCGGGGAAATTCTAGATTGAAACCACTACAGATACCAATGAAATTTCGTCTCTTATCTGTGATACTGAATACCATTAAAATAACTCAATAATAAGTCTTATTTTTATTTAATTTTAGAAATGAGTTTTTTATTCCCTGAAACCTGCTTGCCTTCCAGTTAATGTACTATTTCATTTATTTGCCATGATAGTTGTAGCATTCGGTATCATTTTGTTTTATACTTAAAATGTCATGATAAATATTCTACAGATCTATGCATTATGTAAAAAGGTCAAGAGACAGAGACAGTGATATAATCATGGTGTCACAGCTTAGTGGCATTAGTCCAGCACACTTACACGATCCAAAGTAGACATTTCAAAGAAAGGTAGCTTCATCTTTTCTCCTTTTCCCTGTATCACTTAAACTCACCATCAATAGATAATATTTATAAAAATATTATAGTGCCGCAAATAAAATAAGAATCTCACTGCGTATGCCTTTAGAAATTAAAAACATAACTGAATTCATAAGACATAAATATATTTTTAAAATACTACATTGTTCACACGGTTTAACTTTATCTGGCACATAAGAGGTACAGAAAGTATATCAAATGTTCCTTTCAATTAAGTGTTCAGTAAGCGAAGACACATTACATGCAGGTCTAAGTAGTCGGCTGAGTGCTGGTGTGACAGTACCATCCAATGGCCAGGAGCTACTTTACCACTTGAGCCTAGGCTGGGATGACAGCTGGTGACAGTATTGGATCAGAGCTAAGTGGCTGACATATCTATGGGGGAATGATAGCAAAATCTAAACATAATTAAGTCCAGGAAAAAAAGGAAGGGGATCAGACAAATGACTCAGAACCCCAAAATTGGGTCCTGCCAAAGATCAGACACGGAGGTAAGGCCGGGAGAAAAGATCGGAGTAGATGTTAAAAACATGGGAGTGAGATGAACAGAAGGTAGAATCAAGCTTATCAGTGGGTCTCACAGTTGAAAGTGATCACACCTCAGTGAGTCCAACTTGCCCCCAGCGTGTAGGACACAAAAAACTGAGCACACATTAACACAGGGGTTCTGCCAGCAGCTCAGCTGACCCTCCGATTAGACATGTGGAAGAGTGTTACAGGAATTCAGAAAGGTGATGACTTGCAGGCAGTCCTGAACAAAGAAAGTGGAGGGTTAATGAACAGGGACATGAGTTAGTAATAAGCAAGTTATTGACAGGTGACTTCGGATTAAAGGACTACACAAAGGGACAAAATGCATTCTGAAGTCAATGAACACAACCTCCTGCTAAAGCCAAGGCTTTGTTAGGAAGATAAGAGAAAGAATCTAACAAAGAAAAAAAAAATTGGAGTGGTTCAAAGGTTTTGGAAAAACTTTGAAAACCAAGGATAACAAAAGGCTAAATTGCAGGCTCCTGGACAAGATGTTATATCATTGTTTATTCAAATAGAAGTAAATGCATACTAATTACTTACCTAGTAACATTTAACTATAGTGATAGTACAATGGAATTGCATTTTATTTGGAGAGTAGATTCAACACAAAAGGAAGAAATAACTAACTTACATGGAAGGTTCACTGCAAGCCGAACACAACTAGAATCTTTCCATTCATTGTTACAATCTTATGAAGTAGGTATTAATATTATTATTAATTATTGTTTTCACCATCATTGACAATTAAACCATGGTCTGAAGAGGTGAAATGCCTGCTTCTGGTCACACACACCTGGAGAAAGGGCTGAAATTTGAACACTGGTAACCTGACGCTAAAAGCTAAAGGCCGATTAGAATGCTACCTTGAATATGAATAATAACCTGATAACTCTACGTCAATTAGTAATTATAGAAGTCTCAGAATAGGAATAGCCTTGGGATGCAATTAATGTCTTTGCTCAGTTGTGTTTCCTATGAGACTGGAGCCATGAAGACAGGAAGACAGGTCTAGGATGGGTAGGATTTCAAATTGACAATGGGAAGCTCTGAGAATGTTAGAAGTTGAATCCGCAAAGAACAAAGGGCCAGTGAACAGGATCTGGCTTTTCCCCTAGGAATAAGGTCAGAGCAAGTGGGTGAGTTGAGCCACCAAGAATTTGAGGGCCAACTCCAATGCTAGGATTCTCTATGAAACAAAGGGATTTGGTCATATTTTTATGTGAATGACCTCTTTCCATCAGGTTGCCTATACTCTATGGTCATTTAAGATGTGATCACTCCCTAATCTCCTTTTATCTCCAGTACCTTCGCAGTGTAGATGCTCAGTAAAAGTTACCTGTAAACAGTTTAGGCTAAGAAACCAGACCAGTGCAGAGGGTGGTGGTACAGGTCTGTAGTTCCAACACTCTAGGAGTATGAGACAGGAGTATTTCAAGTTCAAGGCCAGCCTGGACACCTCAACGACTTAGTAAGACTCTGTTTCAAGATAAAAAAGGGCCAGGGATTTCGCTCAGTGTGAAAGCTCTGGGTTTACTCTCCAGTGCTACAAACAGCAGGAGAAAAGGAGAAGGAGAAAAAGCTGGACAAGACTTGGGTTTTGCCAGGTAAAATTTTATAAATACAAGCCGAGGGAGCAGCTAGGGGCAGAGCCCCCACTTGGCATGTAAGAGGCCCTGGGTTCAATCCCTAGCACTGCAAACAAACCAGCAACTATAAATAACAGTATTCAAAATTTAAATAAATAAATGTGATCTAGGTAAGTCTTCTAAAGAAAAAATAAAGATATAAACAACTAAATATAATTATTTATGCTTCTCATTTATGTCTATCTGCTCAACCAAGCATTAAACTAAACCATGGGTCGCCTCTAGACGTGACAGGAACATTTCTTTGCAAATTATCCCCTCTGTTCTTTATTCTGGGATTCCTCTTAGACATGGCATACACCTCTGTGGTATCCAAGAAGTCTGGCCTGAATATGTTGACTTACACCTATTGTTTAAAGCACACCTGTGAACTAACCTATGTAATATTTATTCAAGGACATCAAAATATCACTATCTTTTAGCCTCTTCATTTTCATAAGGAAGCACCAGAAAGTTCTATCAACTTTTAGGATTTGAGTCTTAGCCATAATTATTACAACTCTCATCACAGAAAAGAGCTTAGTTACGCTCTCAAAGTCGTGCCTAAACAGACTTGTTCTTGCTTTCTTCCTACTATGGGGCTAATTCACAGCAATTGTAAGTATTTTTTTTACATTATGATTATTACAATGACTGCAGGAAATTCATTTTTTGTGACACTCTCTGTTCAGAATAGATTCACATTTCATATTTCATAATAAAGAAAACCATCTCATGGAACTTAAAACAAAAAACAAAGTGAACCAGGGGGTAGGGCAGGGAGGGTGGGAAGGGTGAGTGGGGTAGAGACAAAAGGAGAGTGGGAAAGTCCTTGTCACCTTGCACAAAATGCTCAACTTCACTGTAAACCTTAAATGTTGCGCTTATACGTATCAATAAAATGGGGGGAAAAGGAAAAATAATAAAGAAAATAATTTCACTCATTCTAAGTTTTCCTAGTTTCTAGTTGTTATGCTAAACTTAGCTTTAAATATAAACATGATAATTGCTGAGAAGTTAAGATTCATAAACTTGTAGATACTACCTTTAGCTTCAGACTCCAATCTTTCCTGAATGGAGATCACAAGGTAAGATTAAAAAGTTATTTTAGAGAATACTGACGCCTAGGCTCATGTTTTCCAGAAGTAAAACCTGAATCCAAGTATATAGATAGATAGATAGATAGATAGATAGATAGATAGATAGATATAGATATAGATGGAGAGAGAGAGGGAGAGAGAGAGAGAGAGAGAGAGCAGTCCATGTGCTCCACAGCTATAATAAAGTGACTAAAGTTAGAAAGTTTAAGGAAAGGAGATCTATGTAGCTCACAGTTATGGAAGACGAAAGTTCAACATTGAGCTGCACCACTGGCTCATCCCATGGTGAAGTCTCTGGGGATGATAGCCTCATGGTGGGAGAACATGTGGAAAATGGAGCACACATCAATACAGAAAACCAGGGAGCACAGAGCGGCCAGTCTTGCTTTTGTATAGCAAACCACTCCTCAAAGAACGAACCACTGTCCCACAAGAACTACATTAATGTTTTTGAGGGCAATACCCTCAATGACTTGACTTCTCTGACTGGAACCACTTTGTGAAGGTCTCACGGCCTCAAACACACTAAGAGCTAAATCTCCAACATATGACACCTTGGTAAGCAAACTCCATGCAAACCATCATGTGCAGGAAAGTTAAGCAACCTGCCCAAAGTTCACAAGTAATAACTGAAGAGCCAGGGTCATGGGTTTGACCTGTATTTTGGAACTGTATTTGATAAAATGAACTTCCTATGTGACAAAATAATTAAAACATTTTAAAAATACAGAAAAATGGGCTTTCAAAGAGTTGAAACTACCTGAAATATAGTGAAAAATTTTTGATTTTACAGACAAAGTACTCTTTTTCAATTTTACTAAGTACTGTCTTTACATATTCTCTACAAACTTATTTTGACATTTCTGCTGCACAAAGTCAAATCCGTGAATTGATATACTTGTTGAATAGGGTGGCATTTATGCTCATGGGACTTGTTCCCACATTACGGCGTGGCTCTGCTGGATGTTAGTCTTTTACTTCTGGACGCATCTGTCTTTGATAATGACCTACGCCATTGGCAGGTCAACCAAGAAGGCCAGTACAATGAAAAGAGCCTTGATCTAAAAGTCCAGCAACTTGGTCTGTTGCCTCAGCAGTTAACAAACTGGGTGACCTGGATGAGAACAATGAGCTGAAAAACAAAGGCAGGGGCCAAGTGATCCTAGAGTTCTTTCAGCTTTAAAATTTTTTCATTATTCTACACACAATCACTGAAGGAAAAAGGTCAGCTTATGCAAATTCTTGGGGTCTCCAGCTGAAGGAATTTAAAAGCAGCAATTTATTTATCTTATGGACCCCAAATTTCAATATTTCTTAGATTTTCTCCAAGGAAAGTCTCTTCCTGTCATGAAAAACATCATTTGAAAAGCAAGGGACAAGAAGAAGAGAGACTTTGAAATTTTTGCCTAACCTTGAGCCCATGCCAGCATTTCTTTTACCAATCCAGGTGAGATATGGCCATTCCTGAAAAGGTAACTTCCTCCTTTTCCTACTTTAAAAACCAACATAACCTCAAAAGAGGCTATCTAATTGCTTCACTATAGAGCAATTTAATCAAAGTCAAGTTGCTATCAGTTTACAATAGATTGCTATAAGCAATCCATACCCACCAGTAGTTCTAGCATTCTGGGAGGCTGAGGCTGGAGGATCACAATTGAAAGCCTAGTTTGGACAACTTAATGAGATTCTGTCTCAAAATAATAAAAGGGAGGAGGTTGAGAAGTAGCTCAGTGCAAAGGTCCGGGACTCAATCTTTAGTACTGTCTTCAAAAAAGATTTTTTTAAAGAAAAGAAAAGAAGAAAAAAGAGAAAAGTAAGAGAGTTATAACTGTAAGAAGTTTTATGTAAACCTTATAGTAAGCATTGAGTAAAATCTATAGCACATAAAAAAGACAAAAAGCAAGGACTCAAAGCATGCCATCAGCGAAAAATCACCTAAACACAAAATGCATCAGGTGAATGGATCTACGTTACAGTCACAAAATTTTGTGTTAACAAATGAGAGTAATATGACCTTAACTATCAATAATTACTTTGAATGTAAATAGATTAAACTGTCCAACAAAAGATTCAGCGTGGAACAATGGATAAAAGCAACAGATAACCAAAAAATAATGAGATCCAACGATATGATCCCTACAAGTGATGTACTGCACCTGCACAGAGACTAAAGGGATTAGAAAAACTACTCCGTGTAAGTCGAAGCCACAAGCACAGCTATATTTACATCAAATAAACAGACATTCAGTCAAAAACTGCAAAATAAAACACGGAACATTATTTATCATGACAAAAGAGTCAACTCACCAAGAAGATATAACAATTACACATATATGTATCCAATTACAAAACACCTAAATATCTAAAGCAAATATTAACAAATCTGAAAAAGGGATAAACAATAATGCAATAATTACAGACCACAATGTCCTGCTTTCAAGAGACATTCCAAGCACGAAGGCAGGAAAGGTAACTCAGACTTAGGCTACGTTTTAGCAAGAAGGGACCCATCAAATATGTGCAGAACACGTCAACCAGAGACAACAGAATACGCTTTTTCTAAAGCACACATAGACCATTCTCCAGGGTAGACTTATTAGGCCAAAAAATAAAAAATTGAACCTTCAGATATTTAGGAAGATTGAAGTCATATTTGGTATATTTCTAACCATAATATGAAATTAGAAATCAGCAAGAGGAGGAATTTTTGAAAATTCATGAACACATGAAAATTAAACATAAGATTCTAAACATCTAATGAATCAAAGAAAAAACAGACATTTAGAAATACCTTGAAACAAGGGCTGGAGGAATGGCTCAGTTATTAAAGCACTAAGTCAAGTGCTAAGTACCCAGTTCTCTTAGCTCAGTGGATCAACAAACAGGTCATTGAAGTCTTGGTGTCATCAGGGTATCTACAGGAGCAGACTTGAGTTGCATTTCTTTCCTCCAAAATATGAGAGTTCATGTGCTGCTCATATTTTAATTAATGATTTTTCATGTGAAATGAGAATTATACCATAGTGGAAAAGATGTGCTAGGAGGATGAAGACCCCAAGTCCAGAATAGAGGCTCAATATTGTTAGTATGTGGTTCAGAGTTTAAAAAAGGCTTCGAATTGTCCAGGGCCTCGATTTTCTTACCTAGAAGATGATACGGTTACCATCCATTAATGTTTGCAAACTGTTCCTTGGAGCCCTAGAAATCAAAGGCTTCTCGAAAGCCCCATAGTGAGTGAAGAGAGGTTGTACCAAATCAACTTTTCTGTTTTGTACATTGAGTTTGTGCTTCTGCTTGGAAAAGAAGAATTTAATTGCTTTAAAATGTTGCAAGGTATTAGATTCATTAATCTTTAAGAACCTGCATATGATTCAATTAGTTAAGTCAGTATATTTTGCTATTGCAAATAAAAATGGTAATGAGAATGTTTTGAATAAATTAAATATCTGCTATATGAATTAGTAATATATAGATTGCTCCTTAAAACAACCAGAATCTCTTTGGTAAAGAACAATTAACTTTTCTTTGATGTTTTCTCTTAAATGTTAGCCCAAGCACAAATTCTCAAACCTACCTGATGAAAAATCTTGGGTTCACATGCAGCTATGAATCTTTTGCAATTGCTTGGCAGACCCCAAAGAAGTAATTCACATTTGTGGTTTTGAATTATTGATTTAGTTGTGCCATTATTAACATTCATGACTGATGATTTGCTTTTGATAACAAAGCCAGTGTAGGTTTAAAGAAAATTCCAACCCCAGTCCCTGGGGTGAACATTCACTTCATCAACAGACAATTATAATAATACAATGACAAATATTAAACAGCAAGGAGATACTTCACTTTCCAGTTAGTCGTCTGGGTTCTGGGTTATTTTAGGCACATTCCTGTATTTTACCATCTACATTTATACTATGTTATTTTGACAATTTAAAATTGTAACATTGCCCATACCATGCTGCCTTGGTTACTACGGCTTTGTAGTATGTTTTAAAGTCAGGCAATGCAATGAGCCCTGTTTTCATCTTTCTTCTTCAAGACTTCTCTGGCTATTCCAAAGACTATCTTGTGGTTCCTTAGAGATTTGGGGTAATTTCATTTACGTATAATAATAAATAAATAAATCCTTCCTCCCTTAAATTGTGGATGGCAAGTATTATGTTCCAGCAACTAGAAAGTAACTAACACAGAAATTGTTACCAGAGAAGCAGGTTGGTTGCTGTGACTTTACCCAGTGATGTGGTTTAGAAGCCTTTGGAACTGGGTTTCAGGAGGAGGTTTGAATATGCCAGCTAGGGAAGCCTTGAGATGCTGTGGGCAGAGGTTGACGGAGGATTCTGGTCAGAGCTCAGATGAATAAAATGCTGGTAAAAGTATAGATAGATCATAAAAGCCAGCCTCAAGGAACTTCAGATGGGAAGGAGGGTATGTTGTTATGGGTCACTGGTCTAGAAACCATACTGTGCTACACTCTGGCAAAACATATGTCAGCATTTTGTCCCTGACCCCTGACTTTGGCCAAAACTGAGATTGTGGCCGGTGGACTACTTAATCAGACAAAGGCAGTTTCAGTGCAACCCAGGGTTCAAGCTACTAAATGGATACTGTGCACTGCTTTTAGCCAGCTCTCCAGGAGAACACGTGCAGAAGAGCACACGACTGTTGAAGAGGACAGTGTTTAAAAAAGAAGCCAAGTAATTGGATACAGGATTATAAGAGATGCCTTGAGGACTTTTCAAAATTCAGCAAGACTTCACCCTTTACCAACTCAAAGGTGAAAAGGCAAAAGACCTTGCTCTGAGAAAAGTATCCCAGGGCATCTTGTAGAGCCAAAGAGAGAAGTGTTTACCAGAGTTCAGCCACCTAAGAACTCAGAGGCCTCAATCACAATTGTCCAGGGGGCCAGACTACTTTTCAAGTGAGTGTTGTACCTTGGAGACAACTTCGCAGGTCTGGCTTTACAGGCTTGCACGGTGCAACAGCTGGGTCATGACGGCTTCCACCTAGATTTCAGGGAAGATCTTGGAAGCCCGCCGGCGTGCCCCTGGGAGGGTATCGCATCAAGTTGCGAAGGAGAAGCCTAAGACGCAGACCCTTATGTAACTGAGCCCGGTTTTTATTCTCTACAGAAGAATTAGATATTTACACCCTGTAAAAGTGATGAAATTGCCTTTGCCTTTTTTCTAACTAAAAAAGAAAAACAGTAGCACTCGGATATGATGAAATTCTTAACTAAGGAATTATTTTAAGGCAGCAAAGATAAAACATCCAACACTTGCGTAGCACTTAAAATTTGTATTTTCATGCTTTGGTTTGTGATCTTCACAACAACTGGTTGAGCAGAAGGTATTTATCTCATCTTTCATCTGAGAATAGTGAAGCTCACAGTGACTTAAAGGGAGTTTCTCGGCAGTAATTCAACTAGGATTTCATTTCTGAAATACTCCTCTTTTCATTAACTCGACTGGAAAGTCAAATTCATAGATAACAATACCTTGGAAGTGAGATGGCATGAGTGATTTTTTCTGGGTTGGACCAAACTCAAAAGTAGTGAGATAAAGTTCTGGACTTTCAGTTTGGTTTTTTTCATTTTTTGAGCCATCTTCCAACCCAGTCGAGTACCCATTTGTCTTCTAGATTTTATTTACCATTTAATATAAAAAATCCTCCTTTTACTTTGAGGACATTGATAGAAGGGACTAGAATGTTGTTCATATTTTCTGTATCCATAATCATTTCTATGTAAAAGGCCTTAAATGGACAATAATTTAAATAGTACTTTGTGACTAACTTAGTACTAGACCAATTAGCAAGACAGGGAAAATGAAGACTTCGATCACAGAGTGTATGAACTACAGAGGAAAATGGACATTGAGCAATTGCTAATTATGACAGTAGCTCAGACAAGAGCTGTTTACTATGAGAGATAGAGCACAGAGAGCAAGCTCAGTGTGAGGGAACAGGAAGCACCTGCCTGAAGCAGAGAAATAGCATCTGCAACCCAAGATGAAAGAGGAGGCAGGCAGATGAAGAAGAAAAAGCCACCTAGACAGAGACCGGCACATGCCCTCAAGTGGAAAACCATATGCCCCAAAGTACATCCGAAACCCTGCCTCTCATGGTACTGTCGTAGCTCAGCACTAGATGAAGTAACGGTGGAATTTCCAGGGACTGTAGGCATTTGCATAAATTAAAATTGTTTCTGCACATAGAGAAATCAGCCATTCTTGAATCTTTACATAGTATTTTTGGCAAATTTACTTCGCCTTCCTCTAAAAGTAAGTGGTAAGTATGTGGTTCTCTGAAAACAAACTTTTTATTTCATATGTACAGATTCAATACCTTAATTGACAACTAGCCAGATTAAGGTAATGGACTGTCACGAAACCAGTTGAAAATGTTGTAAAGTTTTATTCTGTCACAATCATTTGTAATAACTGCAAATTTTTATGGTTAGTTAAAATTGTACTCCAGTTGCAAACTAAGACTTTATTCAGGGGGACTTCTGAGGAGTTATTAATAAAGTGTCATGTACTATATCCCGTTTTATAGAAAATATGTTAAATAATGATACTTTTGGCAAGAAATGTAGAATTAAAATAAGATGTTCTCACAGACTATAGTTTGCCAGTCAAATTTGGCTTAAAAACTATGCACACGTGTAAATTGACAGAATGACACATGAGAAATCCCAGTAGAACACTGATATATACCAAATTGGTTATCTGCAAAACTCATGTGAAACTCTGACCTCTAGGACTAGGAATGTGACTGTGTTCAGAATTAGTGCCTTTGAAGAGATAATTGAGATCAAACAAGGTCACACAGACAGGGACGTAATCCAACACAACTAGCCCCTTATAAAAAGAGGAAGAAGTAGCAGCAGCACATTAGCAGAGAAGAGGTCACAGCAGGACAGAGGGAAGGTGGCAATCTGCACACCGAGGAGAGAGGCCTCAGGAAGAACCACATGATGGCAGACATCCCACTATCAGAACTGTGAAAAAATTGATTTCTGTGAGTAAGTCCCCTATTCTGTGGTAATTGTTTTGTAGAAATCTGTTACAAACGGAATTGTATCACCTCAAAAGTCATACATTAAAATTCTTGTCCCCAAAATGACTATGTTTATAATAGGGTCCTTCTGGAGATAATTAAAGTGAAACGAAGTCATTCGAATGGGCCCGAGTCCAAGGCAACTCATTTCCTTCTAAGAAAAAGAGAAGACCGGAAGTGCGTAGGCAGAGAAAGGTCACGCAAGGGCACACGATCCTGGAAGAGAGGCCGATACCAGAAACCACACTTCCTAGCACCTTGATCTTAGTCTTCCCACTTCTAATAATATGAGAACATTAATTTGTTGTTTAAACTGTCCAGAATGTGATACTTGATTATAGAAATCTCAGAAAACTAATGCAGGTATACATTGTAAGCCATAAAAATACAAGTGCAGGCACGTACAGGCTGGCCAAATGCAGTCGAATTATCTAGATTCCTATTTTAAAACAGTGAGAATTTTTCATGACTTTGAGAATTAGACTTTCTATTATTTTAAAAATGAAAATGCTTAATTGATATTTATATGACCAGATTGTGTCTGGATATGAATCAGGCAAAAAAAAAAGAGAATTGTTTTTCTGAAATTGGGTCCATGTACAGGTACCATCAAATTTTAATAACATGTTCCAGACATAATAACAAATTGATTATTTCAAATTTCAGAGAGAACAGAGAATATTTAACTTGGCCATCACTGTTTGAGATTAAACTTCTCTCACGTAGCTATTAAACTCTTAGCAAGTTACCTTAAGGAGTTTGTGTCTGTGTGTGTGAGTTTAATTAAGCCTGACTCATTTTCCAATAGTACAAAAGAAGATGAAATTTCTTAAATATTATCTATTTACGAATCAAGGTGCCATTTCCTGGATGTGGTGGCTCAAGTCTTAGAATTGGTTTCTCTTTGAATTAGGCAGCTTCTTCAGACATTCGACATGCACAGTCACACCTCACACAAGGTGTAGACTCAACATTGCATCTGTTCACTGAGAGAATGTATTTTACATTCTGTCAAATTCTCAGTCTGAACAAGGAGCCAAGGTGTGCCTTCACTGCAAGCTGTGGGGCTGCTCACCAAGCACGCCTTCATCTGCACGTCCAGCCTTGGTTTCCCTCTCCTTTCCTCTTTATCTAGGTGTTAAGGAGTTAAAATCACTATTGACAACATCACTATTCTTCTTCACTGGACTTTGGTTCTCCTAGCTCACCCAAGCCTCACCTGCTCTGGGAGTTTCTCCCCAGGACACCAGTAGACTGTGAAGATCAATGTCTTTTGCTTGAAATTCAAAGTCTCTAAGACACTTTAAGAAATTGGAAAGTCATCGATTGGGGATTCAACTCGCACATGTACAAGTCTTGGTTGAGGGGAAGCTTACCTTCAAATACGATTTTCTAGCTTTATAAACAGTAACCAAAAACACACTCCCAGAATAATTCACTGAATCGTCTTCCCTTCCTCCCACCACTACCTCCCACACATTGTTGATTTAAAATATAAGTATTTATATTGAAAAACATAAAACACACATGGCATGTAAAGAATTTCCAGTTCCAGCCAATTCCAATGTTTCTAAGTAAAATCTATTTCGAAAACACATTTTCTTGAGAAGGAAAAAAAGAACAGGAGAAAACTTATTAGAAACTACTAAACTCCTGATAGTTATTTAGCTAGAATGAGCCAGCGCCAAGCAGGTGCCAAGACTGGCCAGGATAGCCACACCCCCGCCAGGGACCTACCGCCCTTCATCATGCCCACTTCGTAGCACTTGCGGAGCCGGCACGCCTGACAGCTCTTCCTCCTGTTTTTGTCAATCGTGCACTGGTTGGTAGCTGGACACATGTAGTCATTATGCCCTAGGAAAAGCAAGAGAGCAGAATTAGTAGCATTCCAGGAAACATCACCATGCTTATAGGGAAAGAGCTGGCGGGTGCTCTCACTGTCACCACTGTGCCTTACTAAGCCAGTACCTCTGTCTGTTCACCGTCTCCACCTGCTAACCATAAACAGAATCTTGGTGCCAGGCCTCGTGGTGCAGGCCTGTCATCCCAGCACCCTGGAAGTCTGGGCAAGAGGATCGGATCGTGTGAACCCTGCCTGGGCAACTTTGCATCTGAGACACAATTGTCAGGATAAAACTATTAAAAATTAAAGTTTCACACACAAGCTTCATAAGACATAAATGAAAGATTCTTCAATTTGATATTCCAAGGAGATTCCAAGGGCGTACAGAATATTTCAATCTGGGACCCGCATAGCAGCTCTGGCCAGTTGACAGCAAGGTTAGTAAGCTAACCTGTCACTATTAGTTTGGAGGGGATGAGAGAGATGCCAGCAGCCCCCAGTTCCACTATACTCCTCTCCAACCTAGAGAAGATGGTGATACCCACTGGACGTCATTCTAAGGCTTTCGTGGGAGACCCTATGTCAGTGGTCTGCCGTCATACCCTGGATTGGGCTAGCCCTCCAAAAAGATATCACTTGTACCCAGGGCCAAGGGTGCAGGTCTGTCATCCCAGCACTCTGGGAGGCTGAGGATCACAAATTCAAGCCCAGCCTGGGCAACTTAAGAGACTCAGCGAGGCCCTGACTCAAAATTTAAAACAAAAAAGTGGGGGGAGGGACTGGATATGTGGCTCAATGTGAAGGTACCACAAAAGAAAGACAGGGAGAGCGAGAAAGAGAGAGAGATTTGCTGTCCTTATTATCATGACTGAAGCCTTCATTCTTTCCTCCTTTATTTGCTGGCTTTGCCACTCAATTGCTTCTTCCCTCCTCCTAATGTTTCTCACATGCAGGTGTGCCCACCTCCCATCCCGCCCCCTCCCAGCTAACTCCCCAGAATAGCCTCTCCCTCAGGACTCCTTTTCTCTACTGCTCCTGTGTGGTTCGACCCATGCCAACCTGTTTCCACCTTCACTGCTCCATTGAAAGCAACTTTCTGAGATCACTGGTGATGCCAGAGGCCAAAATCAACAGATATTTTTCAGTGCACAGCAAACTAGGCCCACAGGGACAGCTGAAAGCAGTGGCTTCTTCCTGCCTCTTGAAACGCACTTTCTCCTTGGCTGGCACCCCACAGAATCCCCCTCTCCCTCTCAGCCATGACGTCCCAGGCTGTCTTCAGATTCACTTCCCTCCAGCAGAAAGCTGGAGTCACCCGGGGCTCCACGTGACTTCCTCTTCCTTCTCTTCTCACTACTCTGCAATCTCCCAGGAGAAATTCTAGTTCGTGCCTAGAGCTCCCATTGAATTCTGATGCGGGTCACTGCCAAGGCTGTACTCAGCTTTTCTCTCTTAACTTCAGGTGCATACAGGCAATCGCCTCCAGAAGTTTCTACTCTGAGATTTAGAAATCCTCTCTCTCTCTCTCTCTCTCTCTCTCTCTCTCTCTCTCTCTCTCTCTCTCTCTCTCTCTCTCTGTGGTACTGGGCATCAAGCCCAGGGCCTTCACACTAAGCAATATCCCCGGCCCAATTTTTTACTTTTGGTTTTGAGACAGAGTCTTGCAAAGTCACTAAGTTCCCAGGCTGTGCTCAAAATTGTAATCCTCCTTCCTCAGTCTGAGAGTGCTGGGAGGACACGCTTGCACTACTCGGTCCAGCACGTCTACTCTGAATCCATCAAAAGAAGAATGGCTTACAGCATGCACAATACTAAAGCTCTCAAGTTAATAATTATTAGAGTGTTTTTATGTAAGTCTAAATTGTTACATGCCCTAGGAAATATTTCAAAACGTATTTCCCACTCTCAGAAAATAATGTATATTCCATCTTCTAGTTCAGACTGTCATCTTGGGTTCCAATCACACATTTAGTAAGGGTAAGACACAACATGTAATGAAATGTTTTAATTCAGAGTTCTTTCATCTTTAACCAACTTACAGGCCCGTCCCACTTAGACTGGGGTAGAGAGGGGGCTCAACAAGAAACCATAGCCTCATAAACCTTGCTTCTCCACTGTTAGGTACACATTATGAAAGTCATCGTCTAAACAGGCTTCAGATCACATTAACGTCTGCATTCTCCCACCACATAGCAGGACACAGCACATCCGTCAGCAGAGCTGTGAACTCAGAGCTTTGCCCAAAGACCACGCACTGCCCTCAAATGTCCTGGCATTGTTATATTTAGAATCACTCCATTAATTAGGACAGATTGAAAAAGTAATAGAACCAGAAACAAAACTTATGGTGGCAGATACAGAAATCCAAAGCAAAAGGTGGGTATTTCTGGGACCTTAATGGAATTTTGGGTATTAGATCTCCCGTGGTGATTATGCAGAGTAAGGTGTTACATTTTAGCACCCAAAAGAGTGGGTCTACATGAAATCTCAGAAGAAAATAGCTAATAATACTCACTGGTTACCTTGATTCGCTCCCCCCACACCACGCCAGATATTTTGTACTCAGAACTGTGCAAAAGAAGAGAGAAAGGAACTGAGTCAGAGGCTGCTGGCTGAATCTTCTGTTTGGATTGGCTATCAGCAGTAGATGCATATCTTTATGGGACCATGTGAAAGTCTTGACCTAACATGTTTAATACATAAAATGTGCTGGATTTGTATGATTAAATTCCTCCCCAAACGTAAATACAAATAGATGCACAACAAGACCATGTTCCTATTTAAAAACCTCATGTGACAGTGCCATTTTCTCCTGCCTGAAATACATTAAAATATCTAGTTGATAAATGGGCAAGAAGCAAATTTGCATATGTACATACTTGATAACTACAGTGAAAACCAACTGTTGCTAGCCAGGCGTGCTGGTTCATACTTGTAAGCCCAGCACTCTGGAAAGCTGAAGCAGAAGGATCACAAGTTCAAGCCCAGCGTGGGCAACTTAGCAAGACCTTGTCTCAAAAATCAAAAATGTTTCAAAAGGGATGGGGGGGGGGGGGTGCAGCTTGGTGTGAAGATCCTGAATTCTACTTCTAATACCCACATAAATTCAAAAAAAAATACTCTTTTAAAAAAAAATCCTTTTGGGGGCGGGGAGACGGGACTGTTATTTTTATTTTAAGAAGGGGTCTTGGGAGATTCCTAAGTTGCCCATGCTGGACTCCTCCTTCCAGTCTTCCTGCCTCAACCTTCCAGAGTACAGGGATTACAGGCCTGAGTCACCAAGTCCAGCTTTAAAAAAATTTGTTTTTAACCAAAGCTCATCAACAAGTATTCATAAGTCTTCACCTAATAACAGAAAAAGAACAACAAGGTGGTGTTTTCCCACCCACATGCAACTTAGTCATTCTGTGTTATTAAGGTGAATAACGTAAGCTGCTCAAAGAGGAAACTCCTTTTTAAATTTTACTATTTGATCTTGTGAAAACAAGTGGGAAAATACTATTGAGTAGAATTATTCTCTAAACCAACAATCATCAATTGCATTAGTGAAATATACACTGTTTTATTAAAAACACAAAGACTTTGTACCCACAATCAGATCAGCCTCACAGTCCCCTCTGCACAGGTCTGGATGAAGCAAACTTGGCTGCAGCTAAGATGTGACATTCAGGTGCCTCAGAGCGGACCGGCCCCAGTAGAGCTGGTCATTGTCCCATCTCAGCAGTGTGTCTCGTCTCACTACCCAACCATGACACCGGACACATTGGTGTTATTCCAGACCCCCTCTCATCCCATTGAATCCTTTCTCCCTTCCACATACGCACTCAGGGATGAAATCAGTGATGTTGCCTGGGCTCACTATCATTTCTGGAGTCCCTGCCATCTCCCACCTGGCCGGTCACTGCAGCAGCTTACTGTGTGGCCCCTGCCTCCAGCTTTTCCCTACTAACTATTCTGTGCTGTGCCACCCAAAATTATATACCATCATGCCACTGTCCTGACTACATATTCTGAGGGGCATCAAAGCTCTGAGAATAAATCTAAATGCCTTGTCACGGCATACGAAGCTCTTCCTAGCTCCTGTCTGAGCCTTTCTTCACACTCCCTAAGCCACACCCAGGTTCTAGCTGTTTCTTCTGTCCAGACAGGGCAGGTTCCCTCTCCCTCCCAGGACTTCACATGAGCTCTTCCTTCTCGTGGACATACTCATTCCCTTACTCTGTACACACACACTCCTGTTCATCTTTCAAGTCAAGTGTTCCTTCCAAGGTATCAATGCCTCTAGGACACTGTTCCCCCACCCCCAACCATGCCTGACTTCTGTCCTAGCATGGCACTTGTCCCAATGGGCTTTCAATACTTGTCTCAATCCCCAGCCCAGATAGCCCGAGGCTTGGTGAGGGATGGGCCATATCTGCTTCGTGTATGACCCCTGATCCTGTGCCCAGCTCACTCACGGGTACAGAGTGAAGCTGGTGAGCATATCTGTGTGCTAAAACTAAGATGCCAACACTTGCTACACTCTTCCCAAAGTTGTTTGTGGAGTGAACACCTCCCTAGAGGCAGACTGGGGTTCCACAAAGGAAACAATGACTGAACAAAGCAATGGCTGTTATATCTTGGGACCTCAAGACTCAGGCCTATGGGGACAAATCTTGGTCATAAGAGTGGTCCAGTGGACAGCAGCTGAGGGAAGGGAGTAGCTGCTACTCATTAACACTGAGTGGTGCCCGACAACAGCTCTTCATCAATGAGGACGGCCAATGACAATACATTACATCTCCTAACCGTGAATTCTCTCCACTATGATTTGCTATTTTAATGCTCTGCTGATCTCCTAATATGAGTGTATTGTATGAATGCTAAAAAAATATTTTTCTAATAACTGGTCTTGATAGAAATATGTAGAAACTTTGCTATGGTTTGCAAAGGGTACTCCAAAGACCCATGTGTTAAAGGCCTCCTTGTCAGCTCATAGCACCACTGGGAGATGGCCGGACTTTTACAAGAGGTGGCCTCGTGGAACGAAGTCAGGTCACTAGGGATATGTGTTTGAAGGGGATATCGGACCCTGACCTCTTTCTCTTTCCTTGCGGCCCAGCCACCTTGAGGTGAGACGCTTCTGCCACTGCTTACTCCAGCCATGACGTGCTGCCTCGCCACAGACCCACAAACAACGTGGTCAGTCAATCACAGACTGAAAATTTTGAAGCTGTAAGTCACAATAACCCTTCTCTCTTTTTAAGATAATTATCTCAGGTATTTTCTACCATCAACAAAAAGCTAACTAACACGCCCCTCTAGCATGCTAGTTGTGCGTGCATTCTCATGTGCTTCACTTTACCAACAATGATTTCTCTTCCTGGGCGTTGAAAATTGTTTTAAATATCTACTTCACGTTTTTACCAAATCCTACAATATTAGCAACTTCCTCAATTCATCTCACCCCTCATTGCCATCACTAGAGAACACATTTAGCTAGAATATAATAGGTCTATGCTATTATTTCCCAAAGAAGCTAAAAACTCTTGCATAGGAATTACTAACAAGGAGAGAGTATTAGCAGGAGGAGAGGCACATCTCGATTAAGGGCTCTGTGCATGTAAAATATTCAGATTGCTCAAGTCACTGTCTCATTCTGCAAGCGAAGTCAATAGTCAAGTACTCCACTCATGGCTTGATAGTTGAATGGGAAGGGATTATAAACATTTGCTTCAATCATAGCTATTAAATCAAAGCTCAGTTTGTCTCAACAATGCAGGTCTGTTACATAAGTGTGTAGTATAGTGCCCCCCCCCCTTTTTATTACTTTCTAACATTGTGGAGTCAGAAGTTGTATTTGAATAGAACTTCCTCTCTCTCTCTCTTTCTCTCTCTCTCTCTCTCCCTCTCTCTCTCTCTCTCTCTCTCTTTCTCTCCCTCCCTCCCTCCCTCCCTCTCTCCCTCTCCCTCTCTGAGTAACACACTTCAAAGTACCCCATGGCTCCTAACACTCATGAAGAATGTCACACACAGATTCACAGACTTAACTCATGACTAGAAAACTTCAGAGAATATCAACTCTGATTTCATGACTTGTGACTTATTTTACAATAGTGCTTTCAAAATTCACCAGTAGACTCTTACTGTTTACTGAGATGTGGAGGTAACATTTGAGCAAACAACCCAGGTAGCTAGTAAGCAGTCCTGACAAGTAGCGTCGCCTGAGCTGGAAACTTCCTCTCTTGGCTTGTCCATTTCACACTTGAACTCACTTCTCTTCTGGCATCCCTTTTGGGGACTTGCCTCTAAAAAAATAAATCAATAAATAAACTTGTCCTTTTAGACACAGAAACATTATGTACCAACATTGGTTATTTTATTTAATCCCCTAGCAACTGTGTGTGTGTGTGTGTGAGAGAGAGAGAGAGAGAGAGAGAGAGAGAGAGAGAGAGAGGCCGGGGACTGAGCCTCAGGCATTTACACTGAATAACATTCTCCTTTCTATGTTCTATTTTGGGACAGGTTCTTCCTAAGTCACTAAGCTGACAAGTCGGGACTCAAACTCATGCTCTGCCTGCCTCAGCCTCCCAGGGTGCTAGGATTGCAGGTCTGTGCCAGAGCCTGGTTTCCTCGGCAACTGTATGAGGAAGGAATTACGTTAATCCCCATTTTACAGGTGCAAAATTGTGATGAAAGTGCTGAGGCCTGCTCAAGGCTACACAGCAAGCAAATGCCAGGTGATTTACAAACTGAAGTGTGTCGCATCGAGAGGCCCAACTTTTTTCTGTGCTAATCGTCTTCCTACACAGAAGGCTCCACTTACCCAAAGAGCAAAATCTTCACTTGAGAGTGGCAGTTACTTTCCAGATGGCAATAATGGCAAGATTCTCTGCCCATATATGACCAGTGTGTGTTCCACTTAGGAAACTCACACATCAAGAAGGAAAAAGTTCCTAACACAACCAAGTCCATGGTATAGTCTTCCATTTGACATATCTATCGTAAACACGCAAAGGTTAAACTTACATCTAATTATTCCAGCCAAAAAAAATTGTTCTTACTCACACCAAAGAAATAAAGAGTACAGTTTAACTGTCCTGGACACGGCTGTGCAGAGGAAGAGCAGTCTTGTCACCTGCACCAGCCATCTTCTCATTAATGGGATTAAACACCCAACACGTGCAAGTTAGATAAAGAGTGGCTCTTTTGGGCTTATGGCTCCAGAGATTTCAGTGTATGGTCATCTGGCTCGAAGGTAGAAGCATCATGGGGAAGGGGTTGGCTGAAGAATGCTGCTCAACCCCAGGGAGTCAGGAAGCACAGTAGACAGGAAGGGAGCCAGAGAGGGAAGGACTGAGCGCAAGAATGCAGCCTTCCACCGTGTGCCTCACTGACTTACTTCCTCCAAGTCAGCCCGGTCCCCTAAAAGCACACTAGGCTATGAACATATCCACGGATTAACCTTATCAATGAGATTGTCACCTTCATGATCCAATGGCCTTCTGAAAGTCCCACCTTTGAACACAAGGAATTTCGGGGACGCATTGTCCATCTAAACCCTAACACCCTCCCTTATACTTTGAGGAAAACATGAACTTCCTGCATTATCTGTGACCACTCTAATCCTTTCTTCAGGCGGGGTGCTTTACTTGTGTCTTAGTCACTGTCTCACCACTGGAACACAATTCCTACACCCACAATGTAAGAGAGGAAGGTTTATTTTGGCTCACAACCAGAGCAGAAGGGTCTGTTAGAAAACAGCTGCTTATGGTCTCACAAGAGGAAGGAGAGGGGTTGGGGAGAAGCTGGGGGAAGAACATACCCTCCCAGGTCACAACTTCTGTGGCTCTACCCTCCTGATCAGATCCTACCTCTAAGCAGCATGTGAAATCCACAGATAATCTATGATATCCAATTAAATCCCACAATGCAATTACTTTCCAAATACATGAGGCTTTGCGGGGACATTCCAGATCCAAATTGCAACATCTTGGTAGTACCACACACATGGTTCACTGTCAGAAAGGAGGGAAGTGGTTATGGGAGAAGAAAAGAAGTTTCAAACAGTGAATTTCTGAGGTTCACCAACCAAAAAAGGAGGGGGAAGACTAGCAAAGAATTTTTCTACAGAAGTGAGTTCAAAAGACTTTTACCTGACAGTGAGAATGTGTGAGTGTCATAAAAATGAAGAATTAGAAGTATTCCTAGATGCACCAAGGAGAAAGGCATACAGAATATGTACTGATCATCTCTGCAAAGTAGATGAGGCAGGGTGGTGTGAGGAAACTCTAAATAGCTTTGCCAAAAAGCTATGGCTAGTGAGGGAAAGAGGAAGTAAGTCAAAGATCCTGATGATTCGTGCCGAGGTGTCTTAAAAAATGTTCTTCTGCTAATCAGAAAGAAGGTCTGATTTGGGAATGAAAGTGGAAAAAAGATGTGGAATACTTTGAAACACAGTTTAATCAAGAGTTTGGGAATGTTCCAGTCAGCCGCCCAGTAGAACATTGAAAGTCAAGTCAAAACTAAAGCAGAGCCAAATTACCCAGCAATCCCACTTTCCAATGTATATTCAAAAGAGGCATTGAGGGCAGAGTGTACGCTTATCATCAAGGAGGTCCTGGGTTCGATCCTTAGCAAATGAAGACAAAATAATTGAAAGCATAAACTCAACACAGATACGTAGCTATCCATGTCCATAGCAACATTACTCACCAGAGCCTAAAGGCAAAGGTAACCCAATTACCCACAGCAGACTGATGAACAAATGGCAGGTGGTATACAAGTAGAACAGAAATCATCCAGCCTTGTAAGAGAATGAAATCCTGGCACGTGCTACCACGTAAAAGAGCCTTGAAAACATAACACTGAATGTGGTAAGCCAGACACAGAAAGTCAAAGAGCATCTGACACCACGCTCATGAAGAACCTAGAATTGTCAAGTTCAGAGAGACAGTGGAACAGCAGTTACCGGGAGCGGCGAGCGATGTGAGTGGGGAGTTACTGTGGAACGGGGAAAGAGATTCAGATTGGGAACATGAAAATGTTTCCTGTTGCAGCGCAACATAAATGGCCTTTGTGTCACTGAACTGAACTGCTTGTTTAATAATGGTTAACCCAGTAAAGGCTGTTACGAGTACCTCGCCACAATTTTAAACATTGGAGTTGGAGTTATAACAAAGCATCTACATTAGGAAGAGCAGGAAGAGAATAACATGAAGAACAATGACTTGGCCTGTTCCAGTTTTCTTCCAGGCTCAGTCTCTGGCCGGAGGACTGGCAGGCAGCACAGGCCGCATGCTCTCCATGTGCCAGGTCCTGTGTTGGGTGACGTCGGCTCTTAGCCTTATCTAATCATCACAAGCAATGAGTTAGGTTGAAGAAATGAAAAGAATTCCATAAACTCTGACTCAGAACATCTAAATGTTGTTAACCTTAAAATGGTAATAAAAATGTGATTCTCAAAAGTGATATACGTGGGCATAAATTCCCAAGCTGTATGTGATTAACATGTTATTGGATCTGTCATTCATATTCAAATAATATATAATTTCCTAATGGAATTACCATCACAGAAGAGCATTTCAGAAGCAGCAATTCAGTTATTTCCAAAACACACGATTCCGAACACTCCCAACCACAGCTCACAAACTATGACACCACTAACCACAAAAAAGGGATTCATCAGATAGGACGTGTATTACAAAGATCTTTCTGAAACATCATCCCAGACACTCTAGCATAAACTCAGTGAAAGCAAAAAAGCAAAATGTTGAGGAAATCAGTAAGAAATTGATATATCATGGAAGAACAACTGCAGTATTATGTTTGGGAATAAATTTTGACTCAGATATTGAAGCAAATAGTCTCCAATTTGCAGCCAATGCAACTAGCCGAGTCAAATATAATTTGGCTGTTTTGGTGAACACATCCCTAAAAATCCAGCGAGGACATTCAGCGTGCCATGATGTGCACTGTTTCACAATCACATCTGTACATAATGGTATGCAAATAAAAACATAAAATTAAATTCCAAATAGGTTTTATACCAGTCAATCCCAGTTAAGCCTATCGGTGACGAGCACCACCTCCACCTGGCATTTTACCTTTATTTTTAAGTGAAGTAAGAAATATAATTGGCATCTGGATATGTTTTCAAAAGATTTTTAAAAATAAAAACAAAAAAAGATTTCTAAGAAAGACAATTGTCCTGGAAACATTTTTTTTTTTTTCTAAATGGAACCAGCAGAGGAAATCCCCTTTTGCCCTCAGAAGATCCCGGTTTACTAAAAACTTTGGCCAGGACAATGACACGATTTCTCTTTTGTCCAGCCTCTCAATTCCATGTGCAAAACCACAATTGTTTTAAGCACCTGGCACCAGATCAAACCAACAGCTGCAATACAGGAGAACATAATGGAATCAGTGACCATCATTCCATTGTGACACTCCAGAGACAATGAAGGGCTCTTAGTAACGCCTCTCCAAGCTCTAAGCAGTACTGCTCCACAGCTTACAATAGGACCTTCTGAAATTACTCCTCCTGGGACAATAGATAAGCACCACACAAAGAGGACAGAGAGCGATCATTGCTGTGATTAGTTCAATGGTGGCAGCACCCGGCTCATCCCCAGACTCCTCTCCCTTGCACTGTCCAACTGTTTCCGGAGAGTTCTCCAAGCTGTCTTCCCCCCAACTTCCTTTGAAATCTAAACACTTGGGTCCAAAAGTAGTAAAAATAGTTTTAAACTGTTCTTGTCCTAAACTGAAGAAGCAAAGGAGAGAAAAATGGTCTCGCTACCAGAGACCTGATGCAGGGTCCTGCTCCCTGGAGCTGCTGTTCAAACCAGAACTTTCTCCCACCATCGCCCCTGTGGGTCATTTCCACGCTGTGGGCAGGAACAGGAAGGCTTGTGTTGACAAACTGCTGTGGTCTGGTCTATGGATGAATATCCCTCAGGCTGCGCCAACTCAATGCTCCCTTGCACAGCTTTGGTCCTTAAGGACTTCACAAGGCGCCTGGCCCAAGTTTATTTCCTATGCAAAGCTCTCCCAGGCATTCTGATAAGACCTTAAGGACTTAAGAATCACAAGTTCCTGAGTCACAGAGGGCGCCTCTAGACCATCCGTAATATGAATGCAATCATCCTTTTTTAAAGGTGTGTCTAAGTCCACTTCAAAAATAAGAAAATCGCCCAAAAGTCAGAGCAGATTCAGAAATGTTTATGAACCTACTTTCTCAGCTCAGTAAACAATTCCTTCTAACCAGAAGAAGGAACTAACGCTAGTTTTCATCCATTTTATGGCCAGCAAAGAATTACAGGAGAGGACAATTGTTGGATAAAAGACAGCTAAAGATATGTATGAAGAGAAGCGTTGGCTACTCATGTGAACTTCTCTGCATGGCAAATCTAACCCAAAGAAACACAAAATCATGCGTTTGGTGTTCTCATGGCTGGGGACAATTTCTTTTGCTGACTATCACCACAGCCTGGCAGAGTAATGTGAGTATCAAATGTTTGCTCACCAGAAGCAAAAGTCGCATTAACAGCCACATTTGTTGCCAGACCACTGTCCTGCTGGGGGAACTACCTCAGGTGAGACACATTACAGCGTTGTAAAGAGGGTCTTCACTTCTCCAAGGCGCCTGGCCCCTTAGTCTATGTTCTATTTGCTTCTCATTCTAGCTGATAGGGAAGAAAGAACCCAGGTAAAGCTGGAGTGTCCTTTCCCTCTCCTCTCTAGGTCTAGCCCATATAGCGACCCAGCTGGGTAGCCTGAACTCGCTTGTCCTAAACTCTCTGATGGGTGCCAGCCACACCCAGGTCCTCATCTTAAAAGGAATGATGGAAATTCAATTTTCCTGATTTTCACTTTCTTGAGTTTCACCTTTTCCCATCATCTGGCTTCTCGATGCAGATCAGTGATCTTTTTATTCCTTCCAGTGAGTTAGTAGAGGTCACACCAAATTGCAGGAACATGGTCACATGGAAGGAATGGTACCGTGTTAGGAGTATTGGGCTTGAAGTCGAATCCCAGGTTCTATGTGATCTTGGGAGAACCAGGTGACCCTACCAGGCCTCTTCATATCTCCACAAATGGTTGCACCCGGTCCAGCAAGACAATATGTGGAAATGGCTATTTCAACCCTGAAACTTGGTGCTAATCAGAGGCATTAACTCCATTCTGTGGACTAGGATGGAGCAAAGAGGAATGAGTGAGACATATGTGTTCTATGATGAGTGGAAAGATCTGCAGTCAGCATTGCTTGGTGAGAAAAGTCAGGCACAAAATAATGCGTAAACTGTAATGCGACTTACGTTACCAAAGTGTGTGTGTGTGTGTGTGTGTGTGTGTGTGTGTGTGCGAGTTCACGCGCGCATGCATGTGCACGCACATAGATAATTTTCATAAGACAGTATTTAACTATTGAGAAAGGGACGGTGGATTTGGGCATGAGACCAGAACACTTTAGGTTTTCAACATATTTCACATTTTACTGTTTAATATTTAACCTCATATATTCATTTATTTTTTTAAATCATAAAAGAAAAAAAAGAAATTTCCAGGCCAACACCATCCCAGCATCAGCAATCTTCATTTATTTTCTGCTCCAGCTACTATGTCACCCAATGGTCACTTCTCTCTCTTCTGCAACCCACATATGAAGCAATAAATGAAACCACCAGAACCTTGTTAAACCAGAGAAAAGTACCACATTGTTTTATACAAAGTAGGAAAAGAGCTACGTGCTTTTCAGTCTTCAGGTGCTCCATTAAAGAGGCAGCAACAACACAATGCAGGCCGAGGTGCCAGGCTGCTGTGGTCTGGAGAGTCACAGAACCACCTAGGTGGGCCTCTGACTCCTCACCTCCCCATAGGTGGACCAGGCACTCTATCCTGAGTGAGCCTTGGTAGCCACTTCTTACCCAGTCATCCGTGCTCAGAGGTACGTGAGGGCATGCTGGGCTCTGCATTGTTTGGTACTAACCCAACTTCCCCTGGGCAATCACTACTACCCACATACAACACATGCCTCCCTCCCATTGCCTGTTCACCTAGGAGGACAGGGAGCCAGCGATGGCCATGTGGCAAACCTCCCTTCTAACGTCACTTCAGAAGCATTCCTACTCTCATGGAAGGTACTAGAATAAAACAGTAAGAGTCACGCTCCCAGGTCAGACAGGGCAGTTGCACTATTTCTCTTGTTTGCTATGTATTTACATTACTTCACCTATAAAATGAATGTAATTAGGGTGCTGATGTCCTAAAAACTTTGTGGATTAAATAAAATGTTACATAAAAATGCATACCACACAGTGTGGTGGACAGGGAAAGTATTCAGTATAATACCCACCATTATTAGATACTACGTCTAATAATTTATTATCATTATTACAGGTACTAAATCTCTAGACCATAAGAGCTTAAATCTGGAAGGATGCATCTACAAGACCAACCAGTCTATAATAACCTCTTATTTCTTGGTAGTTAAAGAATCTATTTTTCACCTTTCAGTGGTTCTCTCCCCCTGTGTGACTTACAGGACTGCACTTATGCAGCCAAGTATACATTGTACAAAACTTTTGGTCCCTTCCAAAAAGAAAAAAATCCACAGCATATGACTATCAGACCTGGACAGACTCCTAATGCTGGAAAAACACCAATCAAAAATGTAAGAACAGGTATGTATCCAAGCATCTTAAAATGCATCCAAACATTTTTTTAAAAAATACCAAGAACGACAGTCTAACTGGCCCACGCTGTAAACCAATGGGCAATAGTCAACTGTAGCATTAAGCAGGCCCAGACCCAACCTGTAGAACAGGAAACACCAGGCCTGATTCCCTGGACTCCCACTTTCCTTATTGCTTACGGGCTCTATCATATTTCGCAGAATTTATTTTAAGGAGTTAAATTTGGTACAATTATGTCACTGCAGCTACTCCCTCTACTGATTAATACTTTGGTTCCATCCCAAATTCCATTTTGAAGTCGCAATTACGAAGGTTATTATGAAGTGCAGGGGTTTTTTTTTTCTTTCCTTTTTGATTTAGTAAAAATGCCAGGTTTGTATGGAAGACAGCCCACTCTTTGGAAATGTTCTCATGGAGGAAAGAGAAGACTCGTGGTGGCCGCATGAAATCCATAGCCAGCTCAACCGGTTGGTTAGAGTGGCTAGACTCATCAGGCCAGAGGCGAAAGTACAACTCAACAACTTCTTACACATTCTAATCTTTTTAAATTAAATCGGTTGCCTCGAATTCTATACTATGAATGTTGAACACCACACCCATTCTTTGAAATATATTTTTAAAAAGCAAAGGTTAATTAAAACTTTACAAAAGAAGTGATTTAGCAATGAAAAAGAAGAGTTGTTCAAGGAATTTCTAAATCTAAAAGTCTGTGCACTTACAAGCGGCTTGAGGATACTATCTCTGCTCACTAACACTGAAAATTCTTACAGGGGAAAAAACACAAATTTAATCCAAGTTTTTGAAAACTCTGATCTCCTTTCAGTTTGTAGCTGAAAGGGTAACTAATTTTTAGGTTTGGGCTATAAGGGGAAAAAATGTGTTTAAGTAGTAGAGGTGCATTTTTCTTTCCATATCTGGCTTATTTCACTTACCCATGTTGTTAAACAGGGCAGCGTTTCTGGCTGGGGCCATAGCTCAGTGATCAGAGCCCTTAACTAGGAAGCACAAGGTCCCAGGTTCGATTCCCCAGCATCACATAATAGCTAGGTGATGGGCCACATCTGTAATCTCAGCACTACTGTAGACTGGGCAGGAGGATTGTCATGAGTTAGAGGCCAGCCTGGGCTATGTCGTGAGTTCAGGATCAGCATAGACTACAGTGCAAGATGTTGTTTCTGAAAAAAAGCAAGATCTCCTTTTCTAAACATGAATAAAATTTCATTTTAAGAATACATATTATTCCAATGGAATAATATTCCAATGCACTGTGTATACGTGCAACTTTGAGGAAAGGAATGGGGATCAATAAAGCAATGTGGGTCTAAGGGTACAAAGGTACAGTAATGCAGGATGAGAGAGACAGACAGAGAGAGAGAGAGAGTGTGTGTGTGTGTGTAACACTATTGCGTATGTATGACTAGAGTTAACACATTATTAGATGTAGGAAATTTGCTGTAAGCAGACTTTAGATGTTCTCACCACACAGAGTCGAAGTGCATGTGACTACTGCTTGACACAGTGGTCATTGCACTAGGCTTATGTATATCAAAGCATCATGCTGTTACACCTTAACTGCACATAATGTTATTAAAAATAAACTTGAAAAGAAATAAAGAATGTGGAAGCAAACCAGTGAAATATGGACTTACCTGCTCCAGTCAACCTCAGAGCAGGAGTTGGACAGGAGACCGACAGAGGCCATCAGAAAATGTTGAAAAGTAGAAATTACAGACTGAATCACCCACCAAGAAACAACAGGTCAGACTGATTCCTTACTTCAAGAGTCAGTGCAGACTTGATCTTTTCTTCAAAGTCACCTTTCAGTTACCGATTAAGTGTGGTGAACTGTTATGAAAGTGTGTGTGTGGCTTAGTCTCCGGTGGCATTCTCCCTGGAGCCCTTCCCAGGGGCTGCCCCTCCACAGCTGTGTGCTTTGTGTCTGCTCACTGACAGCACCTAAAGAGGGGCCAGAAAAATGGGCTTCCTGTTCGTTAGCTCTTCCTTCCTCCATTCTTCCCTCGAATTCTTCCAACTGTCAGGATTTATGCAAAATAGCATGATTATTCTTGACCTCTAGTGTGCTTGGGCATTTTTAATTTGGATCATATTTTGTCCCAATTTATGACCTTCACTCGAAGCTAGAGTGAAGGTCTTAGAGACAGAGTCTAGCTAAGTTGCCCAGTCTGGGCTTGAACTATTGATCCTCGTGCCTCAGCCTCCCAAAGTGCTGGGATTACAGGATTGCCTCCCCAGTCCAGTAGATTATCATAGTTTTAAAAGCAGATATTCATAATTTTTTGAGATGGAGTCTCACTCTGTAGTGCTGGTTGCTCCTGAATTCGCTATGGATCCCAGGCTAGCCCCAAGCACAATGTAATCCTCCTGCCTCAGCCTCCCAAGTGCTGGGATTACAGGCGTGCACCACCATACCCAGCTTTATGTGGTGCTGGGGAATCAACCCAGGGCCTTGTGCTTGCACTTGAACCACTGTACCATTCCTCCAGCCCCTGATGTCTTTCAAAGAGAAGAAAATAAATAAAGCCCATGAGGCCTGAAAGAAACTAAACTTAATTTAGACAAAGAAGAGTGGGAGCACTGAGTCACGTAACAAAACTTAGTATCACTAAAAAGCAAATCACAAAAATGCAAGAACTCAGAGTTAATATCGCGTTTCTACTGCAGATGACAAGCGGAGTTCCTTCACAGAGGTACGCTAGCACGAGAGGACGCGCTTCCTCCACCTGTCTCTGTGCAGCCTGGCATCCCCTGTGTCACGCTCAGAACTCCCTGCATCCTCGTTGTACTCCAGAAGACATCAGCTTCTCATCAACTGGGAGCTTTCTCTTCCAAGAGTTTATTAAAGGTATAGACTTACTTTTAGAGTAAGAAGAGGAGGAAGATGAGAGGGAGGAGGAGGGGAGGAAAAGAAGGGGGAAGAGGAGGAGAAGGATCACCATTGCATCTATTATGTCACTTCCCCTCACTGGGACAAAGCACCCAGCATCCCTGACTTAAAGGAGGGCAGGGTTACATTGGCTATGGTTTTCAGAGGGTTCAGTCCATGGCTGGCTGGCTCCAGGGCAGAAATGGCACTGTAGAAGGGCATGGCGAAGAGCAGCTTCCCACCCATGGCAGCCAGGGAGCAGGAAGGGAAGGGCGGAGCTGAGGACAGAGCATAGTCCTGCAGGCCATGCCCCAGTGACCGCCTCCCCACCTCCTAACAGCACATCTGTCGCGGAACGCATCGATGGATGTATCAACTGGGAGTATGGCACCTCCATGACCCAATCCCCCCTAAAGTGCCACCTCTGAACATAAGGACATGGGATGAGGGGCATTTTAGATCTAAACCCTATCACAGTCAAATGGAGCTCTTTGGTTTCAATTATACTAGATGCTTCAAAATGACCTTTCTACCTTTTGCCCAACTACTTTCAGAAATTATATATATATATATATATATATATATATATATATATATATATATTCTCCAAACAAAGGAGTGAGTGGCTTGAGTTCATGTCATGCATCCTTCCAGGTGCTGCTGATACACCTGCAAAGGGAAGGTGACCGAGGAAAGGAGCAAGCACTGTCTCCAGGCTGTCTCCACGTATCCAGTCCTGGTCATGCACCTAGACCTCATGACAAGGGTGTGTCCAGCTGTGATTGACGACTGATTAAAACCCAAGACCCTCCCAGAAAGCTGGCTCTTCTCCCCCGACGTGGGATGTACAGGTAGGACAAGTGGTCACCATTTAGCTGCAGGACCAAAATACATCACCCTTTCTGAGACTTTAAGCCTGTGGCTTTCAATACCTAAGTTCCAGTGGATACGAGCCTTTCTCCAACTCTGCTGTGAATTCTCAATAATGCAGAAGAAATGTTTTACCAGCTCAGCTACCTGAGGTCCACATGATACAACTCCACTGGAACTCATGAGTGATGAAATAACACGGCACTTGGGTGAAGATTCGTCCTCTTGCAAACCAAGAGGAAAGACGTTTCATTTAAAAAAGTAGGAAAGATGTGCAGCACCCTTTCTTAACTACGGGAACAGTAAAGAAAATTCTCCGTGTGATCATCTAACCAACTACAACACAAATCTTTAAAATGACTGCTATTATATGAGGAGGACATTTATTGTACAAAATAAAAATACACATAAGCAAAATGAACAAAATTTATATATAATCCTACAATTCAGAGATATTGTTTTTATAGTACAGATTTCTAAAGTTACATGTACTTCTCTCTCCCGGTGTGTGTGTTTGTGTGTGTGTGTGTGCCCGCGTGCATGCATGTGTGTGTGCGATTGCATTTTTTGGTGATACTGGGAATCGATCGGGCCCATGGCCTTCACACTGAGATATATCCCCAGTCTGTTTTTATCTCTGATTTTGAGATAGGGCATTGGTAAGTTGCCTAGGTTGTGTTCAAGTTTGTGATTCTCCGGCCTCAGCCTCCAAGAGCTCTGAGATTGCAGACGCACACCACCAGGCCTAGCTAGATATTTATGTATATGCCTGTGTGTGTGCATGTAAACATACGCACGCATACACACACACACATACCCCTAAAGGGAAATGTTAACAAGAAATACTTAATTCAAAGTCTTCTGCCTTATATTTAGGAAAAATAGCCACCCAGAAAGCATTTAAAGGCAATAGCCATTGAATGGGGCCCTTGAGAGTAATTTCTTTCTAGGAAGAATAAACTCGAAATCCAGAGTGTGACTGTGATGCTTTTGCTTGGGTCAGTAAGGAGACATGGAAAGAAAAGTAGGGAGAGAGGAGGGTATCTTGACCTCCAACCTGTGCTAGCAGAAGCCTCACTCTTCCAGACCTGTCACGGATCTGGAAAAAGCCAGAAAGACACAGTAGAACAGACGCAGGGCCGGAGAAGCTACTGGCTCCAAATTCCCGCATTGTTCCTGGCTTGCATTCTTCCACCGCTTGCATCAACAGTACCAACCTTAAGAAAAAATACTGTTACGGGGAACAGAGGAAAGAGGAATTGAAAATTTCCAAACCCACAGTAATATAACATAATTGATAAAAGCTGCCCAAACTAATTCCTCTCTTCTCCGAGACCAGTTTTACTGCCATGATTTTAAAAATTGAAGAGTGTATATAAGTTTATCACCTACTAATTGCTCATGTTGTGGGAAAGCTTAATGTCAACTCTTAGAAGCAAAAGTTGCTAGCCAGCTTTTTAAAATATCCTTCATAAATATCTCATAAAATTAAAACCAGAGGAGGAAAAAATCAAGAAATTTGCAGACATAAAAATTATGGAATTGAAGCTAGGTCTACCTAAACAAATCTTTACTTGGGACTAATTGTTTCCTTTCACATCATAAAGAAAATCAAAGGTTGTACACTTATTTCTGTAACTGCTACATTATGTATCATTATAGAGAAGCATTTTTAGATTTTAAGTTTCCATTCCTATGTCAAACCTCCAAAATAAATTGATAGTACATTGCTTACATTCTAAAAATAAATACATTATAGGCTTAATGCTAATGACAAGGGAAAAGATAAAACCCTGGAATAGGATAAAAATATATATACTACAGGAGTCAGTGGTGCAGCTCAGTGGTAAGGCCCTTGCTCAACACTTATAAAGCCCTGGGTTCAAATTCTGGTACCTAAAAGAAAGGAATTTTTTTCTAAAACTATACTATAAGCCAAGTCCAGTGGCACAAATCCTTAATCCCAGCACTCTGGGAGGCTGAGGCCAGAGGAGCACTGGGCAACCTGGTGATTTAATGGGAGCCTCTCTCAAAATCAAATCGATTGGCTGGAAAAGTAGCTCATTACGACAGACCTGGACTCGAGCTCCATATCACAAAAATAAATATCTAAGTAAATATATATATATATATATATATATATATATATATATATATATATATTAATTACAAATGGTTAAAAACTTACAGTACTCTACAGAGTCTGTCTATTGCTGCCCAGTACTGACCATACAGTACTGAACATGTGCTCACTAACCACCAGGGCACTTGGAATGAAGTAAACTTTTCGTGGTGCTTGGCTTGGATGCCAACTTAGTCATTGTCTCTTCCATAAGGCCTTCTAGGTCGCCCTGAGCTCAGGCTGCTCCCCTGGCACTCCCACCTTCCTTCCTGCCCTCCGTCCCCTGCGCATCCTCACAGCATCTCTTGCAGGACGACATTGACCTCTCCCTGGTTCACGGTGCATGGTTCCAACCTTCCCGAGTGAGCCCAGCTGAACCCTTCGTTGTATCTTGAGATCTCTGTGCGATGCATCTTTTGCATTTTTCACAGCACCAGAAGAATGCCAGACACACGAGAGTGGGAAAGTCCCTAAGAGAGACCAGGGTGCAAAGGTAGGGAGCAGGGACAACTGAAATAGGAAGTGTAAGGGCCGGTCTGCGTGACTGGGGGAGCAGGAAGAGTTTGTGCGGTACATACCAGAAAAAAGAAGCCAATCAAAGGGAAAACTCATCTCCACGGCGACTGTATTATAGCATCACACGGCTGGCTAGGAGTAGTGGCAAGATAGGTGTCTTGTCATTTTCAAACAAAATCCCTTATTAGTGACTCTGAAGTGTCATAGGAACAAATAGTGAAGAAGTTAGGTGTTCCGAAAGCCACAATTTATCTCGCGTGGTATATAAGGGAATATTATATACAACCCTCAGTGAGGACCCTCAAGTGGCAAACCCACTCTTTGAAATCACTGTGCTTAGTTTTCAGCCACAGAACAATTCACAGTGGCTGGTGTTCTCCAGCCACCGCACATTAGGGTTGGAGAATTCCTCTGCTTGTTCACAGCTCACTTCTTAAGGTGTGATTCTGAGAACAGGCCACAAGAATGAGATACAGACAATGTTCACCTGGATAAAATATGAAATTCAACTCCTCTCTCTCAAAGAATACAGAGAATAAACACCTGTTACGGGGGAAAATGTAATTTTAAAATTAAGTTATTTTTTTCCTTTGTTCCTTTATTTCTTAGAAACTGAAAAGAACAGGATCTCCTTTGATTTCAGCTCAATGAGCAAATGTAGGGGAAATAATAGGAGAATTTTTTGCACTATATTCTGTTTCTTAGGCACAGCATATCTTCCTCTTTTTTAATAAATCTGCTCTTTAACTCACACGTGACTATAGAATTAAGAGTAGTGAGAAAAAGTTTTTCAGATTCAGTGATAGACTTATGTAAACAAACTTTTCTTGCATGTGGAATTTTCAGCAAATAGCCAGGCAAGTGGGTTACAGGATAATCTGAATATATCATGACAAAGCAGTATACCACATGGCTCAGAAACAATCCATCTAAAAGTTCGCTTTTCTTTGAATGGCTATCAGAGAAACAACCCCTTCTCTTTAAAAGGATATAAGGGTATTAACAGCCATTTTCTAGAAAGAAGAGAGAAATTCCGAAAGATTGGGTTATGGACTACGGCTGGAAGGTTTTGTAAGAACAGTGTCAGCGGTAACGTTGAGGGCTAGTTGATGCCCTTTGAAAATGTGCCCATTAAAGCTGATCTATAATTTTTGTGGGAAATTATTGCCACTCATAAATGAGGCTTTCTAATGGAATTGTTGATGAGCTTAACCACTATACATGAGCACGAGCTACCACTTTAATGGAAATAGTCGATGCCATGACCAGAACAGAACCACTTAGCAGGGAAATTGGAAATTTAATTTCAATCAGATGAACAAAAAGTGAAGAAGAATGCTTGAAGTGGGAGCACACAAAACACCAGCGATTAAAAACATTTGGAACCTTTGCTCACCCTTCAAAGGCATTTGTTGCCATGGTTTTTAAAGACCTCTGAAAGCCTCAGCTGTGTCCACAAAAGCTGCCAAGAAATAGGGGTTCTATACTGATTTTATTTGTCAGAGGCATTTTGTCTTAATTATCTCCACGATAAAGATTACTTAGCCCCTGGGAGGAGGGGGAGAAGAACACGGCCATTTCATAGGCAAGTAGACGGTGACTATCTTTCCAAGTCCTTCTCCAAATGAATGCATACATACGTGCGGGTATACGTGTGTCTAACTTTTGTGGTACCCACACCAAAGAGTGACAGGTGCTTAAAAACAGTAATTGCCTTGGTCACTTTCCCATTGGTGGGTCACAATATTTGATGTGCACAACTTAAAGGGGAGAGTTGTTTGTTTTTTTTCAGTTCACACTTTCAGAAGATCTTAAGCCACAACGGTTGGCAGCAATGGTGGAATGGCCTTGTGAGGAGAAAAGCCACTCATCTCAGCGGTGAGGAAGCACAGAGAAAAGCAGAGCCATGGGCAAGAATATCCCTCCCCGTTCCTGCCCCCAGGAACCCAGCCCTCCAACCAGGACCCACGATCTAACAGCACATGAAATCATCAAGGGATGAATGAATCCTCTATAATCCAACCACTTTCCAAACATACCAGACTTGTGGGAAACGTTCTAGATTTAGACCATAGCAGGAATTCTTACGTGGAAGGTTTTCAGATATTGACTTTCATGCTGTCTGCTTATGCCTCTCTGATAAAAACCAGAAACCAATATTTAACAAATCTATCAACACCTAGTGGTAATGACTTTCTTTGTAAATGCATTCACTTGAAAATTGTGTGTCATGTTACACAGAACATGAAATTTCATATTCATTGGCACATACCCAAAAACTCTTCCACCCTTCAGCCCCAGTAGTTGAAACTCTTAACTATACCTTACGCATGTTACCACAAGGGAATTTTAAAATGCAGTATAAACCAGGCCCAGAGATGCAGACCTGTAATCCCAGTACTCTACGAAGCTGAGGCAGGAGGATCAAAAGTTCAGGCCCAGCCTGGGCACCTTAGCAACTTAATGAGACCCTGTCTCAAAATCAAATATAAAAATGAACTGAGAATGTAGCTTAGTTTGAAGGGCCCTGGCTTAACCAATATCATACAAAGAAAACAAGGGGGCAGCGCTAGGGATGTAGCTCAGTGTGGAGACCCTGAACTTGATCCCGATATCCCCCAAAAAGAAAGGAAGGAGGGAAGAAAGGAAGGAAGAAGTAGTTACATGTTAAACAATAGAAAGATTAGGCAAGATCTGGGTCAGAAAAGGGGACTATGAACTTTCACAGTATAAATAATCTAACAAAATGCCTGGCTCTTCCATGAACATCATAAAAATGCTGATATTTGTTCCTGAATGTGCTGGTACCAGCATGTTTTCTTTGAGATAACAGGCCCCAGGATATTGTCATTTAGCCCCATTGGGCTAATTTGTGATTTATGACACATTAATTTAAATTAATTTACAATGTATTATTGTAAAATCTAAGAAAAATGCGGGTGTTTCTGCTGTGGCATGGAACCAACAGGTGTGTGTCAAGGGCTTGCCCTTGGCACTAGTGGGTGGTGGTCGACAGAATCTTACATAGGTGGAGCCTGGTGTGAGGTCTTCTGATGGCTGGGTGTGTTCCCCGAGGGGGGGCCCTGGAACACCACCCACTTCTTCCTCGACCCCATGCTCTGGTCGTGCCACAGGCCACAGGCCAACGGCAGCGTGGCCAAACCTTCGAAACTGTGAGCCTTCCTCTTTTAAGCTGATTGTCTTAGGTATGTTGTTAGTAATGGGGAACTGACCAGCACCATCACTTCTCCATTATTAATAGCGTGCGACTTTCAAAATACATTTAAACTACTCTTTTCACCATTTTCCTCTAAAATTAATTGAGGAAATTGATTCCAGTCCCCACCCCTGGGCCATCTGCCGAGCGCTGACTCTGTATCTGCAGCGGCTGGATAATTCCACCTGGATACGCAGCTGCCATCTCAACTCAGCACGTCTAGAACTGGACCTCCCCGCTCCCCCTGCTAATTGCATTTCCTCTGGATGTGCCCAGTTATTCATTTCCCACTTCCTGCTCCTCTGTCTCAGCACCTTGAACTCCCTTCTCGCCTGGATAACCTGTATTGAGTCTTCTTAATGCAATGTGTATTTTTTTCATTAATCTATTCCCTTTTATTCTGTTCCCCCTTTCCCATTTAATAAATACCAGAAAGTCCCCATGTTGAGTGTTCCTAAGCTCGTAGATTATTAGCCAAATTAGTCTTCATGCTTTCATTTTTTCCCCCTTCTTAGGTTTTGTCTGTATGTTCCTGGCAGATTAGACTTCCCTGTTTGTTGCATCTAACTGTCCAGTGTTGAAAAAAAAGTGATAATTTTGTGTTGCCTAAAGCCCACAAATTAATCCTAACCTTCTTTTCTTTTTTTAATTTATTCACTGAGTGACTCTATAATATAAAGCTTTGATTTGGTCCTAACCTCTGAAAAGTTTACAGTCAGTATGGGAAAAAACTCATATACACAAATATATGTGCTACAGTAGGTCGTGGTTTGGGACTGTAATGTTTTCCAGAAGCCTCATGTTTGGGACTCAATCCATGGACATCTGTGCTATTGGGAGCTGGGGCCTAGTCAGAAATGGTTGGTCACTGGGGTTTGATCTGGAATGGGCAGATCACTGGGGCCTGCCCCGGAAGAAAATAACTCCCTCTGTATCTCGTTCATTCTACTTCCTGTCTCGCATGCGTGATCAGCTTTCCTCTGGCTAGGCCTCTGCCAAGGCCTTCTGCCATTTCTGGCCACCAATGAATGGGACCTCCTGAAACTGTAAGCTAAGCTAAGCCTTTCCTCCTTTAAGTTGTGGGTGTCAGGTATTGCATCCCAGCAACAAAAAAGTAACTAAGGGAGAGTGGAGCAAAGTCTTACAGAGATCCTAGGAGGAGAAGCCTTCTGAATTAGTATTAGAGGATTTGATGACAGTCACTTCTCACTAGGATAAAAAGAATTTCTACAGGTAAATCTGAAAAGAACTGAATGGATTTGTTCATAGAAGAGCAAACATTCCAGTTTATCAAGTTTCTACTCACAGGAGCAGAATGAGGGAGCATCTGCTCCCACTTGCAGATACGGTGGTTGCTCCTGTCCCTGGCAGTGGCAATGGTGCTGTACGCCCTCAGTTTCACCTTCTCAGGCGATGTGTCTTCTATACCCTGGCAGCAAAGGGCAGTGCCTAGGAGCTGTCATAGAGGAGAAGGCAGAGGCTGGGTGTTGAGGCTAGGAGAAGTTTCCTGCAGCCCAGAGATCTGGGCTTTCAAAAACAGTGAGAGGTTCAGAATTACCTTTTAAACAACTAGGAACATAGGCTAGAACAAAATTGTGTAAATCCTTGAACAGGTGTCTTGGGATGATTCATGGAAGTCACGAAATGACTCTGTACATGATTAGTGGTTTACTTTAAGAATATTAATAGACTGGCAGTGTACAGAATGTCTAAGGAAACAAATGAAGCAACTGGCTTAGAACAGTGGTCCTCAACTTTTTGACACCAGGGACCAGTGGACATCATTCTCTCAAAGACTGGGGGGCACAAGGTGGGGTGTTGCTGGAGCTTCAACAAAGCATCACAAAGGAGTGCCTTAAAATAATTAAATGTCCAGTGTCTAAGTGCTACAGGCTAAAAATCAGAAGCAAAGGTGTCGGCAGGGCCCATCTCCTCTGAATCCGGTAGAGAAGGATCCTCTGTTGCCTCCTCCTAGCTTCTGGTGGCTGCCAGCAAGCTCTGTCATCCCCTGCTTCCTAAATGCCTCCCTCCAATCTTTCCATGGTCACGTGGCATCCTCTCCTTTGTGTCTGTATCCAAATTTCCCTCTTCTGAAAAGGACATCAGTCATGAAATGCCAAGGACATGCTGGATTTCAGGACAATCTCGTTTTGACAAACCACCTGATTCTCAAGTAAGGTCACCTTGCCTAGTCCTAGGGGTTAGGACTTCAGCTTATCTTTTGGGGGACAGTATCCAATCCTCATCAGCTACAAGCATGACTTCCTAGGAAAATGCAAGAAGAAAAGGCGCAGGAAAAACAATGAGCAGAGAGCGCAGAGCCAGGGGCACAGACCCGGGGGACACAGAGCCGGGGGCGCAGAGCCAGGGGCGCCTGCGTGGATCAGCTGGAGGGGAAACAGGAGGAAAGACCCAGGCGCCTGCTCAATTTCTCCATTTACGCTATTCACGTCTCTGAAATTCTTTTCCAAAATTCACATCGCCTGTCAAAAAAAAAAAAATTCCTCTACCTCTTTCCAAGCTTGGATCAAATGTACCACTTAAATTAGCTCTTTTCATGCCAATCTAAAAACACAACAAAATGGCTTCCCTACCTGAGATCCTCCGGCAGGTTTATCCGTCATGCCCAATCTCCTTGCCGTATCACTGTTTGGCACACAGGTGCTGAGCCGCACTGGGCACAGGAGCTAGAGCAACAGTTCAGGCTGGCCGGAAGTCGGCCCTCGCCAAGTTTGCATCCAGGTGCGTAAGGAAACAGAGAGGTGGGACCTCGAGCAGGAGCATGACGATCGCATAGAGGAAGAAGCGGGGTGACCACAAAGCCTGAAGGGCTCCAGAGAGCAATGGTCTGCACAATACCAGGAAACCTTTGCAAACTGTCCATCTAACAAGAGGTTGCCAGCCGGGGAGGAAAAAACGAGGGATGCAACTCAGTGACGTAAAAAATAAACAAGAACTACTTGACTCTCCAATAGACAATTGACCTCGGCAGACATTCCTCAAAAGAAGACAAACCAGTGGCCAATCGGTATAAGAAAAAACGTTCCGCAGAAAAGTTTGGAATGTTTGTTATCACACAGCAAGGGTAGGGCTAGTGAGGCTGCAGGGGGAAAGGGAACACTTATAGACTGCTGGCAGGAAGGTAATGTAGTTGGCCATCAGAGAAGACGGTATGGGGATTCCTCAAAATAATGAAAAGTACGACAGCCACGTGATCCAGCAGTCCCTCACTGGACATATATTCAAGGCAAATGGAATCAGTGTATCAAAGAAACAACTGTCTTCCCATGTTCATTGCAACATTATACACAACAGCCAAGACACAGAATCAACCTCAGTGTCTCCACTGATAAATAGATAAACTACAGCATGTGTGATGTGTGCATGCATGTGCATGTGTGTATGTGTGTGTGCATGTATTACACTTGACAGAGTCTAAACAAATAATGTAGCAAATTATGGGAAGAAGAATCATAAATACATATAATAAATTCAGACACAGAAAAGAAATTTTATTCTAAGTGCATTATGAATTTTAAGCTCAAAAGTCATATGACATGATTAATCATCTAAAAGACCTATCCTACTCTCTTACATGAAAATTGGACCATAGAGGGGCAAGTGTGGAAACACAGAAAACAAAGGTGTCATATTTTCAGGGTACATACCATCAGGATCTCAATTGGATCTCTGAAAAGACCACTGTGATAAAGCAGTCACTTAACGAAAGAGAAGCCTCCCCTTCCTGCCCTTTCCAGACATGGATGCAGACATCCAGTTAGGAGATCAGACACTAGTGGGGAGCTGAACGTGAAAATTAATCCATCGTGGGTGAAGAAGGGGGAGACTCCAAGCCCCAAATAACTAGTTTCTCTCTGACTGGAGCTCTACAAGTAAATCTGCTTATCCTCAGCAGCTGTTGCGGGAGCTATCCAGGGTGCTGGAGTATCTCCTCCTCAAGCTTTCTAAGGTCTGGGTGCAGCGTGATCTGTGCTATCCTCACCAGACCTGAGGCCCCCGCTACACTGAGCCATGATCAGACTCCATCCTGACACCATCTTTCCTTGGGCTCACACAAGCTCTGAGCCAACAGCTGCCTTGGCCACGGCCGGCTGATCGAACAGTGAGCCACCTCTGATCCGAGATGAAGCAGTAGGGTTGCGAGTACGCATGACAAGCTTTGGGGCTCTATCGTGTCCCGTGGCTTTCTGAATTGATGATGTAAGGGAGGTAAGGAGCTGGGCTGGGTAACTCAGTGGTAGAGTGTTTGTCTGCCATGGGCCTGTCATTGTGTTTGGTCCCCAGCACTGGGTCAGAGGAAAAAAAAGAGTGAGAGGAAAGCAACGAACTCAGTAGAATCTTTTTTCTGTGGAAAAAGACTTAATCTAGGCAGCCGAACTTAAGATTTCAATCTATTTATGCAATTCATTCCATAGTATCTGTCTAAAACACACCTTAAGGCATCCATCTATATCTACAATGATGAATAAATTCATAGGATATTCACTTCCCTTCCTTTGACTTAAAAGTATCCCTGACACTGCTTTCTTTTTTAAAAAATTTAAAAAAAAAAAAATATATATATATATATATATATATATATATGTATGTATGTATATTCCACTAGAGGCCATTACTCAATTGCTTAAGTAATCAAGTTTGTTCACTAAGTAGTAGATGAAAGTGTGTGTGCTTTCAAGCCAAACACTTTCCCTCTTCAACCAAACACTCAGCACATGAGAACGATCCAATGGATCCTCACTTCTCACACTCAAGTAACAAGCAGAACAGGAAGCGCTGCCGCGTCTTCAGAACTTTCCACCTATGTGTCAGGCCCTTCACTGTCCTTCAGTGTGTTGGAGGGGTTGTGTGATTTATAAAGAGCTCTGGAAGATCAAACCAACTTGTAGTCCCAAGTTTTCCAGCTTCCACTGAGAAAACAGACTAGTAACATCGCTTAAACTCATCCTGGCCTATTCCCTGGGGCACGTACAAACCAATGAAATATGCAGAAATGCCATTAAAATAAAAAGAAAATCATGCACTTGTTGCGACACGGTCTAAGATTAAATATACAACCCAGGAATGTCTCTGCGTGATCTAAAGATAACTGAAGCCTGACCTAGTGAGGGAGGCACGCTTGTAATTCCAGCATCCTGGGAAGCTGAGGCAGGAAGATTATAAGTTCAATTCTAGCCAGGGCAATTTAGCAAGTTAGTAACACTCTCCTAAAATCACAAATAAAAATGGCCGGGGGGTGGGGGGTGGGTATAGCTCAGTGTGAAGGCCCTAGGGTCTATCTCTCATACCACAAAAACTTAAATAATGTGGCTAATTTTTATCCACAAAACTCTCCACACTCCACTTTTCCTGCTGGTCTTTGCTGACATGTTCATTCAGGCAACCGAACACTTATCTCTCCCTTCATTTGGCCCTCTCAACTCATCTCCCAGACTGCACTGAAATCAGGACTCCTTCTCCGGGCTCACCTTTCTGGAACTGAGTGAAGCTTAGGCTCTTGTCAGACCCTCACCCCCCTCCACCTTGCCATGTCTCACACTCCAGTGCTCCTGGCTCTTTGTTTCTTCCTCTACCTTATAAACTCAAAGTAAGGAGCTGTTTTTGCCTACTGTGTAGCTCCAAGGCATTGCATGAAGCTTTATCTACTGGAAGGATTCAATGAATGAATAGTTAATGAATATCTCACTGGAAGGTACCTCTCTATTGATAAGAATCAGTAACTAGCTAGTGGCTAGGCTTCTCCAAGGACTCTGGACTTGATAGCCATCCCACATAAGAAATCTTACATACATGGCCACATCATAACATCCAAGAAGTTTTTTAAACCAAATAGAAATTAAAATTCTGTAGAATAATTTCAATAAAATCCTATTTGATCTGTCTATAAAGCAGACATTTACAAATATATTTTGCTACAGAAAAGCAAGAAAAAGAATTTAGAAAATGTTAATTTGAATTAAGGTCATACCAATAAAATACCAAAAAGAACTTGTGAGAATATTGCGACTACTTCTTGGAGGCCAGTCATTCCTGTTTTCAGTATTAACAACGTTGCTGGCCCAGCAACCTCACCTCAATACTCTTAGAGGCTGAAGCAGACAGGTTACAGGTTTGAGCCCAGCCTGGGAAATCTAGCAACTTGCTGAGCTCCTGTCTCAAAATTAAAAATAAAAGATGGGATGGGGACATAGCTCAGTGCAAAGGCCCTGGCTCAATCCCCAGTGCCACACACACAAAAAAATTATTTTACATCTAAAACTGGAAATATGTTCTTTCTGCTTGATGTTATTTTATATTCAATATTTTCTAATATCTATTATTTTCCTTATGTCTATAAGAAATAGCACTTTCTTCATACTCACTTTCTAAGTGGATAATGAAAACATACTTTTTTCACCAAGCAAACTTTTCAAATAAAACACAAATCTTTTGAGACTATGGATTATTTCTTACACATTCTTTAATTTCTCTCAGAATAGTTAAGCCAGTACAAAGTAAGCTGTCAATAAAACATGAACAATCAAAACTTTAAACTTCAAAGCCACGTGTTTCCTTTCCATAAATAATGCTATTTAGAGTACATCCTCTTCAATTAAAATTAATCCAAGGTCAGCAAATTATGGCCCACAGACCATGTCAGGACAGTTCCCGACTTTTATAAATAAAGTTTTACAGGCACATAACCCTCCTATTTGTTTGCATACTTCTTATGACCTTTCCCAGATGACAGTGCCAGATAGAATAACTGCAACACAGAGAGCATGGTCTGCCAAGACCAAAGTAGTCTCCACTGGGCCCTGTACAGGAGGACTCAGCTGGACACCACTCGAACTCATTTTTAGTGATGAAGGAACTCAGCCTCAGATCAGCGACTCATCCCAGTGGATGGCTAAATCTATCCACTAGGGCTATCTCCGTGGGCTCCTTCCCCACTACCAGATTCAATGCCCAGTAAAAGTGACATTTTGGTTTATACAAATTCAAAGAAACCATAACATCACAAATTAAAAGGTTCAAAAGACCTTTAAGGGTTTATATTAATCTAAGCCGTGATATAATTTCATTTTTTGAATTAAGATAGTATCAGCTAGTAAAATGAATAATCTATGTGGACGTAACACACTCATCCACATGTATACACAGAGATTAACTAGCAGACTGTCATTCATTTTTATAGAAACACCGACAAAGTCCAAGTCTTATAGCAGTGAGCTAAAAGATGTTGAAAGCACTAAGTGTCAGAGAAAATGCTTTTAAAATGGACCACATTGACCTCACAGGCTCCTCTATTAAGATATGAACAGCTTTTACAAAAAACTCCACTGTGAAGGAAAGGAAAAGGAAATTGTGCGTATACCGCACCCCTTGATCCCTATCACGGTTCTGAAGAGCTACCGTGGAAAGTTCCTGAGAATCACTCCTTCAGCCAGTGCCTATTAATTTAGCAGACTATGGTTTTCAACGAGTGCCTTAAGTCTAGATTTCTGGAGAGGAAATCACATGACAACCTGACCAGAAATGTTCTTCGTATTCGTGTGCTGAACTTCACTGAAGTTAAAAAGGGAAAGAAATAAGAACAGAGAAAAATACCCCATTATTGAGACCAAAAGAAGGGAATTCACTAAGCCTACGCTGCTATCTAGTCTCCGCTCCTACCAGACAAAGGATCTTTAGCAGAAATATTTTAGCCTGTAAAGAAATGATTGATGTTTTCTGAGGGTCTGTCCCATATAACACAACTGTATAGATACTCCCGTAGTGGGGACCAAAAGTAGCGGGCAGGATATCAGAGAAGATGCAATTGGTAAACTCTATGTAACAAAAGGATTGAGGTAGTCTGGGGAACGAAATGTTACTGTTGAACACTCAATGATAACTTGGTACAGATGATACATCCCCTATTACAAGTCACCAGACATTGAATCTGCCCATGTTAGCAAAAGGTCATGTCATCCACGGAGATAAGAAAGAGATGGAAGGGAGAAGAGAACATGATGACTTGGAATTGGTCTTGATCAGATATCAGAACAGGCTGAGGAAGGGAAAGAAATGCACACAGATGATAAATAACACACGAGATCAGACAAGCATAGATTCCTGAAGAACACGGATGTCCACCAGCCATCCATTCTCCACACAAGGCAGACATTTCTTTACGGAATCCTCTTCCGGAATGGCTGCTCAAGACTGAATCTTGCCAAACAGAGGAAGCAGAATTGCTTAGCCACAGCTGCCCAGGCATCTGTCAACTCCTCCTGAAAGTCTGTTTCTTCTTCATGATTCTACTAAGGATACCAGTGGACCTACTAGGAGTTGCTATTTTATGCAAATGGCTGATCACATCCTCCTTCCTCTGTTGCCTGTACTTTTTTTTTTTTTTTGGTGGCATTCAAGATCAAAACCTAAGACTTCACACTGAGCTACTGATATATCCTCAACACGTTTTATTTCTTATTTTGGGACAGAGTCTTGCCAAGTTAGTAAGTTGTCCCGGCTGGGCTTGAACTTGGCAATTCTCCTGCCTCAGCTTCTAAGAGTGCTCAGATGACAGGCCTGTGCCACCACTCCCAGCTCAGTTAAGGTCAAATGTGGACAAAGTTGCTTTCAACACACTATTACCTTGAATGCTTCTCTTGAAGAAGGCCTTACAGCCCTCACAGGACCAGACTCCATAATGGTAGCCAGAGGCATAGTCGTTGCACACAGCGCAGTAGCGGGTCTCCTTGGCCGACTCCAGGGCCACACTTCCCTTGTCACTGCTACTGGCCAGTCTCTCTCGGCCACTCTGGCGTCGGCTTTCTGAATTTGGCCTGGAAAAAAATGGAGGAAGAAAAAAAACAGTGAGTCCATTAGCATCATAAAAGGAAGACCTGCACTCTCTTCTAAAGAACCAAAGACTTGGGAGAGGATGTCAATCCATTTCATTCTGACATTTTGAAGTAATGACTCATAATGTAAGCCAATCTTTCATTATCTTCCGTTGCAGCAAAGGTGTTTTCCTATTATGCTAACCTTGAGGAAACATTGTTTATTCCTAGCTTCCTTAAGACACAGACTGGCTACTCCAGACAATACTACTCCAAAAACAACAAAATAAAATTAGCTGGTTTTGAATCGGCTTCTTCATTTTCTCAGGGGTTCATGATGAGTTCAGAACCATTAGAGACCAATATTCATTCTAATTCTAGACCCTACGAAGGTCTTTCAGGACATAAAGAGAAAGTTCGAGGCAGCTGGAGCATCTGGAATTCAGAGGACCCGAATAGACGCTTACAACACATAGCGGAAAATAAATTCAGAACTTTGTATTGTTACCAGGTAACCCAGAGTATCCCTTTTTAGACTTGACTCTATCATTTGAGAATGTGATTGTTCATCATTGAATACACCTCTTTAAGAATATATAGAATGAGAAGGATAGAGGTGCAGAGGTGGTTACCTCAGCCTTTACCGATTTCCTGGGCAAAAGCATAGCCCAGAAATAAAGCTAGAAGTGAACAATGAGAAGTGGCGCCAAGAAAAATGGACTCAAGGCTTTAAGAAAGTCTCAAGGAGACAGGTGGCCAATAATGCCAAGTGGAGAAGAGAAATCCAGCAAAGCAAGACCTGATAGGAGAAGTGTGGATGTGACCGAGAGGGTGCCTAAGAAGGAGGCTCAGGAGACAGGGAGAGGTACAGCCAAGTCCACAGGTAGAAGACTGGATGGAGTGTGCGGAGATAAAGGTGAGTGGGGCCAGATTTGTTAGAACTTCAATGGGAACAGGAAAAGAAAGAGATAAGGGGATAGCTAAAGAATAGAAAAGACACACACATGCATGCACACCCACATGGACATAGGTTTTTAGACTGGACGAAACCATCTGCAAAGGCCTCACGCAGACAGAAGGCAAAAGGCCAACAGAGGGGACATGGAGAAGAAAATCAAAGAATAAAGCCAAGAAGGAAGGTAGAGCAGATGGGATTAGAGATATGAGCACAAGGAACAGCCCCAGTGAGGATGCCCGGAAGACCGCTGGAAGAAAGGCAGGAAGGGAAGAAGGAGCATGGATAAGGTTGCTTCTCTTGTCTGACCCGGTAGGCTCTGTTTACCCAGGATTCCCTAGGCATGTGCAGACCAGTGAAGCTGGCATCGAGGAAACTGGGAGGATGTGGTTAGCACCTAGTATGGCCCTAGGCTAACTTGATAATATATTTCAATGAATGGAAAGAGTGTTTGAAGGTGATTAGAAGATTAATAGATATAGATAGATAGATAGATAGATAGACCAACAGACCGACCGATTGATCCTAGAAAGTTCAATGGAGTTAAGTTTCCTCTGAGATATTCAAAATGAACAAACAAAACTAAGTTTGAGACCAAATACATGAAAGCTGGAATTCAAGGGTCTGTGGGATGGGGAAGCACCCACCGCTGCTTCTCCTGCCTACCCAGCTAACCAAGCCACATTGGCTCTCACTGGTCCTCTCCTCACAGCCCGAGCTTCGCTTTTAGCCCAGATTTCACAACCATTCTCTGCCCTCCTTGCTCATTAATATTGTACACAATTTTGTGATGGTGGCTCTCAAACTACATTTGCCATAAAAACTACATTTGCATAGAGTATTTCTGAGTTTGCCAAATATTTCCATTCTAAATAACTTAGCTCTAGGTTGGCAGCTTCAAATAGGATATCTTTATTTTTTAATGACCCTTGGAGAGCACTGGCTGGCAGTTCGCAATTCGGGTTTGTATTCTGCTACCCATCATCTCTTTCTGTTTTATCACCATGCTGTGGGATCCCCTCCCCCTCCATCAACCTCAGATCTTTGGGCTCTTTGTTTACTAATGTTTTATACATGAGCCAAGTCAGTAGGAAATAGCTGAGAATATTTAACTGTAAAAGCTCAGTTCCTTTAGGAATGAGAGTCTATAGTTAGTATTTAAGTCACTTTTTCATTGATGCAACATAATACCCAACATCCACAATTTAGGGGAGGAGAGGTTTAATGGAAACTCACAGTTCAGAGGTCTCAACCCATTCACTTTGGGCTGACAATGGTGCAAGGGCATGGGGAAGGGCCTAGCCTAAAGATACCTGTTCACAGCATGGCAAGACAGGAAGCAGAAAGCAAGAAGAAGCTGGGGACAAGAACATTCTTGTTACCCTTCCATCGTATGTCCCCAAGCGACTTATGCCTCCAGCCCGACTCCACCTCCAAACACCACACAAAATCGCCAAGGGATTAATCCAGTCAGTCCAATTAACTCCATGATCCAATCTCCATCCCAAAACATGAGGCTTTGGGGGAACATTCTAGATCCAAGCCAGAATGGCTAGCAAGTACAAAACGGACAAACTTACGTCTTAGAAAACTTACTAACTGTTGAGCCCCATTACCTCACTCAACCCCAGCAGACACACAATACAACTCCTTGAATAAGTAAATGAGTGAGAAAACAGTGTGCCTGAAAAAGAGTTCCAAAAATCCTCCCAAGCATCGTGAATGCATTAGACATACGTAGTTAACAGTCTACTTAAATCTATCATAAAAAAATAAAATGTATTAAAACTTGAGAACATCATGCTTAGTGAAGTGAGTCAGAAGCAGAAGGTGAAACGTCGAATGGTCTCTCTGACATGAGAGTCCCCGATCACAACTCCTATGGAACTTAAGATGAAAAACAAAGTGAAAGAGGGGACAGGGCAGGGGAGGAGGAAAGGAGGGGTGGGTAGAGGGAGGGACAAAAGGAGAGTGGGAAAGTCCTTGTCACCTTGACAAGAAACGTATGTGCACAAAATGCTCAACTCCCTTGTAAACCTTAAATTTTGCACTTATACATATCATTAAAATGGGGGGGGGGGGAACTTGGGCACACAAACACTAGCAGGCCATATGTGGCAATATCTGCAGTCAGGAATAACAGGAGCAAGTGAAGATGCAGCAGAAAATCATAACCTCGTGAAACTAACTAGGTCACCCAAGCACGTGGTATATATAGGGTACACTCCCTGGTGCTCGTGTGGTGAGTGCAAGTGCTAGGACTATCCACCTAAAATACTCAGAGCAGAACAGATCATCTCTCCAGTGAAATGTGCATAGAAAGGAATTTCTCAGTGGTCCACCAATAGTTCTCACCATTTAGAACATGTAGGAGTGTAATCAAAATACACGGTAAATGCATAGCTGTTTATCAATTTATTACAGTAAAAAGGCACACTGCCGTTAATCCCGCCATTCTTTCCACCTTCTGAAGCAGTTCTGGAAGTCCTGTTCAATGAGTGCCAGCTGTGATTAAAAATAGAGTGAATGCTGCTGCCCAGAGCTACCCGACCGTCAGGCAAAATGTGGGCCTGTGTCCTCACCCACCTCAATCACCTGATCTGGTATGGTGCAACCTCTTACCCTGACCTAAAGCCAAGATGGCCGTGCAAGGTGAACATGTTAAGTGGATTCAGGACATTGAGGCAGCCATAACAGTACACTAAAACTAACGAAGAAGTCTTTCCGACCCGCTACACAAAGTGGCGAGAATAATGGGACAAGTGTGTTTAAAGCAAGTGTGAGGGGTAGGGGCAAAGTTCAGCAGATAAAGCGCCTGCCTAGCACACGCAAGGCCCTGGGTTCAGCACCACATAAAAATGAGCTTGGTGCGGTGGTGCGTGACCATAATCCCAGCACTCAGGAGGCTGAGGCAAGAGGACTGTCGTGGATTTGAGGCCAACCTGGGCTACTAAGTCAGCTCAGGACCATCCCGACTATAGAGCCAGACCTTGTCTCAATAAGCTAATTAATTAATTACTAAGAAATAAATAAAGTGGGGGCATTTTGAGGGAGATTTGTTTTTTTTTCACCCTAACTGCTTTTAATTTTAACACTCACTGTAATTCTCAATCCTGTTGCATAATATGCAAAACATGTTAATTGGCTGGCTTTGTATTGGTAAGCCTTCTAGTTGAAGGCAAGTTCTTAGTAGTTCAGTTTTGGGGGAGTCAAATCCACATACAGAAATAGACTGGCAGCAAGAACACAGAGCCACCCCTCAGCCACCTGTGGCCTAGTTACCATCACACCCTGTGCATCTTGGAGGTGCCTACGGGTGGCGACTAGGGTCATGACAATCAAGGTTTAGGAAGAGTCACACGGTGCCATGGAAGAAACAGTTTCATCAACAGGAATGACCAGAAGGAATCCATACGCCAGGCAGCCAGAAAGAGGAATAACCAGGGAGACCGTGGATCCTGTATTGTTGGGGCAAAGACTGTGAGGTGGCCAACGCTCTGGGCCCTGCTGGAGCTGCAGTTCCAGACAGCAACTGGAGACCTGGCTGCCACCTTCCCAGACACTGTTCCTCCACACGCTCACCAGCAGAATCACCAGGACAATGAGAGGAATATGAGCACGGGATCAGAAAGCCCTTCGGATGACCTTCCCTGAACGCGGAAGCCCAGGGAACTAAAGTGCTCCGACCTTCCGTGCGCACAAGGTGCTGCAGGCTGGGCGCAGGTGCGCCAGGAAGACCACAGGACAAAATGTGCACCACCACCACGGGCACTGAGCAGGGGCCTCTCACTACAGCCAGCCAGGGAGATGCCAATCACGGAGAGGAGAGCGGTCACCATGGCGTCACACAGCCGCAAACCACCGTCAGTTCTCATGCAGTCACCCAGGAAACCCTAAATCCCAAGGTGGCAAAGAGGCAAACGCAGCCTACCTGCCGGCAGGGCAGGGCTGAGCACATGGCCTGCCCACCAGCCACCCCGCCACCGCGGGTGGGAAGTAACAAAGCCCTATCCCCGCAACAGAACCGCAGGAGAAATGGGAGCCAAGTCTTCAGGCCGGCCCCACCTCCACGGGCCACGTTTGCGCTCTCCATGCAGCGCGGCTTGCCTAAACATGTACGTCTCTTTTTGGTAGCAACAAACATGCTGTTTTTATAAAGCCATGTTTTTTCAATATACTTTTTAAATTTTTTTAAATTGCTTCATATCTGGTCAAATTGAGGTTTAAAAAAAATATTTTTGAGGTACTGGGAATCAAGTTCAGGGCCTTCCCACTGAGCTATGTCCTCAGCCCATTCTGACTCTGGATTTTGGACAGGGTCTCACTAAGTTGCTCAGTTGCCCCCATTGGGCTTGAACTTTGACCTTCCCACCTGGCCTGGCAGAGTGCTGGGACTTCAGGCCTGTGCCATCAGGTCTGGCTTCTATTTCTGATTCGTCACAAAATTCTATAGCTTGATTTTACTTTAAAAACAGAGGAGGGTCAGCAAACTGCAAGTACCTGTCAATAAAGGCCTTAGGTTTTTTCTTTGTTTAGGAAGTAAGGTAGGAAGAGAGGAAAGATACATGCAGATTTTTGTCTGGGGAAAGAGTTTGTGCCCCAGGCTCCACAAACTGCCCAAGGCTTAACTGTATCATATTTTTCAAAAATTATGGTAAGATATACATAACAAAATTTACATCAGAACCATTTTCAAGCGTACAGGTTAGTAGTGCTTTAGCATACTCACACTGTTGTACAAACAATCTTCAGACATTCTCGTCTCACAGAAATAAAACCATCATACAATTAAGCATTAACTTTCAATTTCCCTCTTCCTGAAATGACTAGTCATCATCCTTCCATTTTCTGCTTCTATGAATCTCACTACTTAAGTTTCCCCATGAGTGGCATCTTACAGTATTTGGGGGGGTAGCGCCTGGCATATATCACTTAGCATCGTGTTATTAGGCCCAGCGATGTTTTTGCATGTGTCAGAATTTCCTTCCTTTTTGAAGACTGAGAGATATCCCACTGTATACATTTATTATCCTTTGTTTATCTATCCATTCATGGGATCTAAGCCGTTTGTACCTTTGGGATATTAGAATATCTCATGCTGTCACGAGCATGGCTATATGCACCTTCTTCAGCACTCAGCTGTTTTTATTCCTTCAGATATATTCCCAGATGTAGAACTGCAGGGTCATATGGTAACTTTATTTGTAATTTTTTGAGACTACCATATTGGTCCCTGAGATGGCTGTACCATCTGACATTCCCACCAAGGGCTCTAATTTCTCCATGTTCTCACAGGCACTTGTTAGCTTTGGTTGGCTTGTATGTTTTTTTTATTAGAAGCTATTCTAGTGGGTGTGAGGGAAATACTGCAATTTTATGTCCCCTTTTGCATAGATTCTTCCTCCAGATAGCTTGCCCCTCTCTGGTCTTTCTAGAAGGCTCTCTTCTCTCCTTCTGCCGGCAGCCGCATTCTTCAGAGACTATATTCTCATTGCTGCTGCTGTCTTCAAGATTCCCTGCACTTAATTCTTTGTTTTGGAATTCAATAAACATTGACACCAAACAAACTAATCACTATCGGAACCCATGACGTGATCACTTTTATAACATAAGTGGGATATATATTGGGTTTTAAGATATTAGTAAAAGATACAATAGCAGAAGTCTCTTTTTCTTGGAACTAGCAGATCTATACACTGTCAGTAGAAAAGTCATTCATCTACATTTCAACTTGGAGATGACTCCTGGTTATCAAATATCAGGTGTCAACATGGGACGCAGCAGCAGAGGCCATCCAAAAGGAAGAAGGGAATATTATTCAAAGCATACTCACTGTAAACCAACTCAATTGATCAATTTGAAAATCTATGAGCAGAACATTGTCTGTTACAACCACTGGGCCCAGCTCTGTGAGGCAGAGATTCTCAAACTGTCACAAAGAACAAGGGCAGCAAGATCTTCCCATGGGCTGCAAAGTCCTGGAGCAGGCACCTAAAGTAGCATTCAGGTTGTCTTGAGTACCCATCAGGCTCAGATAACTGGCCACTGGCACCTCTAGACAGAAAGCCAGACCTTCAGAATACTGGGCTGGGGCAAGCTGTGCACAGCAGAAAGGTGCAGGGTGGAAGAGGTCCATGACTGGCCTCATATCTGGCTGGAAAGTTGAGTCAGGCACAAAGCAGAGGTTATCTAGTCGGTCTCAGCAGGTCAACCCAGATGCAGGTCCAACCTCACTGCTTCCTCTTGTGCCCTGTCCAGCTTGGCCTTTATTATAATGTGAATGTGAGCACACTAGGATGTCATGGAATATCTACAGATTCCATGTGCTGTTAAGAGATGGAACTTGGTCTCCAGGGATCACTGGGGCTTGACTCAGAAGTGGTAGATCACTGGGACATGACCCGGAATGACATACTCTAATTCCCCCAATCCTCATTCACTTTGCATTCTGTCCGCCTTGCTATGAACACCTTTTCTCTGGCTAGGCCTCCGCCATATGTTTCTACCATTGCAAAATGCTCATGAACCATAATGGCATCTGTATTCTTAACACTGAACCCTTCTGAATCCATGAACTAAAATAAACCTTTCCTCCTCGGAGTTGCAGATATTGGATATCATGTCACAGCAGTGAAAAAGTAGTTGAGACAGCCACATTCTCCTCACAAATCACTGGCAGAAAGTATCTATGTCAGGTTAAAGCCAGTGTTCCTTTCTCTCTCTTTCATTCTCAAAAGCCTTTTGGTTTCTTTTATCTTCACAAGACCAAAACTATTCTTATTATTTTCATGTTTGAAATGTCTTCAAGGTCTGCCTTTCTGATAAAAGGCTTTACAAATCCAAATCCAGCCCCATAGTTCCTTACTACATATGAAGGACAAAAACTAATTGTTTAGCAAAATTGCTAAAACACTTCCTGCCTATGAAAGCCTTTCTCTTTCTCTTTGAATTAGCATGAAAACTTTTGCAATTTTTTTTTCATCTTGCCCAGTTTCTCATAAGATTTGGGCGGGAAGGTGACTGGACTACCAAACTACACATGAGGAGATGAAACGCTTTTTGGTGGTAGAGACGCCTTTAAGGATTCTCAGCAAATAAGCAGGTGAGAAGTTTAAGCAGATAGACAGAGATGTTTTGCGATAGTGACTTAACACAGTCAACCATGGAACATTCAAGCACCTAAAAAAAGCAAAACAAACAAATCAAAAAAGAAATAATGTCAGGGAAAGGACAGCCAGAAGCATTAGAAAAAAATAGCAACACGCTCATCTCTGACAACTGGAAACTCAACTGCCTTGATTGAGTATCATTTATCATTTTCTTTATGCAAATTGACTCCAAATGTTTCCAAATGGCTACCCCATGCATATTATGTACTCAACACAATTAAAAGAGATATCTCAAGGCATTTGTATTTTCAAGCCAGAGCGCAGGCTGTCTTAGACCAAGTACAAACAGAGCATAATAAAAAAGAATTGGCCAAAAAGATTTGTATTAATTGAAGGAAGAGTTTGAATCTCAGTATAATCAAATACTGTTGTTTTTATAGTCATAAATAATGGCTTCAGCTCTCCAAAAGCGCTATTTGCTTGATTAGTCAAGCATTCAAAAATTTTGAGGAAATATTTTTTGCAAAACTAAGTCAAAAGAACTAACAGATGTCCACTCTACAGAAATATGGATTAATGATATGCTAGTGAGATAACTTAATAATACTCCCTCACCAAATCAAGCCTCCAAAACCATGGATGCCCTCAGAATTCCCTAGACTCTTTCTTACCACCTTTCTAACTCCGTCATTGGGTGATTATCAATAGGTACATGTTGCCCCAGTAGATAGTAAAACCCAAGAAGGCAAGATCCATATCCTTGTGCCATCAATTTTAACCAACACTCAGTAGAACTTTAATATTTGCCAAGTACACCTCCTGCATCTAATCCATCACCACATTTAGTCAATCATGTTTTCTAAACACAGCCCAACCTTTTTTCCATTCCTGTTTTGATTATTCTCGTCTGAGAGATCAATAATCATCTAAATTTGAAGTACTCGAACTAAATTACTCACTTTCCATCACCATCAAACTCATCCTGCCAGCCACCACCCAAAACATTGTCCCAAAATACACCATTCCTCTTTCAATAACTTCTCCTTGAATATGGTTACAGGTTACTAGTTTGGCAAGTGGTCATGGACCAGTTTGGGAATAAGAAGACTTTCAAACTATCTTTTCAATAAAATCCACATATGCAAAACTGTCAAATTTATGCCTAAACTTTTAGGAGTGTTAAAAACAAGGAGAATGCAATTTTTAAAATCAGCATACAGAGCCAAGCCCAAATTCTTGAGTTCCCCACAGCAACCAGAACTGGTCTCTATGCAGTTCCCTAAACTGTTCCCAGCCTTTTTGACACCACACACCAGGTTAGTTAAACTACTCTCCCCAGGATCTGAGACGGAAACTCTGCCTTCTGTCAGATGAGCAGCAGCATTAGAACCTAACTGGGAGCGAGCTGGCAGGAGGCAGAGCTTCACTCACTGTCTTCTCAAGGCCACCGACCTGGGGGTGGGGACTCCTGGCTAAGCAAAATAGTATCAAATCCACCTATGAAGAATTACATACTCCACTTTCCCTCTCACAGGTTCTGTCTCCTGTACCTATCCCTCCTGAAGGACCAAGTCTGGTTCTACATCGTCCCTGAGACTTGTCCCAAGGACCGAAGCTCACAGCGGCTCAGCTTTGAATTCCTACAGCACTTAATGTCCTCGCCATGTCTCTCTGTACCAACTTAGATATCCACTTCCGGCCACCACTCACCTCCACTCCCTTGATTGCATTGCCTTCCTTCCCAGGTGCCTGAGTGGCAGAGCTACTCAGGATGCGTCCTCAGCTCTCCGTCCCCACCCCAAGACTTGCTCCGGATACGATTTCAGGTGCTGTGTGTGCAGCCACACCCCACTGCCTCCCACAGCGCCTCCTGGCCTTTACACCTATACGCTAATGACCCTGTCCCTCTGCACACTCTGCATGTCCCCTGGGCAAGCCAAAGAAACCTCGAGCTTCGTGCCTGCAAAGTTAAAGTCAGCCTCCTCCACAGAAAGCCACACTCCTCCAGCCTGCCACGTGGGCCCCATGATCTGCAGACACGTTCAGGTCTGCTGTTCCTTCTACCTAGAACACCCTTCCTACACATCCTCCTAGCCAGCTTAAACTAACTTTCCCCCAGGAGATCCCCCAAATCCTCAGTCTAGTTTATATAAATCCAAGCTCTTCCCCAGCAGCAGAGGCCTTTGTGCTCGTGGCTTCCACCATTCCAGGGACAAAGCTCAAAGTCTCTGTGGAGGCCCGGAAGGCCCAGGCCACCTGCCCTGCCTGTCTCTCATCACATCCTGCCCTTGCACACTCAGGCCAGGTGCTGCTGTGGCTGCGGGACAGTCCCACTCCATGTTCCTCCATAGTGAGCAGCTTTTCACTCTATACCTCTTCGCTTCCCCGCCCAGAGCCACTTTCCTGGCCATTCTGAACGAGGCACACTCTCAGCTTCTATGTTCTTGCAATGTTTTCCCCCTAAATTAATCTTTTCATTGATATGCATCTGCAATATATAACACCTTCGACTTGAGGAACTGGTGCGTGCACATCTCGTGTCTTCGTCATCTTTACTTCCCTTCCTCCTCCGCCATCCTCTCCCCCTCCACCTCCCTTTTCCTCTCTGCAAAATCTGCCTTCCTGTTTCCTACCATCACTCTCATTTGGCCTCTTTACTTATTTACACTTTGAGTTTCCCAGATTGGAGAAACTATGTGATGTTTAAGTTTCCATGTCTGATTCATGTCAATAATCATCATGGTCTCTGGTGTATTCATTTTTCTATAAATGACTCAAATGTATATGTACCTTTGACTTATGGAACATAAGCACTCCATTGTGCATATGTACCAAGTTTTCCTTATCCATTCATCTGTTAGACTTTATCAGCTGCTTCCAGGAGTTAGCTACTATGAGTTGCACTTGTTTCTTCTCTTCGCAGCACTCACCACCTCCCCAAGCCAACTAGATGTGAGCATGTTGGATCTGCTGCCTGTGTCCCTTGGCATCATTTCTCCAGCACCTTGAAGACAGCGTGGTGCAGAAGCAGCGGTTGAATGAACAGGCGCACAGAACTTCACAGGTGCAATGGGTCCACCCTCTGCAGCATTCAGCTGACTGTGCCTCTTATCCCCTAAGCCATCCTGTCCACCGTCGCTGGGACTGTGGCCACCTTACGTGCACCAATGTGTCTTTAGTGTCTGACACACAGGGACTAACAACTTTTTGCCATCTGAATAAATGGGGAGCAGAGAGAGTCTCTTCCCTAAGCCCTCCAATCCCATGTTTGCCACCCCACCCCACCCCCACCTATCTTGCACCCTACAGCAAGGGTGAGGGCTCTACCATGAAAAAAAAAAAAAAAAAGGTACCTAAGAAATCTTTCCCAAGGTTTCCTAGTCTCCTTTGGGTGACAGCTGGGGAGATGTTCTCATTTACAGGTCCACTGACTCTGCCCATAACTTTGCCGTGGGTGCTCACAGTTTCCCAAAAGACTTCAGACTAAACCCCACTGACCCACAGCACAGACACAGGCTCTTCAGCATCAGCCCACGACAAGCTGGCTACTGTGTGCATCGTGCCATGTGCCATGGTGGTTAGGTTCCCATGACACCCTTCCTGAGCCAGGCTAGTACACCTCTGGCTGTCCCCATGGTGTTCCTGTCAAAAGGCACAAAGCTCCTAAGTGAAAACTCCCTCCTTCTCAGGTAACGGCTGCCACCGACTTTCTCAACAGAACTAAGCTGTGCCACCAGCGTATCACATATAAATGGCCTGCAGTCCTCATCATTGTCATGTGACTCTGTGTTCACTGTGAGTCTCTGGGAAGGTTTCCAACACACAGAAATACGGCAGGCATTCGACAGGTGGTTGTCCTCAGCAAAATTCCATATTCCAGGGTTGAAGGAAGAGCTCAGAACTTAAAGCACTTGCCTCGTAAGTGCTAAGTACCAGAGTTGAATTCCCCAGCATCACGTAAGATAGGTATAGTGGAGCATGTCTGTAATCCTAGCACACAGGAGGCTGAGGCAGGAGGATTGTCAAGAGTTCGAGGCCAGCTTAGGCTACATAGTAAGCTCAGAATCAGCCTGGACTACAGTGGGATACCCTGTCTCAAAGAAAAAAAAAAGAAAAAATACTTCTATATTCCAAAATGTGGATCTCCTTTCCAACTGGGCTGCAAGCCTTGCAAGAGAATGGATTTTGTATTCTAAGTATGTACACTGCCCTAATACGTATCACCTGCGTTTCTTTAAACATAGAAAGTAACCAGTAAATACTTGCTGAACAAGTTAATGAACAAAGAACTAAGAGCAACATGAGAAACCAATTATGGACACTTGCTTGCTGCGGGGGTTTAGTGCAGGAATGCCCAAGCCTCACACGTTTAGAAGCTGATTCCGTCCTGGGGGTTAACGCTAACTCATTGGTTTCCTGCATTGCTAAGAGGCGGGGCCTGGTCAGAAGGGGCAGACAACTGGGACATGACCTGGAAGGGTACACACTAGCTCTGTGCTTTCTTGCTCGTTCATCATACTGTCTGGTCATAGTATGAACAGCTGCTCTCTGGCTACACCTCTGCCTAGACCTTCCTCCATTGCTGACTATCCATTATGGACTAAGACCTTCTGAAACTGTGAGCTACAATAAACCTTCCCTCCCTTTGACCTTAAACTTTCCTCCCTGTGAATATTGGGTGTTGTATCCCAGCAACAAAAAATAACTAAGACACTTGGGCACTGTTATGTTTTGGATCAGGTGTGTCCCCCCGACAGCCTCAGGTATTTGGATGTAGTGTGAAACCTGTGGAACCACGAGCTGTTGGAATGAGGGGCCTGGCTGGAATGGACAGATGGCTTGAAGTTCGACCTGACAGATTGTGTCAACTTGTTGAGATTGGGGTGCACCCAGGACAGAGCTTTCAGATGTGTGTTATTCATCTGTGGTCCAGTAAGTGAGGGAGAGGCATCTATTGGGTGTGGGGTTGCCGAACTGGAAGTTTGAAGTAAAGGAAGGAAGAAGAAACATTGTTACAGCTTCTTCTTGGGAAAGTTCCGGCCTTTGTGGGTTTCCAGGCATCCTCCCTTCCTGCTTGCCTTGGCTTTCTGACTGCCGTGCTCTGAAGAGCTTTTCTCTGGCCAGATCTCTGCCATGTGCTTCCATTATCACAGACTGCCCACCAATGGACTGTGTGCAACCTTCTGAAACTGAAGTAAAATGAATCTTTCCTCCCTTAACTTTTGGATGTTGGATATCCCGTCCCAGCAACGAATAAGCAACCAAGACAGGTACCAACATACAAATCAATCTGAATAAGGGTCCCTGCATCTCTCTCTATTTTAAATATCTATTCAGTGTACAAAAAGGCACAAGTATGAGGTGACCAGAACACATGGCGGAGGCATCACTAATCTCTGTGCAATTTTGTATTCATTTATATTTTGATAAGAATTCTATTTTTTGTGGAAGTAAATAAATGTCCTTTAAAACAATGGACAAGAATGGACTCTCAGGACTAGAGGAATGGCACAGCAGTTAAAGGGCTTACCTTGCAAGCACAAGGCCCTGAGTTCAATTCCCTGGCACCACATAAAGCTGGGCATAGTAACGCACACCTGTAATCCCAGCATTTGGGAGGCTGAGGTAGGCAGATTGTCCTGAGCCCAAGGCCGGCCTGGGCTACACCAGTGAGTAGTGAGTTCAGGACCAGCCTGGGTTACAAAATGAGACCCTGTCTCATAAAAAAAAAAAAAAAAAAGGATGGACTCTCCAACTGTTAGAGTCTGGACATAAAAATCACGAGCCTCCTTTTCTGGAAAGCTCAAGTTAAAGGAGTCCTGGGCCAGGTCCAGGCCACTCCCCAAATTACGTAGTAATATTCTGAGGCAGACATGCCACAAATTACATCCTACGTGACAAAAGAGGCCCCTTCAATCCTTTTAAAATTAGCACTTAGCACCTTTATACTGCCTAAAAACTTAATATTTATCGATCTCTTGCCTCACATTATTGCCTTAATGAGTTTAACTTATACTCATTTATTCTGTGTTTTGTGGCTGCTGTTACTATTGTTAATAAACAGAGCAGATGAAAGGAACAGATGAAGTCAAGTGTGGTAGCACATGCCTTTAATCCCTGGACCTCAGAAGGCTGCTGAGACAGGAGGATCACAAGTTCAAGCTCAGCCAGGACAACTTAGCAACTTGGCAAGATTCTGTCTCAAAATCAAAAATCAAAAATGGGCTGGGGATGTAGTCCCACCATCTGACCCCAGAGCCCAGGCTCCCTTCAAAACACAATCACTGGGTGTTCCACCCAAAGGCATCAGGAGCCAAAGACAAAGTATTTCACATCTGGACACAAAGTCATTGCCTCAGATCTCATCCCTAAACTCATATTTCCTGCTAGAAATGTTCTGCAGTTCCTTATTATAAGCCTAATAATACTTTTTTGAGGAAAAACTGATAATTCGAATTATAAAGCAAAAGTTGAGACTTCTGTTGAGTTCTATGAAAATGGGATTGATGGAGTTGACAGTCCTATAGGAGAACAGCTTGATGGAAGTTTGCATGTTTCCTAAAAAATGTGACTGCAGCAAGTATCTACTTTCATTCACGAACAAATGAAAAGCGATGTATCATTAATGCTCATAGACAAGAGTTCTGAGGTTCCTAATGGCACAAAGCACATTAGCATTCACCCTGCAATGTGTAAGGCTCTCCGTAACATGTCAAGAGGTTTCCCCACTCACTTCACAAAAGGTCTTCACTCCAGAATACAAGCAAGTGTTGATTTCCCAGCTTAATGGGAAAGAAGAACCAGGCATCCAGTTCCCTAAAACCCCATCTAGTCAATACCCTCATATCTCTTATCAGTTACTAATGTGTAACCAAAGGACCCAACTTGGGTTTCATCGCCTGTCTCCACTCACACCAATCTGTGACAAGTGCTAATGGGCCGCCAGGTCTGGGAGCCCAGAGAGGCCTCCAACAGGGGCGGATGACACAGACGTAGGGAGTCAAGAGAGAACGAGAGCTGCGGTTTGACCACACACCTTCTTCAGGGAAAAAAGAAAGAAGGCTGATTTCCAGTCTGATTGTCTCAGAGAATCCGACACAATATTAGGAGAATAGGAACACACCCAGGTGCCAGATTGTAAAGAGGTTCATTTGTGTATTCAACCACGCTAAGTGAGCAGCTACTGATGACCAGACCGGGACTGTTCCAGGAGGAAGGATGGATATGAGAGTGAAGGGGGAATTAGGAGAGGTAGGGAGGGGGTGGGCACAGAAGAAAGGCAGAAAGCCCGCTCTGCCTTGGAAGCAGGCAACTCCAGGAAGACTGAGAGAAAGCAGCAAAGATGAGAGTCCTAGACCCTCAGACACTTGAACACCGATGTCAGAGAACTAACGCAGACCAACTTAAATACGGGCCTCCGCCTGCTTTTCACTGTGATCAATAAGTCATTTCATTTACGATCCTCCCCAAGACAGAAGACCAATATGTCATCACATTGAAAAGTCCACAGGAACACATCCAGAATTACAAATGGAAATTTTTGTCCACAAAAATGCCTGGAGACCCTGTGTGTTTGGGGATCATGTTACTGCAGATGTGGTATACTTTAGAGTGAAGTGGGGTGAAAAGGCTCTAGGCTGAGTCAGAACTCCCGAGTTCTAGAAGCCCAGCTGCCAAGAACAGCTGCCTGGCCTCATGGCACTGCCAAACCTCTCTGGCCCTCAGTCTCTTCATCTGTAAAATGAGAAATTGCAAATGCGCTTCCTAAATTCCTTTTCTGGCACTACTGCTGTGTGACCGCAACTCTACCCCATGGCTCTGACCAACAATAACATCTGGAGCCAGGGAGAATCCTTCCAATGGGTCCCCGGAGAGGACAGCCCATTTCTTAGAACTCTTTCTTAAGAGCAACAGAACACAGGGACCCGAGCTGGGAGGAGGTGGCAGCTCTACCGTCCAGTCAGCTGGGTGCTCCCGTGACTGGGAGTGACAACACACACTCAGCCTGCGTGTGGGGTTTCTGACTACTAAAATCACACACGTGCACACACACACACACACACACACACACACACACACACACGTCATTTTTCTGAAAGGATGCAAGAGAAAACAGGAGAAGGAAAGAGGCAGCAGAGAAGCAGAAACAGAATACAGAATAGAGAAGCAGAAAACAGAGTACGCTCTTGCGTATTCGTCATGTTCTCAGTTTGTTGTGGTCCTAAGCCACAATGAAGGTGGAATCGTAAATTGCATAAAAAAACAAAAACAGAACAAGAGGTGAGATGTCAAAAATAAAGCAAATATAATCCGTCCGCCGTGGTGTCGCCTGCGTGAGACCCGCGAGGGGAACGGGCTGCCAAGCTCGCGATGACCAGAAGAGGAGGCCCTCTGGAGACGTGCACAGTGAGCCGGTGCTGACCTACAGGACGCTCGGTCAGCTCGGCGGGGCCGGTCCTCCAGCACTATCACAGACCGGCAACGCAGACCTCCCCCGTGGGTGCCAAGGGCTCGCTCGGGACCAGAAGCTAAAACCAAACCTTCGGGCTTCCTGCCCTCTGATTTCCCCGTCCACGCCACAGGCCGCGAGCTCGGAGGGCGGCTCTTGTCCCGTGGATGACGCACCAAGGGAACACAGTTTTGCTTACTTCTAGAAGACAGCGCTGGGCACTCTGTGGTGCGGCGAGGCCACTTGGCAGTGGCGCCACCTGGAGATGCTGGCACCCCACGCCGGGATGGGTGTTTGATCACACTGCAAGTGAAGATTGGGTCGATGTGTAGCATAGGCAGCGACCCTAGAACTTGCTTGGAGTCTCAGAGTTTGAACCTGCCACCGTGACCTCTTTGACACAGTGTATGCACATGGTTCCGCAGCCACTGGACCTCAGGCCAGTACAGGTCAGTGGCCTTGGAGGAACCTGGTGGCTGTGTCAGACCAACAGCGGGCAGAGCTGAGCAGACAGTGAAGCTCCGCCCCTGGTCAGTGCTCCCATTAGCTTCTAATGCGGCCACTGACTGACAGGGGGCGGAGCTTTGCTCCTTGGAGCGTGCATACCAGGGGCTCTGACCTCTCCTCAAGCTCACGCCCTGACACTCCCCCGCCCTCTTTTTCAGTCCAACAACCAATTAGATGACAGTCCCCACACCGCCATTCCCTGACTCATGTATTCCCAGCCATAAACATCCTTTTCCAGCCCTTTGTGAGCCTGGAGACATCAGGCCAGCCCCACCTGTGGCCTGTCCACCTTGTACCCACAGCTTCTGGGACCCCCACGCTCACTTGCAATTCACAGCCACACAGGTTTTACTCCAGTTTGACTGTGGAATCCTACAGCAGAGCAGCCAAGGACTCCTTCAAACTCATTTAAGTTAAATTCCATGACATTTAATAATACGGAGCTAGTTTTGTGATACTCCTTTAAGTGATTAAAAATATCTTGAGAGGTTAGTAAATCAGTCCTGACAAGTGCCAACTGCTGCCCAAGTTTCCCATAGGAAAAAAAAGACAATGCGGTAGAAGGAAGTCGGAGTTTGGGTAAGTCATTTCCCACTCAGCATTTTCTAAACCCCTCGCTAAGTAATCTTGCGCGCGCGCGCGTGTGTGTGTGTGTGTGTGTGTGTGTGTGTGTGTGTGTGTGAGTGTGTGTGTGTGTGTGGTACTCAGATTAAATCCAGGGCTTCACACTGAGCTCCCCAGCCCAGCTCACTTTTTGTTTTGAGGCAGGGTCTTGTTGCTCAGTCGCTAAGTTTCCCAGCCTGGACTTGCACTTTGCAGTCCTCCTGCCCCAACCTCCCAGAGTGCGGGGATGGCAGGTGTGCGCTGCCACACCCCCTGATGGACTGTGGGACAGGTTACTTAACATGTCAGTAACTGAGACTTTTTTATATAAAATTAAGAGTAATGGTATTTTCTCAAAGATGATGGTGCTTTGTTCGTGAAAAAAAATTAAAAATCATAAAACCAGTGCTTGATGTTGGTGAAGGCCTAGTTTGAAGTACGTGTAAAATCATTTTTCAGGACATGTTTCCCTCTGAAAGAGACGAGTGGCCACCCCACTCTGGATTTCTCCCTCCCACACCACATGGCACCTACAGGGAAATCTCATCAGCTTGGCCTTCAAAGTATGAAGAAACAATGTTAATTTTTAAAATATAATGATAGTATAGTTGCAATTTTTTAGAAAATAGGTCTTAATCTTCTAGAGGTGTATACAGAAGCATTTATAAATAAACATAAAAGTTGAAGCCAAGAAATAAGCATATGATGGGTCATTATACACCTCCATTTCTTTAGAGGTTTGAAATTTTTGACAGTAAGTTGGAAGACTGAGTAATTTCTCTCTTCGAAAAGTCCCAGTGGCTATTCATGTCACCTGGGGTAAAGGCCAGAGTCTTGGAGATGGCCAGCAGCTGCCCTGATGGTTCTGTCTCCACACCCTATTCGTTCCTCACCTCTGGCTTCTTACTTTACTCTAGCCAAACTGGCCTCTCTGTCTTAAACACACCAGGACTTCTGAGGCCTCAGGGACTTTGCATTGCTGTGACCTCAGCCTCAAATGCCTTTCCTTGGGATCTCCCTCCAGTTCCATTCCCTCCCCTTTTTCAAATCTTTGTTTAAAGGTCACTGTTGCAATAACAAAGTCTTTGCAAAGGAACCTGTACTGATTTGACTGCGTTGAGAACTGATGTAGTCACAGTGCCTAGAACAGTGCCTGGCATAGATGGCCAAAAAATGTTTGTGATAGCACAAGTGTGCAAACTGAGTCAGCTGCCCCAGAATGCCAGCTGGGGGCTGGATACCATCCACTGAGTGAGGGAACAGCACGTGGGACAGGCCGCACTGGTCACTGTAAACCAGACTGCCAGACTGACTTCAACTACACTTTATATGGAATAAGAACAAGGACCCAAAGTGATACTCAGAGAGTCAACAAAGTGGGTATCACAGAACTTTCTGGAACCTGGGTAGTAAGTAGCCAACCAAGGAAGCTGCCCTGCTAGTCTTTGGAAACACCATGGTCATGAGTATCCAGGCACAGACCGGCTCTTTCCCACTTTCACTCATCCCCGGCCCTTTTTTTTTTTTTTTTTTTTTAGCTTTTATTTTGACACGGGGTCTTGCCAAGCCACTAAGTCGCCAGGCCAAACTCAGACTTGGGATCCTCCTGCTTCAGCCTCCCAGAGTGCTGGGATTATGGACCTTCTCCACACAGTATCTTCTGATGGTACTGTCTAGACAGTGGAATCACAAACAACTTGAAAACTCAAGAATTGAATCTCAAGAGGCTCAGGCTGCCCTCCGCCACCTCACTCAACCTGTCTTTCCTACAAAACTTGGCCTTGCCCTGAAGAAAATCAGCACTAAGTGTCTTTATTGCTCTTATAAAGGGGTATTTTGAACTTTTTATTTTTGTCTGAGAAATACTCTTCCTGATTCTCTTGCTACAGTTCTTCAAGGTATAAGTTTACTATGAAGCCAAAAACCAACCAACCAACTTTTAATTTATTACCTCCCCAACCCTGGTTCTCTGCTCAACTTGGCTCCTATCCAACTGAGACAAATCACCCAGCTGTGAGCTGATTGCCCAGGCTGCCACCAGCTAAAACAACAAATTTCTTGAGCACTTGAACTCTAGAGGACCCACTTCTAGTCTCCCACCACCTCTTGCTCCCAGCTTGTCCTTGGAATGTGGCTCTGGGAGTTCTCCTAACATCCCTGGGTCAGGACTGAGTGAAAAAAGATATTTCAGAGGACTAGCAAATACATCTTTCTCTCCACGTTGGTATCAAAACAACTTCAAAGAACCACTCCTCACCACCTAAGAAATTATCCAACTGCAGTTCTCTGACCCACACTCAAACGGTTCCTGGAGCACATCTTCACCTTCCCCTTCACACCTCCTCAGCTTTAATTTCTGTCCATACCTAGCTATGCATGGGAGACACCAGCCTGTGCAGCCAGCAACCGCCCAGCCACCAGGCCAAGCTCACCCTTGCCTGCCTTCCTGCCAGATAGCTCAAGAAGGAAGAGACCTAAATGGATGAGGAGAAGGTAGACACTCCTTAAAGTTTCATTGAGTTAGGAGGTGTACTTCTCCCTTCTAGACCTTCCATACTTTACAAAGTGTTTCAGAGATTCATTTTTCTGAGCAGCTAACTTTCTGAAATCCATTTGTACCACAGAAATAAGAGGACCTACCCTACCCAAACCAGAAAGTGTCATTTCTATAGTGTTCACGATCTCACTCATAAAAGGGACCCATACTTCTTAAGGAAAGAGCTTCTTTTATCTGACCTTACTCTTTGATTTTCCCATCACATGTTGACATATTTTCTTTGTATTTCAGTTATTTACTTTTTTAATAGCCAAAATTTGAAATTATCAAGAATTACAATGATTTGAATAACAACGATGTCTACATTTTTCTTTTCTGAGGCACTGGGGACTCAATACAGGCCCTTTGCACTGAGCTACATCCCCTGCCCACTTTTCCGTTTTAATTTTAAGACAGGTCTTGCTTAGTTACTAAGTTGCCCAGGCTGGAATCAGATTTGCGATCCTCCTGCCTCAGTCTCTCCGAGTGCTGGGATTTCAAGCCTGTGCCATAAGCTTTGTTTTTCTTTTGTGAAAACTGTTCTTCCATCTTACGTATAAAAATATTTTTTTAAATATAAGATACAAATCAAAACATAAGGAATTCCTCCCTCCTCTCTTCATAGGGTGGTGAAATGTCAGATGATTACTATCTTTTTGAATATTTTAACTGGCCACTCTAGCAAGTCTTTCACTCATTAAAAAAATTAAAAGTGAAAAACTGCTATACTTGTGCTTAATTATAAATTCAATCTTGATCAATGTAAACTTCTACAGAATAAGCCGTGTCAAATTATATTATTTTAGTAGAGTTATAACTCATCAGCCATGATAAATGTGTTAAACATTTATCAGGAACATTAATTATATCTCCAACATTTGGTTCCATCAACTGCAATTCTAATTAAACTTACATTTCATTTCCTGTTAACAGTGTTAAACCCCAAGGGGGAAGATTTAACAGTCACAAAGTACAGAACCAACATTGGATTTAAAAATTAGTGTCAGAGTAGACACATGTCTATTCAACGACAGGACCACGAACAAAGTTTCTATCGTAACCTGCCTCTTATTTCTTCCTCTTTTTTTTCCGTTTTGCCAAGACTGAGTTAAAGACCTGCAATGAATTAATGCAAGTCTCATTTTTCTACTGGTCATCGTGGAATAAAAATAGCCTCCAACGGCTTTACCAATCTGAAAGGAGTCAGCCCCTACCTCCCAGGAAATCTGGCAAGGTAATTCCCAACCTATCAATTCTAGAAACAGGGGGGGGGAAAAGAAAGAAAGAAAGAAAATGAAAACAAGCACAGGAATCTTCAGTCACACAAAAAAAACCAAGATGTAATTATTAGGACTGAAAGGAAAAAAAATCACCTAAATGGAAGGATAGGAAATGAGTCCCCACTAGAGAGCTAAAACTAAATTATTTAAATGAAGGTTATCATTTTTTTTTCACAGAGCATAAATCAATTAGCCAGATGGCCCGTGCAGGCAGGTACAGTGATGGCGTTTGCTTTAGCCATCATTGTGATTTTGCAGTGACCAGAATCAAGTTGCTTTGTTAAGTCTCCACTGCACATGCAAGAATTACAGTGAGCTGACATGGTCTCCACGCCCTGGTGAGTAGGGCCCGGCCTTGTCTCCTTCCATCAAGCAGAAGTGAGGCTGGGGATAGGACTCAGCCTGGGACAGAAGTCAGCCAGAGGCACAGCCCTGGATCTGACCCCCTGGCTGGCAAGCCTCAGGGAAGTCACTTCACCTCTCTGGGATTTAACTTATTTTTTTCACCTGGAAATAAAAAAGTAGGGATCCATCCTATGAAAGGTCCCTCTTTAACTGAAAATGCTGGGATTCTATGATTTCATCTCTATGAAAGTGAAGACACTGTAATAGATCATGTCCAACATCCCTTTCAGGTGGAAATACTGCAATCTTCTGATTGCATCTGTGCAGAGAGAAGATTGGCCCAAATGAGCACTATAATTCTGTCCACATTTGAAATTCTCGGACGGGTTCCACATGCAAAGAAATGACCTGATATCAGCAAGTCTTCCTGGGGTTTTATTCATGGCCCCTTCTGATATCAGTGGGGAAAACATCCCCCTACTTAATGGAAAATTGTTTAAACACTCTTTTAGTATCATAAAAATAGCCATTTCCCATAAAACTAAAAGCAGCAGCCTTGGGACAAAGTCTAAGATTAAAACAATGTCACAACTAAAAATAAAGACGTGGCAAGAAATTAAGAGCACAACTGTTGGGTAAGTTGTCCACAGTGGAAGACACCCAGTCGCTTTTCCACACAGCACACAGCTTGTTAAAACGTCAGCTCCATTTCTGCACTGGGAACCCCTCGTTCTCCATGGCTAGCCTCAGGCAAGGCATTCCACTTTCTAAGTCATCGTTAATTTCTCAACAAATGAGAGTAATACTAGAAGTAGCCTCTAAGTTCCCTATAAGATTTTTCAGCAAGGTGCTGGACACACATTTTGCTTAAAAAGAAATACTATCAGTATTGTTAAAGTTATCTGTCTGATTCTTCACAATTCACCTTTAGTTTGTTATGTCAACAACTTGGCTTTGTAAGTTGTAAGGCATTTAGTTTGGAATTGGACTGGAGCTGTAGGGAGTCCCAGGGTGAGCTCACCTGGTTCCTGCACACAGCTAACTTGTAAAACCTCTGCTGAAAAGTGTCCCGTGTTCTGCAGAGCACTTCTGACCTCTGCCTCAAGGGGCCAGGACCTTCTGCCTGGCCAAGTGCCTCTCCTCAGGGCTTCATGGTCCTTTCCCCAACACAATCTATAATCCCTACTCACTTGTCATCTCTCTCTCTCAATTCTGACCACCTTGAGGTTGTTAAAATGTTTCCAGTCCCTGTCCTTATCACAGAAGCCAGTATATCATCAGAGTCTGATGGAGCTTGTTGAGTGTGTAAATATATATGTGACTTAATAATTAAGTAGACTGAGATAAAATTTATTTCTAATAAAAATGAAGGAAATTTCATGATGATATGAAAAGGTTGCACCTACAGAAATGGTGGTATCTTTCATACACTGAAAGAATGCCAGGTAGAAAGCGCATCTGGTAGAGGAACTTTTGGGCTTCTTCTGGATCCAGTCAGCCTACCAGAGAGGAAGAAGATGGAAGAAAGCCACAGGGTACAGAACAGAAGAGGGCATTTCATCGCAAATGGCTCCCATTGGTGGTGGTAGTTTTGGGGTTCGCTTGGTTTCATTTTTTCCTGTGGCACTGGTTCAAGTCCAAGGCCTTCATGACTATATCCATAGCCCATCTTTATTTTCAACTTTGAGGCAGGGTCTCAGTAAGGCACTAAGCTGTCCAGGTTGGGCTTGGAGTCACATCCTCCTGCCTCCGTGTTGTCGCGTGCTGGGATCACTGGCCTGTGCCACCAGGCTGAGCCAAAATGGCTTGACCAAGAGCTTCCAGGAATAATACTAGAAGACTGATTAAAATTAAACTGCAAGGGCTTGAATGCCAGGCCAGGAAACAAGTGTGTGTTCTGACCTAAGAGGGCGCACTGAGGATGATGAAAGACAACTCAGGCATACAGACACTTTGAGGCTAAAATATTGATTAGATTAATTGTAGTTTGAATATTTGAAGCTGAGAAAAGTAGTGATGAACTTATAATAACAGTTAAAAGGAAAAAAAAAAGACTGGCTATGTGTAGAGAAAGGAGGGAACGCTAAAGAGGCTTCTGCATGACTGCTGGTGTGCTTCAGTTGGCCTCAGCTGCTGGAGAGGAAAACTCTAGAATGGAACCTCCAACAGGCACTCACTCACTCCCCTCTCAGATGGAGGCTCCTTAGCAGAAGGCAGACTCCATAGAAAAGCAAGTCACAACTGTGTCACAAAGCAGAGAACAAAAGAATCAGAGAATTTGGGTCAGTGGCTTGCTAGCCCCTTGCTGTTCAAGGACTAGAACCTGTTGGTCAAGAAGTATGGGTGTTGAAGGGGACCAAGTTCCCTTCCACGAGACAGATTCCTGAGATCCCCAAGGCTTGCTTTCAACTGCTTATTTTGGGTAGAGTCACAGGAGAAAAAGAGCAGGCTTGAGGACTGGGCACTATGGGGAAGGAGTCTTAGTCTGCCAACCTGGGGCCCAAAGGTCCCCTTCCCTCACCAATAAATTAAAACCCAAAATTGGACTGATGGAGCATTAAAAATAGCCCACATTCTAACTGTGCTGAGAATTCTGCAAATACACAAACCACAACCGAAAAACTAGCACCCACGCTAAAGAAGTACTTCCACCATGAGACCTAGAACAGAGCCCTTCACATGAAGCACTTGGTCCAAGGACTCCAACTCACGGAACTCTCCTAACGTGCCCCTGGAAGTTTTGTGCAATCTACTGTTTTTGCTCATATTTAGGGTTTTATATGTACCACCACCAGCCTGCTATAGTGGCAAGTCTCGGAAGACCAAAGGAGAGAGAGCCTGACTGGAGGGAATGTTCTGTGACTCAACTGCCTTTGACATAACTCCTAATGAAAATGTAATGATATACTGGGCGTGGTGGCATATACTTGTAAGTCCAGTGCTCTGGGGGGCTGAGACAGGAGGATCGTAAGTTTGAGGCCTGCCTGCGAAACTTAGTGACCCTGTCTCAAATTTTCCAAAAAAAAAAAAAAAAAGTAAAGGGCAGAGGGTGTAGCTCAGTGGTAAAGCACCCCTTTCACCCCTCGTTTCTCCGTCCACTCAGCCCCTAACCTGCCTGGGACTGCTGCCTCCTCACACTTGCGACACCTTCTCTCTCTGCATTTGGAGTTTATTATAGTTGTGTTGATCTTTTCTAGCACAGTATCTAAAATATATAAAGCACTTCAAGAAATGCTAGCCCCCTACTTCCTTCCAGTTGGAAAAGTTGAACTTCTAAATCCCAACAGGGTATTAAGGTGAACCCCCAGAAGGTGAGTGAAACAAACAGGGTGACGGACAAGTGCTGTAGACTCTACGCTTCCCTCCTCGCCTTTGGCGAGTAGCTCTTCCTTCCCTTCCGAAAAGGGAATGATACAATAATAAAATAAGGCCTTGCTCTGTGCTGGACATGCTTTAAGCCCCAGACATGTACGAACTTATTTAACCCTCACAACAGACAAAAGATTTAGCTCCTATGCTGACTGGCATTTTACAGATGAGCAAACTGAGGCACACGGTTAAGTAACTCACCAGAGATCGCTTCTAGGCGAGAAGAGTCAAGCCCGAACAGAAACAAGCTGTGTGGCTCCCACATACGTGCTTTCCCCTCTCTTCCAGAGCTGGCCTGATTTTTCAAAGCGATTATGGTCTGTAAGGTCATTGTGAATGTAGAATTTATGAATCCGGAGCTGTTGCTCTGAGCGGAAGACAGAGTGGGTCCCCGGAAACCACTGGTCACAGCGTTGTCAACCAGCCACTATGTTATCTTGTTTTATGTATGTTTCTGCTTTAGAGCACTTTTATTTAATATCAACTGTTGATTCATTAGCATTGAACTCAGCCAAGCACACCAAAACTCATGCCCAAACAAAGCCCATCTCCACCCCCCTCCATTAGCCTTGCTTGACTTAGAAACGCCACACAGCACCTCAGCCCAGCGCTGGGGAAGGAGAGTCATCAGAAAAGCAGAAAATCACCAAAAGCAGAAGTATGAACATTACAAAAGCCACAGCACCGCACAGACTCCCAAGCAGCCACATTTCCGGTATCAGCTGAAATCTGGGCAGGGAGCCCCTTGTTTAACCCTAGCCAGGCTATGCGCATCACGTGACTCGGGCACGCAGAAAGCCCCTTGTCCATCCGTGAGGGGGGCAAATCAGCTTTATCAAGTAGGTGAATTTGCAAATACTGAATTTGTAACTAGCAGGAGGTAGTTGTACTTGAAGTGCCCACGGAGGGACTCGTTCGTTCCCGAGGGAGGGAAACCGACAAATTTCCACCTTCCTCCAGTGGCGCCTGCAGATCCCTTCACGCACCTCAAGGACCACAAGCTCATCAGTGTGACCAGTGGCTCCTGTTTCGCACTCTCCCTACTCTCGGCCCACAGCAGCCTGGGACACTGGCCTGTCATGTGCCTTGCTGAGGGCTCAGAGAAACTCGGAGCTGGATACGACCGCCATCAGCACTCGGGGTCCCTCCTACGAAGAATTAAAGCAGCTTCCAGACCTCGCAATTTTTCCTGTCACTAGAGAAAGTAGTCTCCGTGTAATGAACTTGGATTTTACACTCAAACAGAAAACCATGTACTCTTTCATTTTGCTTAAAATACACTCGCAGAAAAAAAGAAAAAAGAAGCACAATAATCATTCGTCAGCTTTAAAAAAAAAAAAAGCAAAACGCGAAGTCGCCATAAAGGTCTACTCCTGCTCACTCCCCCCAAAATCACCGTCTAAAATACTTCCCTGGCGCGAGTAAAACGAACCATGGGTACATTTATGGTGTTTTTCAAAATGAGTGGTTTTGTTGACCAAGTATGAGATTTAAGTTGGCATTGATGCCCTGTGCAAATTCCCATGGTTCTAGGACTCCCAAAGCCCAGTGCCAGCACAGCAGCAGGCCTGGTGGTATTTTATATATTTTCATGTCATGTTTACGTGCAAAAGATTTTCACCCATTCACACCATATGATGTCCCAGTTTCACCTACTGTGACCATCCAATTCCCCAGGTGTTGCAACCCCATTACATGAACTGGGCAGGGGAAGGGTTCCTAAAGGATACTTCCTATAATCTGTGTCCTCAGTTGGGAACCAGGTAGTCAGAGGACTGACGGAATGAATGAATTTTTCAAGCAGTTCCCCTAAGTGGAATTCTCTTCTTAAAGACAAGAAAAAATTCATTTTTGAGACTTTCAATCAAATTAGCATCAATCTGGGTTATTGCCACATTTTCTTACACTGTTGGCTTCCTCGTGGTTGGTAGGAACGCTGTTGTGTTCGCCTCCAAATTTTATTAAAATGCCACATGAAGTAAATCAATAAAGAAATAAACCAGGAAAAGTGGAAGGAAAAAATCTGAGAAGACACAGATGGAATAATTTTTTAAAAGAAAGAAAAGAAGAAAACGGTGTTTAGTAGAGATAAAGGAGCTAGGAGTTTAAGTTAATCTATAGACTAAAAGAAAATATAAGAATGGACTGAAAATTTAAAAAAATTTGCAGAGAAAAGAAGAAGCATGCTAGTGCCCACAGTGACTATTTCTAACATCATTTAGTTCCAGGAAACTAAAAGAGTCATTTGTCTTTAGCTTTTAAGATCTTAGGGGGAAAAAAAAAAAAAAAAACAAAGCCAACGAGTGAAAGAGCCTAGAAAACTGCCCAGAATGCAGCACCTGGCACACAGATGTGGACCTGCCGCCCTGCCCAGGTTGGAGTTTGGGACCAGGGGACAGAGCCTAGGGCCAGAAAATGCAGGACCAGAGTGGAGGCAAGGGGGTCGGGTCGGCCGGCAGTTTTGTAGAAGGCAAGAACTAGACCTTCCGCGATGCTTGGGGGTGATGGCATTCGGAGAACTCTCAAAAGGATCTGAGCTGAAATTTTGGAGGGCTTACCAGAATGATTCTGTCTAGTCCCGAAGGTTACTTTGGCAATGTTAAATGAACTTTTGTAGTTTTTCCAAGTATCACTCACAGAAAAATTCCGGAGAGGAGAAAAATTATAAGATAAACATGTCTATTATCTTGTGAAAGATGACACATTTGACTGAAGTAAAAATTATGGGAGCAAATTAGTGACCTAATTTGTCCCTCGAAAAAGTTCAAAGGAGACACAAACAAATCCGGCTTTTTCAGGTTTGCCGTGTGACAACAACTACAGATACGGAACAGGTCGGTGGCAATAATATTATTGGCAAAAACACCATTGAAATTTTTAGCCTTCATAACTACATAGAAATGAAACAAGTATCTTTAAAGAATTTGAATTCTCTGTAGATTTTTCAGCTTATAAAATAGGCATCCAGGAATTCTCCCAACCCACACCAAGCCCAGCGCCTCACTGCCAACACTATCCACATCCGCATCAGCCACAGGGTCCTGGGTTACCAACACCACCACCCTCAAGACCTGCAAACCATATTCCTGTTATTTAACCAAGTCACTCAAAATTATTTTAATAAACCACATAACATTCTGTCCATTGGAACCAAAATAGTTATCTTTCTATCCACATACCCTTTTAATGAGAGCTTTAAAAAGTACATGCACTTTAAAACATTTTGGTAAAGGCAAAACTTTTTTCATAATTTCTAATTATATTCTCCAAAGCACAGAATTCAACAGTTACGTTTTTTCTCCCATGAGCTCAAGAACGACATAAAGGTACTTCCCTTAGTTTGCAGCCCATGCATGTCCTTTGATTTCAGGAGAGAGGGCAAGGATGTTTTAGGGGTAGAAAAGGGAACAGGTAGGGCCTGGTGGCAGAGGCCTGTAGTCCCAGTACTCTGGAAGGCTGAGTCAAAAAGATCTGAAGTTGAAGGCCAGCCTGGGCAACTTGGTGACTTGACAAGATCCTATCTCAAAATAAAGATAAAGAATGGGCTGGGGTTATAGTTCAGCACGAGGGTGCTGAGTTCAATTTCCAGTACAGGAAGAAAGAAAGAAAGAAAGAAAGAAAGAAAGAAAGAAAGAAAGAAAGAAAGAAGAAAGAAATAGAGAAAGATTGATTTTGATGTGCTTTTTAATGGCATTGTCAACTCAGTAGCTGAGTTTAAAATATAAAATAAAATCTAAAGACTTTGTCAAACGGCCTCCTTTCTATTAAAACACTTATGTTTTCACTTTGGCTGGTCGGCATGCAGTGACTGTATTATTATTATTTTTTAATTTCAACAGCATCTTTCCCAGGGCTGCATGTTCTGAGGCTCTACACAAGTGTAGCCACTCTGCTTCCCTTCCTTAGACAGTAAGCAAACTGAGCCTCAGAATTAAACCAAAAGACGAACCTGCTTATCTCCACTGAACCTCGCGGAGAAGAAAGGAACATCTCAGCACACTGCTCTCCCAACCGGATCTTCTAAAGTTACACTAAAAATAATACCGAAGTCACAGGGAGGAGCAAGATGCATTAAATTTGTGTCAAATATGAAGCTGAGAAAAATACAATGAAGATGCATGTATTTCCTTATGTACAATTGTTCTCGCATAACCCATCTGACATCCTAAAAATTCATCTTCCAAATGAATAGCCTTTATGACCACCCCATCTGCAAGCAAATACTGCCTGCAATAATACAGATGTTATCCCATTACGACTTTCAGTGAAATAGATTCTGCATCATCATCCTCTTGTACCCATCCTCTCCACTGCGTACGTCTTGGCCACTTAAATCCATTCCTTCCTCCTGCTTTCTAGCTTACCAAAACACCAAAACAAGTATTAGAACATGGATAAAGTAGTAAAAATAGCTAATGTTTGTGTAGCTTATGTACAGTGTCGTATGTACTAGCGCACTTGAAATAACTCAGTCTCTCGCTAACGGGAGGTGGGACATCTCTTCCAGGTTGCCCCGCTGCCTGTCGAGCTGTCCCTAGCACCCTAGCAAGGTCCTGCCTCAACCTTTCATTATCCTTAAAAGTCCAGGAAACCAAACTCCCCAACCGGGGTTTTCTCCAACAGTGAATGTCACCACCTAACTACATTGACAAAAAGTAAATAAAATTATGGCCAGGGACCCAAATGACTAAGTGAGCAAAAGAAGCATAGAATAAGTAGCAACTGCCCTGCAGGTTCCTACCACAGGGCACGAGCCACGTGGAGATGTGGAAAATGAAATGGAGATTGGAGGGGCAATTCCATTTTCATCTGAACACACACTCAGTCTCCAGGCAGGATAGGGCTCTGTGGACTAGTCTCGGAGCAGCACGAAGCACCAGGGTTATCGATTACAATGTAAACGGGTCACAAAAGTTAGAACAGCAAGAAAAGGGGTTTCAAATCATCTGAGTACAAGCAAAGAATTATTGCAGACTTGAAACTTAGCCACTCAGATCTCTCCCTAGAGATGAGTCTCTGTTCAGAGTTGAGAAATAGTTTTAAATGATCACCACAGAAAAACTAGTCTCCCAAAATACACAGCCAGCCAGGCTAGGGTACAGACTTAGAAGATCTGGACCCTCGTTTTGAGGTTTGTTTTTTTATTTTTTTTTTTTTTTTGAGATGGAGTCAATGTTCAGCCTTTAGAAATACTGAATGATAAAAACCACCCAGTAATGCAGCAGCCTTTCCTACCTATTCTGAATTCTAAAAACTTAGTCCACTATAAGTTTTATCTTTACTTTGACTCAAAAATCTGTAATTTGAAACCCTAGAAAGAAACTCGAGGTAAGGTACGTCTGTTTCCTTCATCACGAAATTTTAGGTAAAGCACATCTTAGAAAAAGGCAGCTCGCATATTAACAACTTATCACCTCTTAATGAGAGTCTGTTGGGACACACAGCCATCTTTTTCACATGACCATATGCCCTGAGCAATTGTGCCTGCTGCTCTTCTCATTCAAACGTGGCTGCTCATGGTGGCCAATGGAAGGAAGTAACCCCAGCCTCTACATACTAAATCCTGTGAACGTCACACAAACCTCTGAACACCACTGTGAGACCCTCAGGTGAAAATCCACACACAATCCCATCCTACACAGCACAGGGTGCTAACCACACTACATGATCACGGCTGATGCCATTCTACAAAGGGAAAAGTTAGAAATCAGGAATAGTGATGCTTTGTGTAACGGGCCTAAAGACATAAGGCCCAAAAAAAAAAGGTGATTAAAGGAGCTTTTGGGTTTTGTAGATAAGACCACGGCCACTTGCCTAATTTTGTTTTGTTTTGTTTTGTTTTCCACTGGCCATAACATTTTAGACTATTATCTTTCTAACTTTTGTGACCTCAACCCCCATAAGAAATGCACTGCAACCGCACAAACTTAAACTCTCAGGAAACAAAGCTTATCCTTACTAAATATCATGCACTCTAATATTTTCTCTTATACTCTTTTCTTATTTCTTTGTAAAAGATGTTCTTCACTAAGTTGATTTCTTGGTCTTCTGAGCCAAGATATGTGTTTGAAAACACTGCTTTGAGGCTCAAGTCTTTTGAGAACTCCTTAAGAAAGTTAAAAGGTTTTTTTTGTTTTGTTTTGTTTTGTTTTGAGAGGCTAACTGGTCATTACTTTTCTATCCAGAGTTATTCAAACAAGCAAGCTGAGAAAAAACATTAAATACCATTATCCATTTTAAATATCTGCATTTATATGCACCGTCCTCTCTGGGTAAAAAGAGGCAGTCTTTCAACCAGAGTAAGCTGTGTCATGGGAAATAAACCAGACTGGGAGACTGGGGGCAGAATCATTCTTAAACTGAATTTCCACCCAGAATTCCATTTGTGTGAGGTTCTTTTTCTTTTTGTTAAAATTTCCTGTCATTTAAAAAAAAAATATTCCAAGAGTATGTGAATATCACTTAAATGCAAAAAGTGTAGGACTGGGCATATTATAGCGACATCATTTGCCCTGGGATGAGGAATGCTTTTGAATAAAACGTGATCCCCTCTTTCTCTGACCAAGCTCACTTCGTAATTATTAGCAAGGCCGTAAATAACCCTCCAAGGAGCAGTCTCATTAGTGCCCATTGAAATTCAGTGGCATTAATTTGCAATAAAAGAACTGAAAATTAAACGGAAAAGAAAATGGTTCCGGGAGTCCGCACAAGGTTATGGAATCCGCACCCTGCCCTGGCCTGCCTTCGCGTGGAGGAGTTTCTATTTGCGCGTGAACCAGGCTGCACGGCCGTGTTTTGTTCTTCCAGTGGGGAAGGAAAAAGCAAGCAGAAGAGACTCTTTTTTTTCTTTTCTGTTTCCCTGAATTAAAACAAGTGAAATTAATTGGAGTAGGCCAAAACTTCGTAAAGTTTTGTTTGTGGTTTCTCCGTTCGGGGGGAATGCAGCCCGCACCTGCGGGCTGTGGGCTGTTCCCAAGGGGCAGAAGGCGCAGGCTGGGTCCCCCATGAATCTGCCCCGCAGGGTCCTCTGGGGCCAACCTGCAACTACTTCCCGATTCTGCTGCTATAAATACCTCTAGAGATAGACACAGCAGAGAAAGCCCAGGGCTCTCGGGGCAGCAGGTCCGGGGAAGGCAGGGGCCAGCTGGAGGCCAGGGCCAGCACACAGTGGGAAAGTGCCTAATTCAGCACCCCTGTGGATTCCCAGGTACCTGCTGCTCAGAACCAGCCCTGCTATGGGGTGTGTACCAGAAACGCCCCCGTAAGCCCTCAGCGGGCCCAGCGGGAAGAGCAGGGGAACTGTCCAAGGCACACCAGAGGAAAGGTGGGGGACAGCAGGAGCTATCGCTGTAGGACGGAAAATTAAAATGAGGCCACACCGCGCCCCAAGTCTCCAGAGCCCCGGGTGTCCTGGGTTGCCCTGCCCGGACTTCGTCCAAAGAGCGTAACATGCTGTCAGAACCCAGCTGACACACGCGCTTGCGACACGTCGGGCACCTCTGCCTGCCAGAGCCTGTGAAGCAGGGTACCTGGGCGGGCGAACTCCAATCTCAGGGGACACCTTTACGTTCCCAGCTGTCTGAAGTCCCTCGCCAGCCAGCCACAGTAACGTGGACCCTCCGGAAACCAGAAATCTGGCACTTACTGAAACCCACCCCAACTCCTGTCAGGCCTTTCTGAGCCGCAAGATCCCCTAGAAGCCCCAGAAAGATGGGGGATTGGGGACGGAGGGCGACCTCCCAGCCCACATCAGCACCGCCCCGGCGTGCACAGTTCCAATCCAACACTCTAGACCAAAGCGGGGCGGGGGAGGGGGGCAGCACCCTAAAACAAAATTTTCAAATACGAGAAGAGTTCACCACGCTCCCCTGAGCTCCTCTCGCCCAACCAGCGCCTTCTTCGCAGAGCAAGGCAGACCTTTGGAGGGAAACTCACTCCGCTCCCGGCGGCTCGGGTTTGTTTTTTCTGGAGTGTCCCCCTTCCTCCCACGTAACTGCAGGGTTTCCCAGCCCTTCCTGGGTGAGGCGGCACCCCGGTTTCGGGATCGCCGGGGCGGCGGGGGCCCGCCTTAGCCGCCCGGGCCAGCACGCGCGGCCCTTGGGCCCGGGGCTGGCGGCGGCGGGTCCCCCCGCGGCCCCTCGCCCGGCTCCCTCCGCCCTCTCCCCCGGGGTGGCCCGGGGTGGCGGTACCTGTAGAAGGCGGGGGCGCCGCTGTCGCGCACCGCGTAGCCGCTCGCCTCGTTGTCCAGGTAGTACGGCACCTGCTGGACCTGCTGGCCGTGCGGGTGCAGGAAGGGCGACAGCTGCGGCGGCGGGTGCAGGAGCATGAGCGGGCTGGGCGACACGCTGCTGAGCTGCGGGAAGCCCCCCAGGCCGGCGGGGCCCCCGAACGCCGCCGCCTCGGCCCCGGGGCCGTACGGGGCCAGGCCCGGCTGGCCGTAGACCGGCGTGGAGGTGGCGGCCGCCGGAGTGAAGTCGTAGGCGGCGCCCTCGGGATAGTTGAACACGGCGGGCTTGCTGCCGTCGGGGTACACCTCGCCCAGAGGCCGCTCCAGGGGCACCTTGAGCTGCGGCCGGCCCAGGGGCTCCAGCTCGCCCCCCTGGATCTGGTGCAGCAAGGCCACGCCCGAGGCTTTGGTGTGGAGCGTCATGGTCATGGTCGGGGCAGCGGCCGGGCGCGGGGCGCCGTCTCCGCGCGGCGGCGGGCTCAGCAGCAGACCGGCCACCTGGAAAAAAGCACACAGCTGGCGGTTAGGGGCGGCGCGGCGCGCGTCCCGCCCGGCCCTGCCCCGGCGCGGCGGCCGGACCCCGGCAAGTGCAGCCCGGCCGCGACGCCGCCGGCCGCCGCGGCTCCGGCTTTAAGTCCTGCTCTCGCCGCTCCCAGGCGTTACAAAGGTGCTGGACGCCGGCCAGGGGCCGCTGCCTCGGGCTCACATTGGCTCCGACATCACTTCCAGGCACCCCACGTTCTGGAGCGATCCCAAAGAACCGCTTCCCTGAACTTTACTTGTCCAGGCCGCCGGGTGGACGCTGAATTTCCCTGCGAGAGAGTGCGGGGGCGCCGCGGGATCCCCTAACGGTGACCCGGGGCGGCGCGGGGCACCAGGAAGGCGGGAAGACCGCGCCAGGAGCCGGCTTTCTCCCCGCGCGCCGGCCGGGCTCCAATCTATCTCTCTTGTCTCTCTTTCGGCGGATCGCTCTCCCGGCTGGCTAGAAGTCCCGGTGTGCACAGAGAATGACCCTTGGAGGGCTGCGCTGTAACCGAGATACGGCAGACAGGACGGTGTGCGGTTGCACATGCAGCCGGCCACACACAGCTATATTTAGCAGCCGCAGGAAGGGAGCGGAGGCATGGGGGAAGGAGGGTGGAGCTGCAAGGTGTCCCTCGAACAGGAAGTGATGCCTTCTGCAGGCAGGAGAAGGCTCCCAGCGCTGTCCCTCCAAGCCGCCTCTTCCTGCGCTGTGCTGCTCACCTCAGACCACAGTCCTGGGCTGGCTCCCTTTAGAAGTTCTCATGTGAATGATGGCACAGAAAAGCCCGTGGGTAGGCGCACGCGGGTGTCGCAGCCCGCCACGGCCCGGGCAACGCACACCTGAGGAAACCCGCCGTGAACCGCAGCCCTTCCGCGCCAAACCCCGGTCCTCCACAGAGGCTACGCTATCTCATCAACAAGTCTTCCAAAGCGCGGGGCATCCCGGTGCCTCAGTGCAGGAGCATGGGGGCTCCTCTGGGCGAGGAGGTGCAGCACCCGACATCCGAATGAGGTGGAAACAGAAAAAAGTTCTGAACGCAGGCAACCAAATTTGAAAACTAAGCAAGTGTCTGTACGCGCACACACCCTTCCCTGTTAAGAGACACGCAGCTCGGTGACAACGTCAGCGTCCCCTCAGCCTTGCATAGTTCATTATTTTTAATAAACTTCTATTGCTCCCACCGAGAAGCCTCTCATACAACCTTTAGTACTCTGTCATCCCAGACACCCAAAAGAGTGACATTCATGGCAAATATCAATGCCAAGGTTGCTGCCGCTAACGCTAATTTCTTAATATTTCCTACTTAATACCTAGCTTGGGTTTGATTCTTACAAAGCAGACCATTTTGGGGTGATATGAGGGTGAGTTGATTTAATATAAAGTCAAAATCGAGTTTAGCACCAATAACTATAGACCTTAAGCAAAGAAAGGGTTAAAAACATATTAGGTGAGATATTTCTTCTTATGGCCAGCGACCAATACTTTCTAGAGCAAAAAAAACAAAAAAATTACGGATGATTTAGTTCCCATAAATCACACTTTCAATTTTCAAACGCCTTCTTTCAAATACATGCAAAAGCACTTCGTGACGGTCTTTACAAATCTGCGCCTGCCAGATTATATGTAGATAGTACCAAGAATCCTACAAGTCCTGGGAGAAAAGGGAGACCCCAGACGCACATACCCCCCAACCCCCGCCCCCGCAGAACACAGCACATCCGTGTCTTCCGGCTGCAACACAGACACTGGCCAGGAAGGTAAGAGTTGCTTTCTCAAAATGCCCAAGCTATACCGAGAGAGAAATCAAAACAATCCTACCAGGCTGGATCTAGAGTGTCTTTCCAGAAATGTTCCATGGGCTCGCAGAAGTCAAAGGAGGAGACAGTGAGAAGGAAGGAAGGAATGCACTCTCGTGGTCGCTGCGTGGTGTGTGATCCAGGCGGGCGAGCGGGGATGTGTGTGGGGAATGGCAGGACTCGGGAAGCAGCCAGTAGGCAGGGCACTTGGCAGCCCCTCCCGGCAGGCGCGGCAGCTGGGCTGCCGCTGTAGCTGGATGAGTGGCAGTGGGGAGCGAAGGCAGGCTCCAGTGTGGCCGCTGGAGTAGCACTCCCGGGAGAAGAGCTCCAGCCCCTCCACCCACCTGTGGACGAAAGCGGAGCAGAGCACCCTGCTGCCACCTTCCTAAGGGGTCCGCAGAGGGCGGGAGCAGGCTGGCTGCACAGCATTCACTCAACACAAAAACAGAATGCCAGTCAGCAGAAACTACACAGAGGGCAGCTGTCAACATGTGCTGGGGTAGATTTCGCTCAAGAATAAGATTTAACAGGAAAAGCCTTTCGGGAGGCACTGGGCATCCAGTGCCTTGCTGGCCCCACAGAAGCTCCAAACAGCACAGGACTGCCATGCCTCTAGTGGTGCAAGAAATCCAGACTCCTGAACAAATGTTTTGGCATTCCAGCCGAAATGTCATACTCCTCCACCTTGCTACCCAAACCCACAGACCTTTCCACCAATAGCTTACGGACCGCTTCCTGTAAACGTGGAAAACTATACTATTTAAATCTGAAGGTGTGAAGACAACGATGGCTACCTTGGTTGTACCCAGCTCCCGGGGAGAGAGCTCTCCTATCTGAGGGTACCCACATACATCCACCTGGGCCCCCAAACGAGACTTGTCCCGTGACCACAGTGTAGCTCGCAGTGATAAGGTGCTCCTGGTGTGTCCTGAGATCCCAGAACACATGACGTCTAGTGGAGCTTTGTTGCCAGAGATTAGTCACTGCCTTGGGTATTAAATGACCCTAATCACAATGCCAGGAGTGGCCTGCCTCTGGCTCTAGCACCCAATGCAACTACCAAGAGATTTACGAGTGACTTTTGAAATCAGTACAAAGGAAGACGTAGAAAGTTAGAAAAAATTAATGATATCATAATGCAAATATATGTTCTGCTGCTTTGCGAGACCCAAAATAATGCAAAATTGGAATACATCAACAGCTCCCTCCAAAAGCAGCAAAGGCGGTAAGTGTCGAACATGAATAAATACTGAGAGATGGGGGTGCCGTGCAATGATAAGAGCATCCGCCCAGCACCAGGTGGTCCTGGGCTCCACCCGCAGCACTACACAGATAGCAAAGTAAAAAAGTAAATAAATAAATATTAAAAGAAAGTATTATCCTTTGTTGGTGACTGATAAATCTGGTGACAGCAGCTCTCCTATAGGCTAACAGCGGCCACCCATGCACTAGAGCAGCCCAAAAATAAAACAAGAGTCTGCAAGGAAGGGGGAAGGGAAAGGGAGAGGAGGAAAGAAAAAAGGAAAGATGTAAGGAGAGATTTTAAAAAAAAGGAAAGAGAACCCAGAAATGTTCCCCTTTAACGTGGGAGGAGTAAGCAGCCTGTCTGGCTTCTCAGGGGTTTTGCTTGTGAGAGATTCATATCCACTTAAAATCTCACCATTCTCTTGGAGGCCTGGCTTTGCCTACTGGGGGGTCCTCGGAGACCTAGGGTTAGTCTGAGGGCGTCTCATTTTCTTTCCAGCAATTGCGTTTAGGCTCTAGCTGGCCAGCTTCACCCCACATGGTGGCAGGGGTTGAGAAGGCACCGTGGAGGAAGGTGACTTTCCTCTAGAGCTTCTGGAAACCGCTCCACGTTCACACACAGCCCTCTCTTCTTCCCTCTTGCCTCACGGGCTGGGCACCACAGTTGCAGGTGGCTGTGACTACATGGTACTTCTGGGTGAAAAGGCGTCAAGTGTTTTGATCCAGCTCCAGCGCCCAGGGTGTCTGCACACCCACTCTTCCAGCTGCCGCCGGGCACTGCTCCTTGATTCAAGCACAGACCCCCATTCTCTCTTCCCCAACACGATGGTCCCCTTTCCTTCTCTTCCTCCACAGCATCACTATCCCTCTGGTCACCCAGACTACAGCATCGCCATTTTCTTTGAGGTCTGATTTTCGCTTGCCTTCCACACTTGACCGAGAAGTAATTTCTGTGCAGGCCTATAATCCCTGCACTCTGGGAGGCTGAGGCAGGAGGATCACTAGTTCCAGCCCAGCCTGTGCAAGACTCTGTCTCAAAATCAAGAAAAAAAATGGACTGGGGATATAGCTCAGTATGAAGGCCCTGAGCTCAATCCCCAGGATCACACACACACACACACACACACACACACACACACACAGAGAGAGAGAGAGAGAGAGAGAGAGAGAGAGAGAGAGAGAGAGAGAGAGAGGGAGAAGTGGATCCTGATATCCCAGTTTCACAATATCTTTCCTTCTGTCACATTTCTGTCACCGCCTCTCCTTGCCTCATGGCCTCACACGGCTGGCCTCCAAGCCTTCTAAGAACTTCCCTGCCTCTTCACCCTCCCACTCCTTTCCAGATCCTGTTGCCCATTTAGTTTCTTTACTTTACACTGCCTCAGGATCCGTCCTGTCATGACTCAGTTCCATCTTTAACCCAGATCCAGCTTCTGCAGGGATCCTGTTTCCCTGTCGTCATAATCACCCTCCCTAGTCCAGCACCTCCAGAGGGTAGGTTTTGCTTTAGCCAAACGAAAACTTGATACTGCAAGAACTCCCAAACCTTCTCTGCCTACCCAGAATCCACTTTCCTGGCCTATCAGGGAGAGGCATTTGCTTTTGGGAAGTTCAGCCCCAATGCCATCAAATCTGTGATGATCCTGTATTCTGTACTCAGAGAATTTTTCCCCTCTTCTGTGCTCCCGTGGTAATTTTTATGCACTTATCACATTCTTCCCTGAATTAGAATCATTTGTAAATATTTCTACCCTTTCATCTTCTCAGTAACTCTTCGAGGACAAGGTCTGGCTGGAGGTATTTGGAGATTTAAGTGCCTAAGAATAGTGTTTGGTCACTGTTAGGTCATTGAACACTGGCTAATTTATGAATCCAGATAGTTCAAAGCACAAAATAATATCCCATCTGTGTGGATAACCATCTCAAGAGCTAACTTTCCAAGTGACATTCCACCACTTCTAAAGCTGCTAGTGCTAGAAAGTTATCTTCATGTCTTCAGAATGAATGCAGCCACAAAGTCAAGGTTAAAATTGGTACAATCTAGGGGCACAGCCTGCAGTTTCTGGGAGCATGATTCACCAGAAAGCTCTGCGCTTTCAGTTCTGAACCAGAGAATACGGTGATCAAGCATCAAGTCTTCCTCTAGTGCCATGGAAAGTTTTTATATCTACAAAAACATGATACCCTAACACGAACATGCAAGAAAACAATTGTGGAAATATCACCACGATAACTTATATCCCCAACATGGCTCCTTCATGAGATGTGGACATCCAGCTCTGTTCAAACAAATCACTTGGCTGACTGGAAATGCTCTGAGAGGGAGATTTTTCTTGAGCATTTATTTGGCACCCCTGCTTGCCTCTACAGTAGATGAAGAACTCAGTCTCCTCTCAAGCGCCTCTTCATTGTAGAGATAGCTCAGTTACCGTTTTTACATGTTTTTGATTAGCTCCTAGGCTTTTGTTATCTAGCCTTGGACTTTTGCTTTTGGGAGCTGAATTTTCATACAATGGAATGCACAGAATTCAAGTGTACAGTCTGCTGAATTTGGATAGATGAATGTCCCCACAGAACAGCCACACCAGTCAAAGTAGGGAGTATTTTCACTGCCCCAGGAAATTTCTTCAGGCCTATGTTAGCCAACTCCCAAACTCTGGAGGCAGCCCCTTTTCTGATTTCTCGCATCACAGATGTATTTTGCTGTGTGACCCAGGTGATGAAATACAAATGTCAATGGCACAACTGCCCTCGCAACTTCACCTGCCATCAAGGGACATAGCTGTCCTCTCCTCAGTCCAACCCTCTCCTAGATTATAGAATTTTATTAACACTCTGTGATTCATGGACCTTTTTAAGTGTAACCAGCTATTCACAGAGTCAACTGTTACCAAAACCTGCCAGGATACAGGTTCACAAGGAGCCAGGTGCAGCTGGTGTCCTCTCCCATGTTTCTAAACAGCTTTTCCTTACCCATCACCCCTGCAAAGAAAAATGGCAGGATTGTAAATCAAGACTTGAGGCAAGGACCTTACCTCACAAGACCTGTGACCTCAGATGCCATTTTCTGTCTTCCTACTCAGGACCCGATGATAATTTGGATCCTTAGTTACCTGGAAGAATGGCTACTCCTTAATATGAAACAAGGTGTGATTCAGATTTAATTTGCCATATTAATAGAATTTAGTAATTTTCATCTGACATTGTCTTAGAAATTTTATTTTTTTAATATTTTGGGTTCTTTTTATCATTTGCTTATGTGGCATATGGTAGACAGTCTAGAAAGTGCCTTGACTGTGTCATGAGTGATACAAGAATTCAAATTATTCCAATTATTGTTACACTGTGCTCCTCTTCCTCCCCTTATCTGTTGTTTACTTGAGAAATTTCATTGCCAGCCTAGGGTATTACCTCTCTGGAGAGGGCAATATCCAGATTGTGCCTAACTACACTTAGATTAAGATATTTATATCTAATGTCAAGAGCTTTTTTACACACACAATGTATAATCTACCAAGAACATTCTTCAATTTCAGAGCCAAGCCTAGCAAACAGTAAAAACAAAAACAAATGAAAGGCAAGACAGGGCGATTTCACAGTTTTGAGTCTTTTTCAGGCCTTCCTTCCAAATAGAAAGTTACAGTTAGGGTGCCTCCCACTCAGCTGAAGTACCCAGACCCTGGGCTACCAAGCACTCCTCCACCAACCCCCAGCTGCGATCACACCATGCTGAGGTAATAATGTGTGTGAAGCTAGCACGCAACTCATTCATTCAAGTCACTCAAAAACATTGATATCCTGTAGTTACCAGAACCTTATGTATATGTTGCCTTAGATGAGGCTCACATCAAAACACCACAGACTGGGTAGCTTAACCAAGAGACATTCATTTAGGCCGCAAGACAAAGATGACGGTGCCAGCGTGGTGAGACTCTGGAAGAGACCATCTCTTTGATCGTCAAGGCAGGCCTTCTAACTGCGTCCTCACTTGGCAGGGGGAGAGAGGAAAAGGAGTGACAACTGCTTTCTCCCCTAACAAAGCCAGATCTTGTAGATCAGGGCCTCACTATTTTGATCTTGTTCAGACACAACTGCCTCTTAGGGAACCTAGCCCCAGTTAGTCACACTGGGGGTTAATGCTTCTGTGTATGAATTTGGGAGGGAAATGATTCAGTCAATATCAGGAACCCCAAAATAAGCCAAACTGAAATCTCTATCCTTGCTTTGTATTGTGGTTTGGATGTGGAATGTCACCCCCCAAAGCCATATGTAGTTGGATGTTGTTGATTAGCTTTCCCTTGCTGTTGGGGTGGGGCCAGGTGAGGAGGGCAAATGCTGAGGGTGTGGCCTGGAAGGATGTGCTCCGGCCTGAGCAGATCCTTCATCGTGTGATGCCTGATCTTCCTGTCTTCCACCAGACCCTTCCACAACCCTCATGAGTGGACTAAGGCCTCCTCAAACTGTAAGTTAAGATAAACCTTTCGTCCTTTAAGATAAGGATGTCAGGTATCGCATCCTAGCAATGAGGCGGATCTACGACGCTGCCCTTGTGTCTAGGGCTTAGTGTTCACCTCTGCCTCACCGGCTCCTCCGGTTCAGCCTTTAGCCTCTGCCTTCGGTCCTCTGCTTTTAGCCCTTGCACTCTCTTCACTCCCAGGGTTTAAATTTTATCTGTGCATTGAAGATTTCCAAGTGGAAATCCCCAAGATCACCATCCTAGCCAGGACGGATTCACTTCTAGAAATTAATTGAACGTTTTCACTTGGGTGTTCTTTTATTCAATGCATGCCTTTCCTGTGGTACCTAGGATGGAGCCAACAGTCTTCACACCGAGCTACATGCCTAGCCCATTTTTCAGTCTTGATTTTGAGACAACGTGTCAGTCACTAAGCTGCTCAGGCTGGGCCAGAACTTGAAATCCTCCTACCTCAGCCTCCTAGAGTGCTGAGATTACATGCCTGTACCACAAGGCCCAGGTCATAGGTACTTTTGAAGTGTCTACTGTTTCCTATCTGTTTGAAGCTCAGCCTGTCCAACAGGAACTTAGTATCTTTCCCCAGACATACTTCTTCCCTCCATTTCTGATTTCAGCAAATGACATTACTGTTCATGTGGCCCTACAAGCTGAGAGAATCCAGCTCTCTCAGCCTTGGCCCTGCTTCTCCCTGCTGGATTTGATCCATTACAATTTTATTTCCAGTGCTTTGATCTCTACTGAGTCTGTTCTCATCTCTGTCAGCTTTCTTTCACAGTGACAAAATATGTCAGAAAATCAACTTAAAGGAGGAAAGATTTATTTTTGACTCCTGGTTTCAGGGAGTTTGGTCCATGGCCGGTTGGCTCCATAGTTTTAAGCCTGAGACAAAACCAAACAACATGGCAGAGAGTACATGAGAGAACAAAGCTGCTCCCGTTGTGGTGGCTGGGACACAAAGACAGGAGAAGGGTAGAGGCCTCAACACCCCTTTCAAAGGCATGACCCAAGCACCAGCTTTCTCCAGCTAGTGCCTGCCTCCTACCGTTTCTACCAGTTCTCAGTTGTGTCCCAGCTGGGGACCAAGCCTTCAATCCACGAGCCTTTAAGAGATATTTCACATATAAACCATAACATCATCCACATTATCATTTTCAGGCTAGCATCTTCTCTCTAAAGATCACTCTTTCACTCCTGTCCCTCTTCATGGAATTTCTTCCTACTCACCCTTCACTCCTTCCTCAAGAGGTACTTTATGGTGACCAGGAAGCCTTCCTTGATTTCCTATTGAATTTTCTCTATCTCCTTGTCCGTTCTTACTGCTATAACAAACTACCATAGATGAAATATGTTCTAAACAACAGAAGCTTATACGGTTATGGTTATGGTGGATGGAACTTCAAGATCAAAGGACCACATGTGAAGAGGGCCTCCTTCTGTGTTATAACATGACAGCAGAGCATCACATGGTAAGGAAGCTGAGGGGTGACCCAGAGAAGAAAATCGGGCTTAATTCATTCTTTTATCAGGAGCCCACCCCACAATAATAGTCTTACTCACCTCTTGAAGATCTTGTCTCTTAATACTGTTGCAGTGACTAGTAAATTCCCACATGAGTTTAGGGGCTGACATGTTTCAAACCACAGCACTCCATAAACCCTCCCACAGCCCTTATCAGCATGCTGGATTTCCTACTTACTTCTCTGTGTCCCTGCTGGCCTATAAATTCAAAAAGGGCACAGAGGGAGTGTGCTCTTCACAGTCTCACGTCCACTTCCTAGTACAACATCTGAAGCCGAGCCGGCCCCCAACAAGCAGTGTTTGAATAGTGAACATGGAAATCCCGCCCAGATTTTGTATTTGCTTTGTTAACTGACTTCCTCCTTAACTCAAAAGAGTGACTCTGATGGCTCAAATTTAAAACTAAAGTTTGGAGGAAATTTAACAAGACAGATTCACATTTTCAAGAACAACTGACGTTTCTAATCCCATAAAGAATTACTAGAAGTGTTGGTCCCTTTATAGGCAGTCACATTCAAACTCTCCATTGCACTATAAGGAAAGTGAGGCCCCTAAAGGCATAGAGGCCAGATAGAGGATGTGGCCTACCATCTAAGCCCCCAACTTAGACAGAGGGCATCGTTCTTTCTAGCCCAGCCCAGACTCCAGGGGTAGATATGACACTCTTTCAGGGTGGCCCATGCTTAGCATAAAGCCAATTCATGCAGAATCTTGGTGGTTCCACGAGCTATTCTTAGAGTCTTAAAAATCTCCAGTTCTTTGGAAAACACAATGAGACTGCTTCCAGATTTTCAAATCTCTAGTTTAAAAAAAAAATGAGGAGAGGGTTTGAGAACATCATGTTTTAACAAACATTAAAACAACTTGTGTTCAGAGACACGACTTCCCTTAATAGAACATGAAGAAATGAGTAATCCACCTTCCATTCATTGCTCCTGAGAAAAGAGTTCATTGAGGTCCCACTTTTACATCCATATAATTTGAATTGAAATTTCGAGCTACAGAACAAATTTAAATCCTTCCTGCATCTGCTAAATTGTACACATTTGCAAATATAACACCTTTAACCAAAAAATCCAAAGCCACAACTAATTATTTTTACTTTATTTGAATTTGATGCATTTTAATTTCCAACTCTAATTTGAAAGCCCTCTTCCATTTTGCTATCACACTGATCAAGGGAGCCATGTTAGCAGCAAACACTGCAAGCCCTCCTGAAAATCATCAACCTCTGAAGAGGGCTGGAGAGATTATGGGGAATAAGGCACCATGCAGTATTTCAAAAGAACTTAGTGGCAAACGAGTGACTACTTCTTGCATAACGATACAACTTTATTGATACTTGCTAGCTTTTTGAATCAAAAATCCAGAGGAAAAAAATAATTTCATGAGTTTTTATAGCAAGTGCTAATAAATGGTTGAATTCTACAAGTTCTACATTTTCCCCTTTTCTCCTTAATTTCTTGTCCTTTAGACAGATTTACCTCTAATTTCTTATGTAGTCAAGCCTATCTCTTTGCAGAGGCCTTTCCCTACCCAACATGGGTCACCCCATGACCCCCAGTACTTGAAGCAAACTCCACATCATAGAAAAAATATCGGTGTTTTCCTTTGTATGATAGTCTCTCCACTATTAGATCCCCCTTTTAAAAGGGGGCACTCAGTGGCTTGCCCTTCTCAAGATAGCATTCCTAGACCTCACTTCCAGGGTGGCACTCACCGTTCACATGGTATATGTTCCCCATCCTCTAGATTCCCACCCCACCAAAATCCCACCTGCTCAAGGCTTAGAGTTCCACCTATAGTTTACAGGATCCTATCTGGCCAGTCATATGTAGGTATCGTAAAGTTAAGAAGGGAAATTATATTAAGCTGAGGAAATCCCTACTTGAACTGCCAAAGCACACAAAGGAAAGCAGGGGACCAGGAAGGAGGCATTCATACCATAAACACATCCTACACTTTCTCAAGAGTTGGAAATACAAAAATGAGAACGAGCTGCATCTGGCCACCCCATGGTGAACTCCTAGAATGCCTAAGGAGATTGGTCTCCATGTCTGTCCTCACGTCTCTGTAGGGCTGTGGCCCTCTTGCCCTCATGGACATCGAATTCATCCTTATGTCACCAACTAATAAACTATAATAAGAACAAACAGGGCCTGTGGGGGAATTTAGGCTTCACAGACGCTAATGATTCACCCAAAGGAGAACCAAAGGTGAAAGCATTTCCAGTCCTGAAAACGTACTCCTTGGCTACCTACAAAGGTAGTGACAGAAAACATAAAAAGCAATTAAGTTGCTTTGTAAGTACTAGTGTGAGCTACCGCAAAGTTGAACAGTTCCATCTCCACTGGCTTTTCTTTCATGCAAAATGAGATCTTTGACCCTCGCCGATGTGATAATTCAGCTCTTTCAGAATGTGAGAACAACTGAACTACACATGTTCCATGTTCATGCTTATTCTTAAAAACAAACAAACAGATAAATGCTACATTCATCCCTGTGAATTTTTCCCAATCAGCCCCAATTCACCCTTCGCTCTTAACTTCACATCTTACCCCTACTGCCCAGGAGACCCTCTCCCTGTTTGGGGAATCACAGCACTTGCTGAAGAGTCCATAACACATGACTAACACCATCAACTCCTTTTTACTTTGTTTAAAAAATTTTCAGAGGAAAGTTTGCCCCATGACCTTCTGGGTCCGAGCCTGACTGGACATACAACAGCTGCTGCACCGCTGTATGCATTCTTGAGCATTTAGCCTGCCACTCCAAGCTATAGGGGAGAAGGAAGGAGGCTGGCAAAAGAAACCTCTCTGCAAGCTGTGTGGCTGGTGAGGATTCATTCTGCTCCCTCCCAGATACTGCCATATGTACAGGAGTACCGACTTTGGAAACTTTTCTTTCAGACTGGATTGACTGCAGCAAAGTTTCCTTTTCAGAGTTAATTTCTCTACTGATATCTCTCTTCTGAGGCCTCACCAGAAGCACCAGAGAAAGCCTGATGGCTGTTAATTGAGCATCCAGCAGGGTCTTTACAGATACAGTTTCATTTTGAAATTTCATGTCATTTATTTTCAAGTATATAGTTCAGTTCATTATGAAACTTCAAAGGATATTTCTGAAACAATATTTTGAAAATTCTGTCACCCCTTATCATCACTCATAAATTGCTCCTCTCTAGAAGCAACCAATATACCAATTTTTGAAAGTTTCTTTCCAAATATATCCCCTGCATATGAATGAAAACTGCACGTAGAGCACATGTGTACACACACACACACACACACACACACATCCCTTTTGAAATAACCCAAATAGTGACATATACCCCATATTGTGTCATGTTTTTGGTTTTCACGGACAATATATCTCAGGTATCATACTATTTCACTACATAAACAGCTTCCCTATTTTTATAAGTACATAGCATTTCAGCATGTGTAGGACTAATAATATATTTTGCCAAAAGTTTAATAATGACAATTAAGTGTGTCTGTAATCTTTTGCAATTACCAACAATACTACAATTAGTAAATCGGCACTGAAGTCAATTACCATATGTATAATTTTAATTTTGGTAGATGTCAAATGTCCTTAGAGCAGCTATAGAATTAGAACCCATGTCCTCAAAAATACAGTAAGTCTTTAAGCTTTTTAATGGTTTTCAAAATAGTATCAATGTGCAGTTAGAATATGCACTTTTCCTAACTATAAGTGACACTGAGCATTTTTTCACACAGTTTGGTTTCATTATTAGCTCTATCGCCTGGTGCTTGTATGACTTTGGGTGAAGTAAGGTCTTTACAATGAATCTATAAAGAACAATTTCCAGCTCAAAGAGTTATTGCAGAGACTCAATGCACTGTTGTAGGAAAGGCAATTTCATTTTGATGGGTTACACCATCTTTCCTCAATAGTTAACATTTACTGGGCCTTGGAAGCACAAGCTAATCATCAAAGGTGACAAAAACATAATAAAGACCAGCATTGTATGGTGCAAAACTTTCAGAGAAAGTAGAGAGCTATTATTTAAGGCTTCCTCCCTACCTTTCCATGGTAGTCTGCTGAACACAACATCATTGAAATTCCACACATTTCCCTGGAGAGAAAAGATAATCACGCACTGTGCTTCCAGAAGAAAGCTAATTAAACTTGGAGGACAGAAACTCCCAAGTCCAGTGTGGTTTTGGAAAGAGATTGCTGTAATGCCCCGTTTTGCTATTTTCCACAACCTTCAGAGCCACCGCAAACCACCTTCTAGTGCTCCCACAGAGACCCTGTACAGTATGAGTAGATGTCCAGCATCAGGTTGTAAACATAAATATGTGGCAAATGGAAGATAATAATCATGACTGGCCTGTCGAGAAGAGAACAATGCCTTTTGCAAAACTAACAACAAATATTTTAAAGCAGGCTGTCAAATATTAGGCTTTCTGAAGCCTTAATATTCAGCTAAAATGCTTGAGACTCGGATGGCAAATGTACCTTCAATCAAATTTAAATTTTTTATTACTATGATGGAGACAGAATGTCACCTGATTTTCCTTAATCGTATCGTTTAGTCTTTCCATTCATGTCATCAGTAAATATAAGTCTATCTGAAGATTATAGAAGCCCACTTGGACCCCAATAAAAAAAGCAATGTTTATGGCTTACTTTTAGTGGGAAAAAGAGGTTTTTACATTTATGACTAAGTTTCATTTTTTGCAATAGTTACTTCCATTTGAAGACAAAACCCAATTTCTACATAGCCATAAATCTTTTGATCCAAAGCATGGACATTAACAGAGAGTTTATACTAAGACTCTGATGTGGTTTGAATCTAAGGTGTCCTCCAAAAGCTTCATGTACCTACGGATACTGTGAAGTACTGGGAGGTGGGCCTTGCAGGAAGGGGTGGATGCTGGGGGCTTGACCCAGAGGAGTGTGTGCTGGTTCCACCCTTCCTCCCAGACTTGGCTTCCGCATCTGCCATGCCGTTAGAAGCTCTCTCTCCAGCACTGACCCCAGCATCTGGTTCTACCATTTTCTAGCCATCTGCTCATGAATGGACTTCTGAAACTGTGAAATACAGTAAGTCTTTCCTACCTACAGTTGTGGATATCAGGTATTCCATCTCAGCAACAAGAAAGTAACTAAGACAAATTCCCTTCCACAATTACATGATACTCTAACCCATTTTTAAAAAATCAATGAAGAGAACGTCAAATAGCTTTTTATTTGGAGAGGTTCTGAAGATTGAACCAAGGGCCTCATGCACTGTTAAGTAAACACTCCACCACTGGGCTACATTCCTGACCACAAAATTTACAAATTCTTTTTCCTTTGCTCTCTAAGACAGGGTCTTACTAAGTGGCTCAAGAATTCACAATCATCCTGCCTCAGCCTCCCAAGTATCCTCCTGAGATTTTAGATGCATGACACTATGCCCCACAAATAAATAGTCAATAACTAAAGAAAACATCCTATTCTTCTAATATTTTTCTAAAATTTATCTTTATATTTATCTTTATATTATATCTTTATGTTATCTTATATTAATTTATCTTTATATTATCTTTATATTGTAATTTATATTACAAGTGCATGAATCCAAAATAAATCAAATACATTTAGTTTTCCCATGTGAAGGGGGCCATTTCTGTGTGGTATGTGGAGAAGGCCCTGGGAACCTACTGTACTGCCTAACATATATTTGGCACTCAAATATTTTAGAAGAGAATGAATGAATACAATGAATGAATGAATCCACTGCCTAGCTTAATGTAGACTCATTTTTTTAAACCTCTTCACGATTATTTAAACTCACACGGAATTTACCGGACATTTACTACTATCTGATGGGTCGAATAATCACCATGCCTTAGGAACTGTAGGAAGAGTGATGAGTTTGGTGCACCTAACTGTGATATCAGCACTTGGGAGGCTGAGGCAGGAGGATTGCTGGGAGTTCAAGCCAGCCTGAGGTACAGTGTAATTTCAGGGCCAGCCTGGACTACAAAGTGAGTCTCCAAAAAAAAAAAAGAATTGTAAGTTGATAAGAGGTGTTGACCAGCAACACTCTGAGAGCTGTGTGTCCCCAGTATCACAGTCCTGCCCTGTCCAGTGGTTCAGATCAGCTCTTCATGGTACTGGCCTTGGACTTCATGACCTTCAAGAACTTTTTTGACACTGGCCCCATAAACATAGATTCATCCCCCAGCTGATAAAACCGAAGTGTATAGATCAACAGAGAGATCAGCACCCTCCCGACACTGCATCTCCAGCAGCAGGCGGGCTGCCTCCAGGTGCTCTCTGTTCACACCCAGATGCAAAACTTCTGCTGCTCACCAGCAACTCCTCATGATTCGTAACAACATTTACTGCTCATATTGGTACTTTGGGGGAAACACATGATGTCCGACTTTTTTCTCCCCAGTACTTGTATTGAACCCAGGGCCTTTGCATTGAGCAAGATCCCTATTGCTTTCACTGTTGTGGTGGTGGCTGTTGTTGTTGTTGTTGTTGTTGTTGTTGTTGTTGTTGTTGTTGTTTTGAGGAGACAAGGTTGTGCTAAATCGCTAAATTTCTCAGGATGATCTCAAACTTGAGATCCTCCTGCTTCAGCCTCCCAGAGTGCTGGGATGATGGCATGTGCCACCACATGCAGTTCTAACTTTATATATCATATTTTTTCATGGCTAGAAACTATATAATAAAACCAATTTGCCAAATACAATCATAAGCTCATTGAAAATATAGACTAAGCTTAGGAATCACTTCAAGGCTATATGAGGAAGAGTTCTGGGTTGTAGACAAATTGGCCTCATTTTCGGAGTCCTTTTATTAACTGATTCGATGGCCAAGAGGCTACAACAGCTAAGCTATGTTAGTTTAGTCAAATACCTGCTTATACACTAAGTGAATGAGGAAATGAAGCCTTTTACCCCAGGGTGGGGTTGAGACCCCCAACTATTAGATGGCACCCTCCACAGAGACGTCTGAGGCCACGCTGTAGTATTTTAAAAAAAGAAAAGTGCAAGAGAGGTCTTCACTTTTCTCTCTCACACATCAAGGATATGAGGATCAAACGTTCGGAAAGTAAGGATTTAGGGAGAAGTTGTCTACCGTGAGTGCTCCTCTCCTCAGGCAGAAGAGGTAAGGCACACCTGTCCTCATCCAGAAGCCGGGGAAAGAGACTTAAGAAAATCCCCAGAAAAGCAATGTACAAGAACTGGCCAACATGGTGATCTCAGGGTGTGACCAACATGCGTTTTCTAAATTTTTCTTTATTTATTTCTTCCTTTATTTCTTTCTATCTGTCTTTCTTATTTTCTTTCTATTTTTGTGGTACTGGGGAGTGAACACAGAGCCTTCACTCTGAGCTACATCCCCAGTTTGCATTATTTACTTGAGGCAGGGTCTTGCTATGTTGCCCAGGCTGGGTTTAAATTTATGATCCTTCTGTGTCAGCCTCTCAAAGTATTGGGATTACAAGCCTGCACTACTCTTTTTTTTTTTTTTTTTTTTTTTTTTTTTTTTTTTTTTTTTTTTTTTTTTTTTTTTTTTTTTTTTTTTTTTTTTTTTTTTTTTTTTTTTTTTTTTTTTTTTTTTTTTTTTTTTTTTTTTTTTTTTTTTTTTTTTTTTTTTTTTTTTGTGGTTCTGGTGATTGAACCATGATTTTTATACTGAGCTACATTCCCAACTCTTTACTATTAATTTTTTGAGCCATCGTCTTGGAAAGTCACTAAGTTGCCCAGATTGGGCTTGTAATTGCAATCTTCTTGCCTCAGCCTTCCAGATTGCTGGAATTATCGGTTTGTACCACCACACCTGCTCAACTGCAAATTTTAAGACAGGAGAACACTGATCTGCTATTCTAATAGCAAGCAAGAAAAGGTCACCATGATGCTATTGGGCTGCTCTAAAAGTTTATGAAAGTCAAAGGATAAAGTTTTGACGTAGGCCACATGCAGAACGGAACCAATGTAGTTATAATTTGGGTCCAAACCAAGAAAGTTGCCTGAATGGGAGATCTGATGTCAACAGGAAGTGCCCTGGGATTGCCAAGAGTGACGGCTGAAGCCCATGCTCAACCAACCGGAGGCTGTGGTACTACTTGCACAAAGGGATCTACAGGTGAAGGATCCAGCATAGGGGCATAAAGGTGGGCATCCTGACAGCCCATAAGGAGCCCTTGAGAAGGACAGTGGCTGACATCTGCAGCACTAGGTAACATGACACCAGCTCACCCCAACATTCCCTGGCTCTTATATCTCCCCTTCTCTCACCTACCTCAATCTGGGAGAAAACAGAAGCCCAGGCTGGCAAAATGCACAAAGAAGAATAAATGTGAGGGAAGGAGAAAAGAGGCTGATGATCCCCGATCCCACCGCAGTCAGTGAGGCAGTCGGCCTCTACACTTGGAAAGGGAAGGAGTCCGACCTTAAGTGACCGAAGGAGCTCCTCTAGCAAGGAACTATAGAGATGACCCCTGAAAGTATAATCCTTGACATTAAGTGAAACTCACCATTTGATATTTGAAATTGGATGGCTTCTTTTAATATGTGATAAGCTGGCCTTTATTACTTGGACGTGACAAGAGAGCCTTGAGGTTTGCGTTTCGTTTCCTCTCTGGAAACAGGTAACCCAATGTAGCACACTGAAGGGCACAGTGACAGCTCTGTTTATGTCCCATGAGCTCAACTTTCCAGCAGAATCATTGCATTTATATTGCTTCAAGGAAGTAAGCCTCCTGTCCACCCTTCCACCTGCTGCCTCCAGTTAGTGGAACCATTGGATCCCAGAGCTGACAGTCTAGACTCATGAGAGGGAAACTTACTGAGCCAGGAAATTCAGTACATCTTCTGCTTCTTCTCAAGGGCCTATTTGGACCTACTGGCAGAGGAGGACACACAGACTTCGCAACAAATGTCTAATTTTAGAGGTTGGTCCTGGGTCTACTGAGCTCAGAAAAACATTCTTGGGAAACTGACCACAACAAACCATGTCCCTGGCAGCGGTGTAGTGGAACATGACGGATTTTGTGTTAAAGGATGCGAGAGTCAAGAGAATTGTGTAGGTCAGCCCACATTCCCTGGTCCTCTTCTGACCTGCATGAGCTTTATTCCCCTTTTATCCCCTTTCCATGCGTTTCCTAATAAGTGCTTTCTCTACCAAAAAAAAAAAAAATGTTGTGTAGTTCTCCAGGGCAACTTTACCAATATCATCTGGAAAGTTACCGACGTGGGAACTCTTGGTGTGTCTTTGCTACTTTCTTGCTCCTGGGACAAAATGCCAAACACCTGCAGTTTAAGAGAGGAAAGATTTATTTTAGCTCATGGTTTCGGAAGGTCACAGTCCATACATATGCAGCTGCCAATGGTAGAAGCACCACAGCTGGAGGAGAGCAAGTCCCAGTGTAGCAGACAGAAAGTCAATTGAGGGAGGAAGGGTGGAGCTATGCTTCCAGGGCCTGTACCAGGAAACTGACCCTTCTGGGTCAAACCCCAGTGTTCTGTCCCTTACAACCAGGCCCCACTTTTTAACAATGATTCCATTGATATTCCACAACATCCAAATACATGAAGCTTTGTGGAGACATTTCCAATCCAAACCAGAACACTATGCCCCTGGCCTCTAAAACAGTCACCTCTACCTCCTTACGCAAAACACATTCAATCCTTCTCTTAACAGTTTCAGCACAGCTTAAACGTCCAAGTCCAAAGTCTCTTCTGAGACTCAAGGTAAACTCTTAGTTGTGAGGCCCTGTGAAAATCAAAGGAAAAAAAAAAAAACACTTTCAATATTCAATGACACACAGGGTAAACGTTCCCACTCCAAGAAAGGGATAGGGTAGAAAGCAAGCAGACCAAAATCACTTCTAAACCCAGCATGACAAGGGTTAAAGCCTCCTGCTCTATTAAATCCCACAGTTGGGTTTAAAACCTGGGTAAACTGTGGAGAGATGTGAGCTCCAAAGGGTTTGGGTGACTCTGCCCCGACAGATTGCCTCCAGCTGCAGACCCCTAGCTTTTCTTTCAGACTGGCTCTGTTCATAATCTATAGCCTTCCTCGGTAGACATCCATGTTTCTGGCACTTCCAAATTCCTGGGGTCTCTACTGTACCTTAGGCTTCTCCTTCACAGCTTCATGCATTGCCCTCCCAGGAGCACACTTCTGACCTCCAAGGCCTTCCTCTGAAAACTCGATGGAAGCCTTTATGATCCAACTCCTGCACTATGCGTGCCTGTAAAACCAGCACTGAGTGGATGTCACCAAGGTCCACCATTGGCTTCAGCAGTTGTCTGGTCCCCTTGGACAATCACTGCCAAGGCCTCTGAGTTCTTAGATGCCCAAACTGTAGGTGGCTGAACTCTGGCAAACTTTAGTCCTACAGGATGTCCTGGGGTGTCCTCCTCAGAGCAAGGTCTTTTCCCTTTCCACCCTTGAATCAATAAAGGGTGACATCTTGCTGATTTTTCAGATGATCTCAAGCCATCTTTTTCTTATAAACCTGATTGCAAGACTTTAAGTTCTTTTTAACACTAATCTCTTTAACAACCTTATGTTCTTCTGCCACACCTTTCCAGGTCTTTCCATTCTTGCAAAACTGCAACTTTTTATATCATTTTTCCTGACATTTTTGCCTGCTTTTCACCACAGAGTTGGCCAAAAGCCATAGGCAGCACCCATGTAATAGTGTAAACATTGAGGTGCCTTGAAATTTCCTCCACCAGATTAAGTAATCCACCACCCTTAATTTCAGTTTCAGACAAAGTCTCTGGACAAGGGCAAAATGCCAACACACTTTTTGCCAGATAGTTTTAGAGCAATTGCCAATTAAATCCTCCTTCCCATCTGAAACCTCTTGAGGCCAGTTTTTCCAATCTGAATTTCTCTCAGTATTCTGGTCTTCTGAGCTCTGACCAGAATCTCCCACTAAGCTTGGCACACAGCATTCTAAGGCTTCTCTAGCTAGAAAAAAAAAAAAAAAAAAAAGCCTTTCCGAATTTCTCCCACAAACAAGTTCCAAAAGCTTCTAAACCATATGGTCAGATAAAGTCACAGCAATGACCTTATTTCTCTGATAACAATTTCTGTCTTAGTTACTTGGCTCGTGGCTGTGACAGAATACCCAACAGTGACAACTGCAGGGAGGAAAGATTTAATTTAATTCAGTTTCAGAAGATCTCAGTCCATTCAGGGGTGGCTGGCAATGGCTGAAGTACATAATGTCAGCCTAGCTGGAGGAAGCTGTCCACAGCATAGCAGAATGAAGCCAAAGAAGGAAGGAAGGAAGCGCAGAGATCACATAGGGAAAGACATATCAAGTCTCAGTGATCCACTCCCTCAAGGTCAAGCCTCAGTGTCCTCAGCCTCCAGGTTAAGCCTCAGTGATCCACTCCCTCCGAGTCACATGTCCAGCATAATCTACCGCATGGCCCTAATCCACCACATACCTATAATCTATCACAGACCCGTGATCTACAACATCCAAACACAGGAGGCTTTTGGAGAACATTCCAGATACAAACCATAGCAACAAGCAAAGGAGGAAAAGTGGAGCTACGCTTCCAGGTCCTGTCCCAGCAATCCATCACCTCTGGGCCAAACCCAGGTTTTTCCCCCTTCCAATCAAGTTGCACCTCTTAACAGCACACGTTCTATTGGTATTTCACGATATCCAAATACACGAGGATTTGGGGGACATTTTGGATCCCACCATAACACACTGTGACTGCTTTCTACTCTTCTTTCATAGCTTTCTGTATTTCAGCTCAAATATGAACGTGTTGTAATGTCAAGCCAGAGAGGCACAGGGTGTTAGGGCTGGCAAGGACTTAACAGGACACAGTTTTACCAGATATCAATCTCTTCCCTCTCTTTTGAGGAGCGAGGCTTATAAAACCTTCATATGAACCTGGCCAGGTGGCACAGGCCTATAATGCCACTACTATGGGAGGATGAGACAAGAGGATTGCAATTCTGAACCCAGCCTGGGCAACTTAGCAAGATTCTGCATTAAATAAACAAACAAACAAAACCTAGGGTCAAAAAAAAAAACCACAAAGTCAAAAAAACAAAGTCTTGCTGCTTGCTTGATCTAACGCCAGGTTGTCTACACTCTCTAATGCACCAGAATTTTCTTTCCAGGTAAGAAATTTTGACAATGGAAAGAACCCTGGCATAACCAACCAATCCTTCACACTCCAGACACACACCCTCATTTAATAATGATGCATTTGAATCACGCCTCCCAACAAATCTCATTATTCAAGTCTGCCACCGAAACCTATCTTAGCATTGCTTGTCCATTACCGCTGCTTCTTTGTACCATTCGAGAAACTAGAGCCGTAGTGAGTTCCGTGGCTTGTGAGAGTGACAACTCAGAATCATGGCCTCCTCTTTCAACAGATTGGATTTGTGTTTCGGGTCCACACCAGGTAAACTTAGTCCCTATTTGCATCATTCCCTTGTTTTCCTTTTGTTGTTTTTGTTGTTTGGGATTTTTTCATAGCTTCCCTCTTGAGATTTTTGCCTTCCCAACAAAGCCAGTAGGCATGTGGAGGAGGCATGTACAGGAAAGTGCTCAGGCTGAATGTCCCCCAAAACACCTATGCTAAAGGCTTGCTTGCTAGCTGCTGGGTGTTGGGGGAAGTGATTGGGTCATAAGGGCTTTAGTTTTCATCAGTACGTTAATACATTATTAAGATATTAATTGGATGGCATTAGTGAGAGGTGATAGAGACAGGAGGTGGGGCCTCATTGAAGGATATGAATACTGGGGGTGTGACCTTGGGGACTAAGCCTGGTCCCTACCCCTCCTTTGATGCTTTTGCTTTCTCTGCCTCTTAGCTGTAGTCGGTGACCTTCTCCTCCACAACAACTTACCAGCATGATGTTCTGCCTTGCCTCAGGTACACATCAATGGAACCGAAATAAACCTTTCTTCCCTTTACATTGATGTTCTCAGGTATTTTGTCATAATGAGGGAAAGCTGACCAAGAGACTCAATATAACTGGTTCCTTCTCTTATTTTCATTTTTCAGTTTAAACATCTTCTTTCTTGGCTACTTTATGAAAAGTGTACCTGGACATCCAGCCATTCTCCATTGCCAAGTCCACTTCTCATGATTCTGCCGCCTATTCTTGCTTATGATACTTTTCTATCTTGGTCACTGTGATGGGCAGTTTTAGATGTTAAGTAGGTTAGGCTGAAGAAGTCAGTTATTAAATCAAATAACAGTATGGAACTGCAGTAAGAGCTCCTAGAGATACAATTAAAATTTATGACAATCTCAAGTTCATCTTCATAATGTGGGTGGACCTCATCAGATCAACTGAAGGCCTTATGAGCAATAACAAGCTTCCTGGAGAAAAAAGTTTGTTTCAAAAATGCAGTGTTAAGTCCTGCTGGAGTTCCCAGCCTGCCCTACAAATTTAAACCTTTTACAATTGTATGAGCCAACTGAGAAACAGCACAAAGATATGATGAGCAAAAGATGGGGTTTGGGTTTGGGGACACTTACCAGGGACCTATCCAAAGAGAAAGACTAGTACATGCAAAAGCCCTTTGGTGGGAAGAATTAACATGAGTCCTCCCGGGAGCCAGGGAAGGAGGCTGCATTGGTCAAAGTGGAGACACTCGACCTTGCCACAGGGGCAATGGGCCACCGGGGAGGATTTTGAGAATGAGATGGAAGAAATGTTTCTTGTAACTCTGAGTTACGTGTTGTCCAACCCAGCCTGGAAAACTTATCTCTTTTTTCCCCCTTAATCTTAGCACACTAAACACAAATACTAATTTTAAAATGATGAACAAATGACAGAATTTTATTTGATGAAAAATGATGTCCCACTAAAGAAAAGAAAAACATTACCTCTACTGACTTGACTCTTTGATATTTTTACTTATCAAGGTATCTTCTCTCAAAATTGAAACAATTTGAGCGGTAGATAAAGCAATGAAGTATTCAATTCCAAGGTATGAAACGCATGTCCATGAATCTATGCTGATGTAAGAAAATAATTGAATAAGCAGAATAGATAAATCTCCTGGGCAAAAGATTCCCAAATATTTTATGCAAAGGGGAATGCCTGAGTTACTTTCTCAACACTTAGACATAATATCCAATATCTTTTATTTTAGCTTATGGTTTTGAAGGTCTCGGGTCACATGGTCAACTGGTAATAGCAGCATGGCAGAACAGTCCAGCAGACGGCAGCTGTTCCTCCTATGAGGACAACCCGGAAGCAAAGAGAGAAGGACCAGGAAAAGCTGATGAGAAAGACATCCACCCTTCCCGGTCACACTCCTGCAACCCATCTCTCCAGCCAGACCCGGCCTCCTAACAGCACGGGAAGCCATCCAATCACCTTCTAAACACTCCAAGCTGTGGGATGACAGCCCAGACTCACGCTATTGCGAGCACAGTTCCCTACTCCTTAAGCGTGGGCTGCACTCAGCAGCTACTTCTCAAAGCGTAGTGTGGAAAGAGGAGTAGGGAAAGACGGCACCGTGGAGATGCTTGACAAACAGCGCTCCAGCCTGCGATCCAGGTCGCCACCCACAGCCCGCAATCAGATGGACAGCCAATCTACAGACTTGATGCCATATGATAAAAATGGCATTTCACCTTTGTGCTCTTCCTCTGAAAAACAAATCAGTACATCTACTCTGATCATGAGAAGTACATCAGATAAATCCCAGCTAAGGTACATTATACAAAGGCTTCCCAGTACCCCTCAACACTGTCAAAGTACCAGGCACAAGAGAAGCTGAGAAAATGTCATAGCTTACAAGAGCAGAACGTAGCCTGATGACAAAATGGACGGTGGCATCCTGGAGGGGATCCTGGAATAGGAGAGGGACACTGAGCAGAAACGAAGGAAACGCGAGTGAAACATGAGCTTTAGCTAAGACAATAATACTGTATCAGTGTTCATTGTAATATGCCACACTAATATACGAGATTGCCCATAGGGAAAATTGAATGTAGGGTAGACAGAAAAATCTATCTTCCCAATTTTTCTATAAATTTAAAATTATTCTAAATTTTTTTAATCACACACACACACACACACACACACACACGGACACGTATCTTCTATGAAGAGTAAAGTATAAGGTGGGTGTAATGGTGCACACCTACAACCCTAGCACTCTGAAAGACTGAGGCAGAAGGATCACAAGTCAAGTCCAATTCAGGCAACTTAGCAAAGCCCTGCCCCAAAATTAAAAATAAAAAAGTAGGCTAATGTAGCAGCTCAGGGTGAATGCACTCGTCTTCACCCCTAGTATCACAGATACACAAAACAGCATCACATGATTTTCTAAAGAGACACATACAGAGATTCTAACACAGCTTCCTGTTAGGCCGCTCTGCAATCAGCTCATTTCAGCCAGAGTTTATGAGGATCTGCTGTTCCCAGCCCTTCTTGCCCTACACAGACCAATGGCACTAAAGAACCCGCTTCCGGCTAACCAATCTCCAGCACTTCTCCAGCCAGCAAAAACCCAGCACATCCCCAAAAGGAGAGGTAGATGCTGCTGCCTACCAACTAGGGCTTTCCTCGGAACCGGCAAAAGTTGCCTCTTCTTCCAATCACACGCAGCTCTGTGCTGTGGGGTTTGTTTGGGAAGCAGATTGAATTCGATATCAGCTGCCACTTACCCCCCAGCCCAACACAGTAGCTGTAAAAGTAGTTCTAGTATCCTGGGGGACTTCAGAAGACGTGTAGGCTTCCGCTGGGGATCTGCGGCACAGTGACACTGGAGTGGGAGGATCATTTGTGTCACAATAAAATTTACCTAAACAAACCACTAAGGCAGGAATCTCTAGGGTCATAAAAAATGAAGTCCAATTTCAGTGACCTGGCGTGGGATGTTGGGAAAGTATGCACAGGGAGGAGGACTGCAGGGATATTTCTTAGTGACTTTTTTTGTTCAAACTTAACTCAGAAGGGACTGGGTGGAAATGGGCCACTTTGGGCAGGACTTAATTGTCTGTCCAAGCTCACTCTCCATGTTTAAATGACTACTTTTCTGGAAGGTCGCAGCACCAGAGTAGTTTGGTATCCAGGCAGCAGCTAGGGTAAGAAGGAGGGGTTAAGCAGTGTCTCTGTTCATTTGTGCCTCTGTAAAAGAGTGCCACAAACTAGGTGATTTACAAAAACAGAAATGTACTTCTTCATGGCTCTGGAGGCTGGGAATTCCAAGACGGAAGGGCCAGCATCTGAGCAGCCATCATGCCATGGTGGAAGGCACCAAGCCACCAAGAGGGGGAGAAAGGCAAACTTCCCTTTCCACAGGACCCGTCCCACCCAGAGAGTGGAACCCCGGTGGCCCATCACCTCTGGCACATCCCACTTTGCAACACAGCTACGTAGTATGACCATACACTGGCAACTAAATCTCAACATGCATTTTGGAAGGGACATTCAGACCATAGCCAACTTGCTCCTCCACATGCCTTTGCATTTGCATGCATAATTGGCGATGGAGATATTTAAGTGTCAAGAGCTTTACACATATTATACTTTTAAAAATAGGTACCTTGAAATCTCAAGGAATTAATCTAATATATATATCAAGATGACAATAGGAAAGTCCAGTGAAGACTCTCACCAAAACTTGCAGAAAAAGTACTTATCAAAACTTGCAAAAATATTTACAAAGTAAATTACCAATATATACTATATTTATTATATATATATATTAAGTATACTATATTATATTTATTTATTACATTTATTATCTATATTGCATAGATATAGGAAATGGGTAAAAATTATTGTCTAGCTATAATATTGAATTTTAACACTATTCTTGAAATAAATTATTCCAAATCATAATCACCATTCACGTAAAGAAACCAAATTATAAAAATATTGGAATGCTTGCCTCTTCGTAACCTGTATCATTTTCTGTATTAAGATTTTTATGGCCTGGGCTCGGTGAGCACCAGGCAGGGCCACTTCAGAGGAGGCCAGTAGGATTCACGGACATTTTCCTCACCGCCCTTTCCCTTGGGGGCCTACAGCAGAACCTTGGCTTGGCTAGCACTGAGCAGGGCCATTCCACAGGGGGCTGGTAGAACTTCCGGACATCTTCCCTGCTGCCCCTCACAGCAGTGGCCAGCATGGACAAAGGGCTTTGCGAGCACTGGGCAGAGGCAGACCAGTGGGACTCCCCTCCACCTTCCCGGCCACCTCTCACAGTGGAGGCCCGCACAGAGCCTGGGCTTTGCCAGCACCGGGTAGAGCCACGTCGGACTAGACCAAGGATGATTCGCTGCCATCTCCCCCGCTCCTCTCACAGGTGGTCAGCACGGAGGCTGTGATCTCCCAGCCTCAGGCACAGCTGTGCCAGGGTGAGTCCCTAGGGGAAACCCAGGGACAGACAACCAGAGACAACCAAAGACAGCAGAACCATGAGGAAAAGTGGAAATAAATCTCCTTTAAAAAGTCTTGACATACCAGAACAGCATACTAGAAATTCTGAAAATGCAGAATCTAAAGATGAAAATGACAAAAATTATGGTAATTTCTGGGCCCAGAAATGCATCAGATTAAAATAGAAATTAATGTAAGAAATGAAGCAGGAAATAAAAGTCACAGAGCAAGAGCTATACCGAGACCTAGCTAAGCTAAAAGCAAGCTTTGAGAAGCAAGAAGAGATCAAAGAAGAAATGGACCAGAAGATAAAGAAAGCAAAACAAGAAATGAGAGAAGAACACAACAGAGACATTAAAAAAAAAATGCAGACATCCAGGAAGTGAAAAACACACAGGTCACAATAAGCAATGATACTGAACAATTTCAAAATAGATTATCAGACTTAGAAGACAAAAATGACAGAGAGGGAACAGAAAGACCATAAAGAACGCAAAGTAAAAAAAGAAGAAAGTGAATCATTACAGCAACTGATAGATGATTCAAAGAGAAACAACCTGAGAATAATGGGAGTCCAAGAGAAGACCAAGGATGAAACAAAAGTCTTAAAAGTCATATTCAAGGAAATTATGGAAGAAAATTTCCCAAATCTAAGAAGAGAAATGAACTTTGAACTACTGCAGGCATATAGAACACCAAACAATATTGGTCAGAAGAGAGCCTCATCACAACACATCATAATTAAAGTACTAGAACCCGACACAAAGAGAGAATACTGAAAGCAGTAAGAGAAAAGCAGAAGGTGACCTACAATGGTAAGCCCATCAGGATAACTGCAGACTTCTCAGCTCAGACTCTAAAAGCCAGGAGTTTATGGAGCAACGTCATTCAAACACTAAAAGAACACAAATTCCAACCAAGACTACTATATCCAGCAAAACTATCTATTAAACTAGAGGGAGAAATTAAAATTTTCCATGATATAGAAAGCTTAAAGAAACTTGCAGCCACCAAGCCATCACTGTGGAGAATTTTCAAAGGAAATTTGGAGAGCAAAAGAGAGGCCAACAACACAAGTAACCCCAGAGGGGAAAAAAAACCCACAAAAGCTAGAGGAGAATGAGCTGAGAAAAAAGTAAAGCCGGTAAATAACATGGAAAAACTAAAACTATGGCAGGACACACCAAACATACCTCAATAATTACCCTAAACGCTAATAACCGCAACTCACCTATCAAAAGATATAGACTAGCTGACTGGATCAAAAAACAGAAATCCATAATTTGCTGCCTACAAGAGACACACTTCATCCACAAGGAAACTCATGGACTGAAAATAAAAGGTTGGAATTCAGTATTTCATGCAACAGGACCCAGAAAAGAAGCAGGGGTAGCTATATTAATCTCAGACTCATCAGATTTCAAAAGAAAACAGGTGAAGAGAGACAAAGATGGCCGCTACATACTGGTTAAAGGAACACTAGAACAGGAAGAAATCACAATTCTCAATATATATGCCCCCAACTCTAGAGCACCCAATTATGTAAACCAATAATTACTAGATCTGAAAGGACACATAGGCCCCAATACAATTATAGGAGGGGGCTTTAATACCCCACTATCACAAATAGATAGATCAACCAGACAAAAAAACAACAAAGATATACAACTGTTGAAAGACAATATAGAAAACTTGGACATAACCGACATTCACAGTCTTTCATCCAACATCAACTGAGTATATGTTCTTCTCAGCAGCACACGGAACATTTTCTAAAATAGAACACGTCCTAGGACATAAGTCATCCTTAAACAGGTACAAAAGGATAGAAATAATTCCCTGCATACTCTCAGACCATAGTGGAATAAGGCTGGAACTTAACAGCAGCAGAAACAGAAGAAAATGCACAAATACATGGAGACTTAACAACTTACTACTGACCAAACAATGGATTATGGAATAAATCAGAGAAGAAATCCAAAACTTCATAGAGTTAAATGATGATGGAAGTACATCACATCAAAATCTGTGGGATGCAATGAAAGTGATCCTGAGAGGAAAATTCATAGCCATAAACGCACACATCAAAAGGACGGAACAGTCACAAATAAATTCGCTAATGATGCACATTAAGGACCTAGAGAAACCAGAGCAACTTAACCCAAAAGGCAGTAGAAGAGAAGAAATTATAAAGATCAGATCTGAAATAAATGAGATTGAAGTTAAAAGGACAATAAAAAAAGATTAATGAGTCAAAGAACTGGTTCTTTGAAAGAATTAACAAAATTGACAAAAATCTTGCTAACCTCATCAAGAAAAGGAAAGAAAAGGCACAGATTAGCACACTTAGAATTGAAAAGGGTGAAATTACAACAGACTCTGCAGAAATTCAGAATATTATAAGAAATTACTTTGAACACCTATATTCTAACAAATTTGAGAACTGGGAAGAAATGGATGACTTACTAGATACATATAAAATACCAAAATTAAATGAGGAAGATATAAAAATTTTGAACCACCCCATCACACACACACAGAAATTGAAGCAGTAATAAAAGCTCTACCTACAAATAAAAGTCCAGGCCCAGATGGATTCACAGCAGAATTTTTTCAGTACTTTAGGGAAGAACTAACTCCAATCCTCCTCAAACTATTTCATAAAGTAGAAAGTGAAGGAATACTACCAAACTCATTTCTTGAAGCTAGAATCACACTAGTCCCAAAACCAGACAAAGACTTAACCAGGAAGGAAAATTATAGACCAATAACCTTAATGAATAGAGATGCAAAAAATCCTCAATAAGATTCTGGCAAACAGAATCCAACAAGTAATCAGAAAGATCATACACCATGATCTAGTGGGCTGCATCCCTAATTAACACTAAAAAATCAATAGCTTTTCTCTATACTAACAATGAACTTATTGAGCAATAACTCAGAAAAACAATTCCATTCTCAATAGCTCAGCAAAAATTCAAACACCTAGTAGTATACCTAACCAAGGAAGTGAAGGACTTATATAAAAACTACATTACATTGAAGAAAGAAGTTATAGGAGGCATTAGAAAATGGAAAGGTATCACCTGCTTTTGGATAGGCAAAATAAACATAGTCAAAATGACTATACTACCTAAAGTGATATATAGATTCAATGCAATCCCTATCAAAATACCAACAAGTTTCTTCAAAGAACTTGAAACAACAATTCTTAAATTCATATGGAACCAAAAGAAACCAGGAATAGCTAAAGCAATTCTGAGCAACAAGACCAAAGCAGGAGGCATTACAGTTCCAGACATCAGGCTGTACTGTAAAGCAATAGTTGTAAAAACAGTTTGGTACTGGCACAAAAATAGACAGATAGACCAGTGGAACGGAATTGAGGATGTCGAAACAAACCCAAATACCCTCAATCACTTAATCTTCGACAAAGAGGCCAAATGCATACAATGGAAAAAGGACAGCCTGTTCAACAAATGGTGCTGGGAAAACTGGACATCCACATGCAGAAGAATGAATCTAGTCACACACCTATCACCATACACCAAAATCAAATCAAAGTGGATCAAAGACCTAGACATCAAAAGCTAAACACTGAACCTTCTAGAAGACAAATTAGGCAAATATCTAAAAGACATAGGGGTAGGTAAAGACTTCCTTGACAAGACACCAAGAGCAAAAGAAATTATCCCCATTATTAACCAATGAGATCTTGTCAAATTAAAAAGCTTCTGCACAGCAAAGGAAATTATCAACAATGTATAAAGAGAACCAACAGACTGGGAAAAATATTCGCCACCAACACCTCAGATAAGAAGCTCATAACTAGAAAATACAGGGAGCTGAAGGAAAGTAAGCCCACCAAAATAAAGGGTCCTATTGAAAAGTGGGCAAATGAAATGAAGAGGCAGTTCACACAGGAAGTACAAAGGGCCAATAGATACATGAAAAGATGTTCAACATCTCTAGCCATAAGAGAAATGCAAATCAAAACAACGCTAAGATACCATCTCACTCCAGAGAGAATGGCCTATATCAACAAGTCAAATAGCAATCAGTGCTGGCGAGGCTGTGGGAAGAAGGAACCCTCCTGCACTGCTGGTGGGAATGTAAATTCGTACAACCACTTTGGAAAGCAGTATGGAGATCTCTCAAAAGACTAGGAATAAATATCCCCTTTGATCCAGCGCAGCGACACGCCTCCTGGGAATATATCCAAAAGAGGCCAAAACAACATACAACAGAGACATATGTATACCCATGTTCATAGCAGCACAACTGACAATAGCTAAAATATAGAAGTCACCAAAATACCCATCAACAGACCAATGGATACACAAACTGTGGTATTTATACACAATGGAATACTATGCATCTATAAAGTCCAAAGCATGGAGGTGTTTACAGGCAAATGGAAGAAACTTGAGAACATCATGCTTAGTGAAGTGAGTCAGAAGCAGAAGGTGAAACATTGAATGGTCTCTGTGATATGAGAGACCCAGAGCACAACTCTTATGGAACTTAAAACAAAGAACAAAGTGAAACAGGGGGTGGGGCTGGGAGGGAGGGGTAGATAGGGAAAGGGACAAAAGGAGAGTGGGAAAGTCCTTGTCACCTTGACAAGATACATATATGCACAAAATCCTCGACTTCATTGTAAACCTTAAATTTTGCAATTATACATATCAATAAAATGGGGGGAAAAGATTTTTGTATGAACATGTATCGCTTTCAACAATAAAAACAGAACAACTCACAAATTCCTTCCTTTTTTTAATACTCCAATCAAGAATATGGGGAATCAGATTCAAGTTCCAAGTCCAATAAGTCATTGGTGTCTTTTAGTCAAACAAAATTTAAAATCACTTTTTAAAACAAAAGGTTTAACCTCAGTCCAAGTCCCAACCTTTCATAATTCCATAATTTGATGAGATGGTCAGAACATACCTTGCTGTACCACATTATAACTAATGAAGAAACTTACTCATATGCACTTCATCATTAAATTTTTAGTTTATTATTTCCTCCCTACAAATTACCTCTCTGCCTTACACTCTGAAAAACAGTAAAAATAAAAGGGATGTAGAGAAAGAATATTTGCATTAACAGCCACCACTCCACGGTTCTCGTCTCAGGTTGTTGGGTTTTAGGTAGTTGCACAACTTTGGATAAGTCAGTTCATTTCTGTGAGTTTCTGTTTCCTTGCTTACAAAATTAAGAAGTGTTATTAGAATAGTCTTCAGGGATTCTTCCGTTTGTAAGAATCTACTTCAAAAGAAGCTTTAAAGGTAAGGTATGATTTTAAAAGAAAATAATAATAATCCCGTTAGCATGTTCCTTCTTCCATAAAGATGACCAAAATCAGAATATTTAGGAGCCATTTATATTGGTATTGAATAAACCTACTATATGTTCATTGAAAATCAGACCAAAAACTGAGGTAAGTTCTAGCCAGAAATTTCTACAATATTCTAATGACATGGATCATAAGCAAAAATCCTTTCAGGACTGTTTGATTATTTGGTTAGTTGATTTTAATGGCCCTGAAGTTTGAGTACAGAGTGTCTCAGTAAGTTGCTAAATTGCCCAGGCTGGGCTTGAACCTGTGATCCTTATTCGTCAGCTTCCCAGAGAACTGAAATTATGGGCCTGCACTACCAGGCCTTGCACTTTCAGAATGTGGAAGGTAAGAACCTTCAGCACTCAGAAGCAGTTTTGTGTCCCTGTTTGGGTGCCAGGTACTTCCCTGGGGATGTTAGGTGGGCAGAGGTTCCAGACTCAATGACGTCGAACAGAAGTCTAATCCTCTGCAAAATTCTGCCCCTAGAAAACGTGAAAGTCCAGTGGTTCAACCCTGCCTGCACCTGCCGATCATGACAGGAGAGTTTAAACCAGATACGTGCCCAGATACCTCCCCGGGCTGATGAAGTAAGTTGCTGGGGGAGTTAGCAACAGGAATTTATTTATTTTTTAAGTCCTCCGAGGAACGCTAATGTGCTGCCAGTTAAAAACCTAGGCTAAATAATGAGACATACAAGGAAAAAGAAGGAATAAGGAATGGGGAAGTTAAAAGGAAAAGCAAAGAAAAGGAGTTATCACGCAGGCGCGTGGGTGATCTTGCCCACACCAGAAGAAACAGGCCCAACCTGGAGACCTCGCATGACAATAAAAAGTTTAAGAAGACTTCCCACCATTTTCTGAGAAAAATGGAAATTTTTTAAGAAACTCAGACAAGAAACCAATTGTCTTGCGTGCTGCCTTAGGTCGTTAGGTGTCGAGATGTAAATTTCCTGGGTCTCAGGTAGTCTCTTGTACCCATTAACCAACCACTCTGCCCTTCCCTGAGTCAGCCACTCTAGGTTCCTCTCTATTGTGATCTCACCTGCTCCCACGCACTCCCGCCCTCCACTAGCCCGTCTGCTTTCCTCCCAGCTTAGAGTGCAGGCCGGTAGCCGGCTTACCACATTGTATTTCCACAGCCCCAGAAAACGTGAGGGTCCTATCCTGGACCCTTACTTCAGACAAGCAGAAGGAACAGCAAAAACCAAACCAAACCCCTCAGAGCATTTCTCCAGGCCTCACAGCCAGCACCAGCTTCTTTCTGCACAAGCCGGGCTTAACCTTCCTCAGACTTGCATCCCAAATTACCATGGTCTATCGTATTCAGCCTAAATACCTGCCTGCTAGCCCATCTCATCAATCCAACTTGCTATTTCTCCATTTTTTAAAAAAAATGGTTCTTCCAACCAAGCCCATCTGTGGCCAGTCTTCTGAACACATTGGATGCCTACATCCACGTCAACGGAAAGTCACTGTAGCTTCTCCAGTAATTAATAGCCTCTGGCATCATGGCTATATAATTCTCTTTAGCTGCCCGCTGACGCTGCCAGCCCTTGTCCATTCACAGTCAGGACAGAGAAGAGCCAGCCTCCACTTTAGTATCTCTCTCTGTAACTGCTGCAGGAACCACTGGTACTGCCCACAAATCCTTCCACTTGGCACAGAATTCCCCAGCTGCCTCTTGCTAACTAACCTTTCAGTGCTGTGGTTTCTGACTGCCAGCGCCAGCCTCTTTCAGCCCATGCACCATGGCCCCGTCTGTTCTTAGCCCCTGCCTTATATCTCAGGACAGCCAACCAAGGCTTCTGGCTCCTGCTGCCGGGTACCTCCTCAACCAGCCTCTTTCCTCAAACTTGCTTTGCCTATTTTTCTTTGCCTCCAATCCATGAACCTTTCTACTTGGAACCAGTATGTTTTCTAGCTAGACCAGGCCCCTGAGATGACTTCTCATGGCCTGCCCAACGCTACCCGAGCAGGCCTTGAACATCAACTTCTGTGGGGCGTGCGTGTGTGTGTGTGTGTGTGTGTGTGTGTGTGTGTGTGTGTGTGTATGTGTGTTACTGGGAAGTGAGCCCAGAGTTTTCACACTGACCTGCATCCCCAGATTATTTTTTAGTTTTGATTTTGAGACAGAAATTTGCTAAGTAGCTAAGTTGCCCACTATGGGCTCAAAATCGCAATCCTTCTGCCCCAGACTCCTAGAATGCTAAGATTATAGGCCTGTGCCAGTGGAGCTGGCCATTTTGTCTCTCTTTACCCACTGCTCTAAGCTGTGACTTCTTGGATTGTTTTAACTTGCTAATATTGGGCTCCTCAACTTACAATGGGGTTCCATCTTGGTATATCCATCCCAAGTTGACAGTGCATTAAATACACCTGAGGTAGGTTCATCAACACAGTGCACACCATAGGTGCTGGGTGCTGACTCAGAGACAAGCACTGCCAGCATCAGGAGACAGGAGAATACTTCACATGCTTAGTCTAGGAAAGGATCAACAAGTGAAATTCAAGCACAGTTTCTACAGAATGCCTTATGACTTTTGTACCATGGTCAAGTTGAAAATTTCTCAAATGACTACCACTGTAAGTTGAACTATCACTTTGTCAGTGAGCTCTTCTGTTGTCAGTGTATGTCTTCTTTCTGATATAGGTGGCTTTTCTTTAGCATCTGTGTTTATCCTGAGTCTCCCTTTTACCTCTCCTGCCACATCATCAGTCCTTCCCAATGACAAAAATGGCTGGCTAGAGAGTACAAGTAGATACATGTTGATGTGTAACCTTCCCCCCATCAAAGGGATATATTGGACTAGACAGTGGCTTGCAGTTGAATCCAGTCCATTCTTGCCTTCCAAAGAGATAACGGATAAGTCCATTAAAATGACACTAAAAATGGAGCCAAGCTGGCCTTGGAGGCACAGGCCTGTAATTCTGGCCCTCTAGAAGGCTAAGGAAAGAGGATCATGAGTTCTAGCCCAGGCGGGTCAACTTAACAACTTAATGAGACCCTATCTGAGAATCAAAAATTAAAAAATGAAAAGGGGTTGGGGATGTAGCTCATTGTAAAGGCCCTGGACTCAAAATCCCAATAACATACACATAAAAAGAAGCCAGCAACAACTCAAGAGAAAAAGTTTCAATGAATATCTAGTTATTTAATGGTAACTTTATTGAGTCCCAAGTTTTTTCTACTTACCAAATCAGCTAAATTCTGTTAACATACCATAGAAGGTCTAAAAATCTGGGCTATGGGTGTTAGCTTATAGTTAAAGCACCTGCCTAGTAATCACAAGGCCCCAGGTTTGATTTTCCAATACTACATAAACTAGGCATATTCAGGAGGCTGAAGCAGGAGAACTGCCATGAGTTCAAGGCCAGCCTGGGCTACATAGTAAGTTCAAGATCAGTCTGGACTACAAGAACAAGACGCTGTACCAAACTGGACATGGTGGGGCATGCCTGTAATCTCAGCATTTGGGAGGCTGAAGCAAGAGGATTGCCATGAGTAAAAGGCCAGCCTAGGCTACATAGTGAGTTCAAGACCAGCCTAGACTGAAGAACAAGACACAGTTCAAAAATAATAATAATAATAATAAAGTTTTCACTTCTTTTAGTTTCACCTGTAGATATTTACCACCATGGATAGAGGACACTTTTACTTTTCCTAAACAAAGACTGTCTCACCTCATCGTCTCTAACCTCTATGAGCATCATGAACTTCTACAGGGGGACACTGGTAGCAAAAAGCAATGTCTACCCTGCCCACCTAGTACTTGTACAGAAACCAAATTAAGAGCCTACCCCAAGCTACTTATACTTTCAGATATTACAGAAAGACCACATGCAGGGCCACTATCCATCCGTGACAGACTGGTTCCCAGTGACCCAGAAACTGTTAACCGTTCTTGGCATACAATACCTTGCTCAGGGACAGAAAAGTTCAAACAACACAACTTAACTTCAAACAAAACATCAGTTATTCATTGTCACAGGCCTACCCATTTTCCCCCCTCCGCCCTGCCCAGCCCTGCCAGCACCAACTGGTTTACTTTCCTGTGAAATGCTATACTTTTCAAAATGGCACCATTCCATATAATCCATGGAGGTATTTGGAAGTACAGCAACAAATAAAAATCTGTCGTTCTCTCTCGTTCTGCTCACTAGTAAATTTTACCAGCTAGTAAAATGGGTCTGTCCCAAAGCTGTTGCAGCATGAATTGAAACTGACCATACTCTTCCCAGAGCCTTCTGTAATCTCCTCGTGTTCTCTACTTCATAATAAACCTGCACAAGCCACTCGTCCAACTTCACCAGTACTTAATTGAACACCTACTTTTTGCAAAGTGCTGTGTCCCTGTCTGTTTGCCACTCCTGTTTCAGACAGCTTTCTCTGTCTACATTACCACTGTACTGAACACAGGTGCTTATTTCCCAGAAAGCCATCTGACCAGAGCACTACGGATGACAATCCCAAAGTGAAACTCACCAATCAGAACTAGCGGAGGCTGGGGTATCGCTATTCCAACTAGAGCTTTCACAGCTCAAACATTTAAACATTTGCCAACTGAGAAAATGAGAGGCTGCCAAAAAGAAGGAAGAAAGAAAGAAAGAAAGAAAGAAAGAAAGAAAGAAAGAAAGAAAGAAAGATTCTGTCTCAAAGTTTGGATCCTGATGCTACAACCATCAGTGTCTCCCGTCATCAATCAGTGGATAAAGATATGGCAGTTCCTACTTGCACAAGGAGGAAGGAAATGACCAGAATTTTCCCAAGTCACAGGTCCTTCAAACGTACAAGGTGAGATCTAAGCCCACATCGAATGTTCAGATTTATTACAGTAAAAGACATGTTGCTATTGGTCTCCCTCAAAGTCCTCCCCCTAGCTCTGAACACACTTCTCCCCTCACTCTTGCTACTTTCTGAAAAGTTCTGAAAGTCTCTTTTGTGAATGTCTGCAAGTTGTACTACTGTAGTTGCTTCAGTAACCTGAATCAACTCAAAATGTTTATCTTTCATTGTCTTTTTGACTTGGAGAAAGGGCCAGAAGTCACATAGTGCCAGATCTGTTGAATAAGTTGGAAGAGGACAGACCATCGTGTATTTACAAACCTTCCTTTTTACTGGATGGTGCTGGGCTGCAGCATTTACCATACTTTTTATCACACCTTGTAAAGACATTCACAAAAGAGAATTTCCAGAGGCGCTTCAGAACAGTGGGATGTGTGTGTTTGAAGCAAGTGGGGGGTGGGCACGTATTTGGAGGTGGACGAATAACCTTGTGACTTTGACTGTGATACATTTTTAAGTTAAATATCCATCATATATTTTGATCCCACACCACACATTTTGATAGTGATAATTATTCTTCACCACTTTCAGCTACTATAGAGAAAATGGTTAAGAACCTTTGCAAAGCACCAGGGGCCTTGCAGGTGAGAGAATGCATCAACAGCAGGCCTGCAGGGACAAAGCGCATGGACTGTGTGGCTTACCCATGAGACATGCTCTGCGAGCAACAGCCCAAGATCAAGGTGCTACATGGTTGGCTCTTCCTGAAGGCTGCGATCAAGAACCCGTTCTGGGCCCCTCCATCTCTTCTGAGAGTTACTGTACTCTGTGGTCTTTCTTGGCTTGTAGAAGCACTGCTCCATTTTCTGCCTTTATCTTCACTTGGCTTTCTCCCTGGGTGTGTGTGTAACTGTGTCCAAATTTTCTCTTTCTTAAGGACACCGGCCATATGGAATTAATACCAACCCCAATGACTTCATTTCAGTTCTATTGCTTCTGTCAAGACCAAATAAGGGCATATTCTGAGATACTCACATTTAGGAGGCCAATATGTTTTTTAATAGGGACACAATTTAATCTATAATGGAAAGAATTTTAAGATTCTAGAAGAAAACAATGCTTAATAATCCAAGAAACAACAGGTTTGAAGCATGAATAGCAGTGAAGGCTTTTACAAGAGGAACTGTAGCCTACTGCTAATTCTTTTCAATCTGTTTTGCAGCCACTCAGGGATTTCATCTGGTAACCTCCCTGTCAAGGAGACTTTTAGCATGTATGCATGTTATTAAGTCTGGACATCTGTTAAGAATTTAAAGTTTGACAGGTGATTTGTTAGTCTGGATTTTCCAGTCAACAGGACTCAATTTTAAATAATTCACCAGTGGAAGATTGTCATAAACCGATAGTTATTTTTGGCCCTTTCATTTCTCTACCTGCATCGTATTCAAAGCTCCCCCAAAAGGACCCCCTATTACAAATCTAAAAGGAGATAATAGTTTTTACTTTGGTGATGGTTTTGAGAAATGGTTGAAGAACCTGTCATAAAATTTGCCTTAAAACTTTAAATCAAAAAGGGAATCTGACACTAGCCCTCCACTCCTCATCACCCTCAACGTAACTGAGGTCACACAAAATGCAAACCACCTTTTGTAACACGCTGCCAAAGTTTTTGCAAAAGTCCTTGGCAATAACATTTTCTTTATTATTTTGTGTTGCATTCTGGAAAACTTAAAAGATTCAGGTTGGTACATCTGTTGGAAGGGCTACCCTTTGGTGACATCTGGCTACCATGTCACAGTGCCCAGCACAACTGAGACCCCTCCTGGTACCTCATGTCCTGTTGTTCCCGCTCCATTTGATAAGCCGGTGGGACAAAAGCCCGGTTTCCCATTGTGCTGCCCTGTTAAACACCCACAGCCCTTAATTTTCCAAAAAAGACTCCCATGTAACACTCATTACTAACAAAACCTAAAGGAGGCGTTTGGGCGGGAGGAGGGAACAGTGACCTGCTGGCTTGTTAGAAACATTCACACTTCCTTCTCGAAGAGGCCTCCTGAGAAAGGCAGGGGAGTTTTGATGTTGCAAAAGAAAGTGAGAGTCAAACAGCACATCAACAAATTAATTATTTAAACATATTCCACCCTGAGTAATTTCTTACTCCCTGTAGTTACTTGTCACTTGCTTATTTTTTCATTACAAAACTTACTCATTTTACAAGTGCAGACAATCCGGCATAAAATAAAAAGCATCATGTAAAAAAGCAAGTCTCACTTGACTATCAGTGCTCTCTCTCCCCAGAAGCAATCACAGCTCCTACGTGAGTAATCCAGAGCACCTAGCCTAGCGGGGAACACCGAGTTGCTTATTCAAAAAAGTGGAATTTGCCATTTGCACCATATCTTAGGGTTTTTTTTTTTTTGCCACTCCATAATGCATGATGGCCTTTCTTTATGTCACTCCCTGTTACTTTCAGAAGAATACAATTTTTTTTTTTTTTTTTTTTTTTGGTCAGTGGCAAAATCTCAACCAAGGCGCCTGCACCATCTGACATGAGCAGCCAGCCTGCCACAAGAAATCCCAGCTGGTTTCCTAGCCTGGGCGTACATTTTCAACAGGTTACTCCTGGAAGAGTGGAAACTTCTAGAACAAAGCTGGATGGAAAGCATTTCCGGTGCTGCGGACAAAGGTGGGGGATTTCATTACTTCCAAGTGCCCAATTTTTCTACTAAGAGAGGATAAACGCTTTCAATTACATGAATTCCCATCAGGCAGACAACAATAGCACGGGTACAATTCTATAGCTCTTGAGCAATAAAAAGTATATCACAGGACGGAGAAGAGGACAAAGGGAGAGCGCTCTGCCTCCGTAATAAGGTGGAGAGGGAGAGCCGTTATCTGCAAAATGCTGTGGAGGCACATTAACTGCAAATTTTAAGCAAATAAGTTGGGCACTATTTCTGAGTGATTTGCAACACTTCGGTAGAAAACTCGAGTATAATCTATTCAGAGCTGGGGTAGCTTACGGATTTAGGACTTCCTTTGCATTTCTGCTGGATTCTTTTTCTTTTCTGCCCTTCTTTTTCTCTCCGTCAAAATTTTTTCTTCTACTCTGAATACTTTTATTTCTTAAGGTTTCTTTTCTTTCCTTTTGCTCGGTAGCAGCTGAAATAGTCAAACTAACCATCTCCCAGTTTAACTGGAGGTTAAGGACAGATTTCTATCAGAGAGTGCTCATCTGTCTAGACTCTTTTTGCATCCTATTAGGAAAGATTCTTTGGGGAGAAGACGGGACTCAGATTTATAACAGCACGTTACTTATGTCAACAGCACTATTCCTTCATCCTTTTGATCCTGGTGGAATGATTAAAACAAACTGTCACCAGGCCTGGAGGCAGAGGCCTGTCATCCCAGCACTCTGGAAGGCAGAGGTAGGGGAATCACGAGCTCAAGCCCAGCCTGGACTTAGCAAGATCCTGTCTTAAAATTTAACAACTGGAAAAACAGGCTGGGGACATAGCTCAGTGCTACGATCCTGGGTTAGGTTCCCAGCAACACATCGCACACGTACACACACACACACTCACACACACTGTAAATTGGGTTAGCTTGGGAGCCACCTAGGAAATCAGTAAAACACCCTTCTGGGTGGGTCATGGAGGCACAAATTGCCTACTAGATCTGGTCCCTGGCCTCTTCCTCTCTGTTTTCCTGCTCTTCTTCCTAGCTGCCATGAGCCAAGCACCTTTTTATGCCACATCCCTCCTGCCTTGGAGCCAGTGACTCTGAACTGAATCCCCCCGAAACCATAAGCCAAATTAAATCCTCTTTTCCTTTGGACGTGTTTCAGCAATGGGAAAGCTACTAACACAGTCGGCTTAATTCTTCTCTGCTTCGCTCATTTAGATCCAATAGCACCTCACATTCAGCTCTCAGAAAAAAGTGAGCAGTTTTAGGATTCCTCTTCAACGTTTAATTCTAGCTTTTCCATTTATATTTATCAATTATATGTAATTACAGTTCAATTAACTTTAGTTGCAGTTATACATCAATTATATTTAATAACCAGAGTCTGATAAAATAGTTGAATTATGTCTGGCTTTGTTAGTGATGGCTATATTTTTAATTCTGTATAATAAATATTTCAAGAATGCAGTACTCTAATTTAATAAATATTTATAATGAAATCTCTTCCAAGAGAAATAATATTTCAATTTTAATTTCATTAACATTCTGAGTTCAGCTTGGAGAAAAATGTGACAAGCATTGAATAATATTTTCTTATTTAGAAATGAAAACTTAAAGAGCGTGTAACGCTGGAATGAATCGTTCCAGATCTACTAGAGTGTCACCACGAATCACCTGCACTGACTGTGAAGACTTGCATCCTTACCTCACCTCCCACATTCCTGTCTCCTTGCCTCTATCCCCTATCCCCTCAACTACTTCCAGGGTAATAAAGCTTAAGTTCTCTCCAACCCTCTCCAGAACTTCTATTTAAAACTCTTCGTACACTATCATGCTATCATTTCTTACTATAATCTGTCATTCTCCTTTTCCAAAGAAACCTTAAAATTTCATATTCTCAGAAGTTTATTGACTGACAAGAATGTAGAAATAAATACCCAACCCCTGAATCTTCACACAGACCTTTTAGAGTAACTTCAATCTTTGGATGTCCCCTCCTAAACACGTGGCCTATGCCCTGCCACATCTAATCTACTGTCCCTTCAGCGTTCCCTATCTCACATCCAACTAATCTCAGCCTAGAAATTCATTGTCATTCAATCAATTACCAGTCCTGCCAACTGCAGGCCCCAAATGCTGTCTGTAATTCCACTGCTCGTCATCTCAACTGCCGCTGTAGCGATCAATGGAAGAAACAAAGATGGTGTCTAGGTGATGGTGCATGTGAAAAGCCACGTGCTGAAGGAGTTACTACTAGGTGAGGGCCACTAAACGAATTAACCTGCCAGCCCAGGCTATTTAGGATTGTCCATTTAAAGTTGAGGAAAGTTGACAATCCCAGTGGAAGGATTATACTTTGGGGAGCTAAAGTACGAAGATCACAAATTCAAGTCCAACCTGGGAGAATTAGCAACTTACAAAACCGTGCGGGAAATAAAAAATAAAAAGGGGGGCTGGGGATATAGATCATAAGGTATTGGTTTAAATCCAGTACAACTAAATGAATAAAAAATAAATGAAAATAAATAAAGTTGAGAAGTCTATTCGAAACCAAGTTATCCCTCTGATAGCAGTGAGAGGGGATGAGCCCTTCCAGTTAAACTTCTAACCAAGTGATAAAAGACTTGTGATAATAGCAATAAGGAAATCTGTGTTTCACGTTCTATGACAAGATGGAATGGCTATATGCATGACAATTACACCAAGGTGGTTAGGCATAAAGAAGTCAATATAACTTCATTTGAAAATAGGGATTTATTGACCTATTAGATAAAAAAACTTTGCAATATCAAAGACCTTGACCCCTCACCTATTGCACTCCTAGCAGCTAACACCACCCGCAGCAAGTAACAAGAGCCCAATTAATATGTGTTGAATGCATGCACACCTCCTCTGTCTTTCAATTGTATAGTAATATGGCAACACAAAATCCAAAAGATCAATAATTGTCCTAAACCAGCACAACAGTTTAAATCACAAGCCATTTGTCAGTATGGAAAAAAGTCAATGGAAAAATCAATGGATACTGAAATCAGCTTTAAGTTTTCTGGACAATTTTTTAAGTTAATAAAGCTTTGGTTATATGGCAAGTTGGTATTAATGTATCCAAACCTGCTTTCCTTTCAGTGTACACTGCTAGAGTTGACAAAAAAAATTCCCAGCAGCCTAACTGACTCTCAACTAAAATCATATCTTCCCACCATCTCCAGCTCAGAAGATCTTGATTAACCTAATCAAATGAGTTGGTCCAGTGACTGAATTACTAATATTACATGCTTTTAGGAGGTTTTTCCTGTTCACTCATTAATGTGAACAAGAAACCATTATTCTAGAGGCTGGTGGAAATAATTTTTTGACAGTGTGCATGAAAAATGGCAGAGCAGAAAGTTGGAAAGAACCCGGGTCTTTGATAACATTATTAAGCAGGTGATTCAGCCAACTCTGGATTCCAGCCCACCCCACCCACATCTGGAATCTCTGCTTTGTACAATAAATTTTCTAATTGTCAGAAGCAGTTAGAAGGTTTTTTTTTTTTTTTTTTTTTTTTTTTTTGGTTAAGATGCATCCTCTAATTCCCTTCTAAGACATAGTTTGTTGAAAAAGTGTTGATACAGGCTTTGGGAGGAATATTCAAAACAGAATGCCCCTGAGGGAAAAGATCTTCAGTCAAAAATATAGTTGATTTTGCTTTATATTCGTACTAAGAGAACCATTGTTGTAAGAGTAGCAGAGAAGGAAGTACAAAAAAATGAATATTTATTCCATTTTCTTAGGTAAGAAATATTCTTTCCACTAGGCCACATTTAGGTGTTTTATAAACTATTTTTGATACCCACAAAACTCTAAGAAGTTTTATATAAGAAAAATAATACTACGTTTAAGGGAACTGAACTTATAGAGGTTAAATAACTTGGCATCACAACCTCTGAAGACAAGTCTGGATCATGAATCTGTCTAACTTCAAAACTCAGGCTCTCTGACTGCCCTCTGTTGCCTTCCATACATAGATGTGGCAAAATTGAAATCCAATAGCCAAATCTAGTGAGATAGTGATTGAAATGGTACAAATAGTTTTGTACACCACCATAAACTAGCAAAGATATTTTGGAAGTAACACATAGTAATAATATACACATAACGATTGTCTACCCGCTAATCATCTATTTAACTCTGCATATTCGTAAATTCAGCAACCTTACCCTGAGAATTCATTCTCAGGAAAATGCTCAGTAGAAGTAAAATGCATGTCGATTCTGTAGGCAGGAGTCCTCAAAGGTACCTGTCTGTGGCCTTGAGACAGGTGAGCAGGGAACACGAGGTGATCAGGGAGTGAGGCTCCACTTCCAGTCAGCACACTCCGGTCAAGTTCTAATGCCACTGTTGACTGACAGGAAGCAGAGCCTCACTCCCCACTCTTCACCAATCCAAAGCTTCCCCCAACATCCTAATGCACAACAAGCATACTCATCCGTTTCCCTCTGAGACAATAGTCTTCAACTAAGCCATCCCTGGGGTCACAAAGAATGGGGACCACTGCTACAAAGGGCAGCTGGTTTTCTTTTATGAAAACCAAAAATCAGAGAAAAATGAAAATCCTAAGTTACAGTTACAGTTGAGTAAATTCTGGCACAAAAACTTAGTAATAGGCTATTGTGTCTGCATTGTACATAGTTACATTGCATTAACATTTTGTAGAAATACTGAAAAGGATGTAAAATATATTTTAGGATGAAAAACAATCAAGTTACATATATTCTATTTAAAACTGTTTTTTAAAGTATGTGGATAATGATTAGGAGGGTGAGATTCTAAGAAGGCGTATTAGTTTAATTCTACTTATAAGTAGACGTTTCTATTTATACAAGAAATCTACTACTGTAAGTAGAATGTGATTGAGTAACTTCAATAGGATTTTCTTTGCAAACTGTTGACAAATACATCAGGGTCATTTGCTTTGGGGGCTTTTTCCCCACTTGTATGATACCTGACTTCTAAGGCAAATGACAGTTAAGTGATTCCAACAAATTTAACATCCAAGAACATTAGTTACAAGGAGAATTACTTCCAAAATAGAGCTTTAGGAAAGCTTCCAATAGGTTTTTTTTAAAAAAGTGATCAAAACCATATAAAAAATTATAAGGATATTGATTCCCCTGTAATTTGCCTCCACACCTTAACCCACCGGTGCCTGAGGGTGGGGTGCATGCATACAGTTTGAGTTAAGACCAACTATAAATAAGGTGAATATTGAATCAGCATGTCTAAGTAGTATAAAAAGATTAAAATAAATGCTCCTTGTTCAAAGGTAAAAATGAGTATTTCCTTAGACCCGCAGAGGCTGCCAGTCAATATAAAAGGTTGAAAACCCCTGTTCTGAAATCTCTGGGACCCAAATTTTGAATTTCAGATTTGTCTCCGAGTTGGAGTACTTGCATGTGCTTCATGAGATATCTCAAGGATGGAACTGAAGTCTACACATAAAATTTATTTATCTTTTGTATATATCCACCTCAATTACATTGTCTGAAGGTAATCTGACACATGTTTAGTGGGCCTCTGTCGTGCCTGCAACCAATCATGTGAGGCAAGGTGGGGAACTTTCCACTGATGACATCATGGTAGCACTCAGAAAACTTTCCAATTTTGGAGCATCTTGGATTTCAGATTTTCAGATTAGAAACGCTCACACACACACACACACACACACACACACACACACACACGTAAATCTTTCATAACAAATGAGCTTTATCAGATCTTTTCTTCTAAGAAGCCATGCTTGGAGAGGTGCCTTGTAAAAGCAGACTTTCAAGTTCATGTTTCCCAGTAAAGTTTTGGCAAAACCATTGATGATCCTGGCATTCAAATCTACCCAGACAGCAAGACAATATCAAGATAAGAAAATGTTCCAGAACCTCAGGATTCATATGCAAATTACTAGGCAATATCCATACATTAAAGAACATGTTTCTCAATAGCAGGGAAGTGGATTTAATATGGAGAACTTAACCTTTCCACACCATCCAGGAACTCCTAGACTCTCTGGTGTCAACTGGAGCATCTATGACCAACCGCGCTTGTCACCACCAAAAGTACTTTGACAGGAAAAGGCATGAAGCACATGAATATTTGGGCCAGCCTCCTTAATATTACAAGAGCCAGGATTAACTTTTATCTTTTTAAAAAACAATGTCAGGTTGAAAGGCAAGATTATAAAAATGGCACAAAATATTCCCGTATACCTTTATCTGGATTCCTCAAATATCGGTGTGTTTTAAGTGACTTTGGTGTCCTTTCATCTATTGATCCACCATCTTTCACATCCATATAAGTACAGACAGATTGATTAATAGATATTGATAAATCAACAAGTAGGCTGCTTTTATCTTCCTGACATGTTTGAGATTGCTTATATCTATATACATTTTTGAAAACAAAGTCATAGTTTTTCTGGTTTCACCACAGCATTGAAACCACAAGATTCACATACATACAATACTATTTTCCATTCAAATTTCGCCAGTGGTTTTCCTAATTTCCATTTTTGAATCCAAGATGCAATCCAGGATCACACTGGCATTTCAATCCAGAACAGTTCATGACCTTGACAATGAGCCAGGAATCTTTAGACTGTCCCTCAGTTGGGGATCTTCTGATGTCCCCTGCAGGGTAAGGATTATTGGCAGGAACAGCACAGAAATAACGTCGCTTCTCCTTTGTGCATCACATCAGGAAGAACAGGACGTGCATTTGTCCCATCGCTGGGGTCAGCTTTGATCACCTGGACAAGGTAGTGTCTGCCAGATTTCTTCCTCTCGAGAAGGTTACTGTTTCCCCTTTGCAGTCAGCAAGTACCTGGTATGGAGGAGCCTTAGATTGGAAACTATGTGCTTCTCCACCTGTTCATCCGCATCAACCTTAGTGTGTGCTGGCGAGCCTCTGGCAGGCCACTCTGGCTCCACACTCCCCACACCTCTCTTCTTCCCGGGGCACACAGCTGAAATGCAGGTCTCGGCCCTCTTATACCTGGGTAAGACCACAGGTGTGTAATCCAGCACTCTGGGAGGCTGAGGCAGGGTGATTGCAAGTTCAAGTTCAGCCTGGGCAACTTAGCAACTTAGGGAGATCGGTCTCAAACCCAAAAACAAAAACAGGCTGGGATTGGAGCTTAGTAAGAAGGCCCTGGGCTTGATCCCCATTATCACTAAATAAATGAATTAATTAATAAAGAAAACAACTGGGTATAGGAGATAACTAGCTCTAACCTATAAAACTATGGTTGTAAGTGGTATATGGGCTTTACAGGGTTGATCTCCCAAATGTCCCCTGTTAACTTTGTCCCTGTAATATCTTTGCCTGTCATTCAATTAGATGTACCCTATCCAGCCCTGGGCTCTAGGAAAGCTTTGGTGTACACCCTGGGGTATACCACGCAAGGAGTTCAATGAACTTGGATGAGGAAAATCTGTTTTATTTTCACTAGCTTCTAACTGAAATTCGTGAATACATCATGAGCTGCACTAGCGGCTTTGTCACGAGTACTTCACATCACCACGTCACAGATGCATCCTACCTGTCACTAATTTGCAATGAAGACCGATGTTGTCCTTGGGTCTGCTACTTGTCTCTTTTATGTTTTCACGTGTGCAAATACCATCCTGAGAGGAAGTTCCCAGGCTTCCCCTGCCTGATAATGGAAGGGCTTCTCGGCCTCATGCCATTTTAAGGAGTCGCCCAGGAAAACAGGTGTAGGGTATCTGTGACAGAGATGTAGACACTTAGGAATTCAAGTTGAGGTTTATGAGGCTATGTGTTGAGCAATTATCCTGGCCCAACAGAGTAAGGCTGTAAATTTGTAAATTATATGGATGGAAAGATGGTCAAAGCCATGGGATTGAATGTGACCATCAAGAAGAGAAAGAGAAACTGGAGAAGACTCATCCTGAGTTTGGGGCAATTACTACAGTTTGGGAAGGAAGACAAAATGCTATGAAGGAAGCAGTTGAAAGATTGGTCTGAATAGAACTAAGAGAACCAAAAGCAAGCAGTGTTAGAGATTATATAAATCTGGCACCAGAGTTTCTAATCTCAGATGTCTTAATACAGAATAAACCTTTATGCGTAATCTCTGTTTTAAAAAAAAGATAAGAAACAAGTTGGGCTGGTGACACAGGCCTATAGTCTCAGCACTCTGGGAGGCTGAGGCAGGAGGATCACAAGTTGAAGCCCATGCTGAGCAATTTAGCAATTTAGTGAGACCCTGTCTCCAAATCAAAAATGAAAAATGTGCTGTAGATGTAGTTCAGTGTGAAGGCCACATGGACAAACACAAGACAAAGAACATACTACATCTCTGATACATGCCTATCTCACATTCCTGCCTTTCCTCTCTACTCCACAGCCATTAGCAGTCCATTTCCTGCATCACAGTTTGAACGAATTAAAGAATATTTTTTAAGAAAACTATACTTTGTCTTGAATCAAAAGCATAGCAGAGTAGATTTATTACACAAACTACACAATGAATGTTCTAGCTTATAACACTAAAAGAAGGAAAAATCGCAATTAAAATTCAAACGGAACCTTGATGTCTTATTTGACTAACAGACTGCGTGATAGTGACAGAAAGGGCAGCCTGTGCTTCTAAAGTGTCAATCAGAAAAATCGAGACATCAGACCACAGTGACTAGGGTTGTACTAGATGTGCCCCAGGTGTTGAGCACCGCTATTCACCAGTTCTCAGGAAACAGAACTCTAAATCTCTCCCTCTGTCCTCTGTGCCTCACACCTGACCTCGAGTTCCCTTATCACAAGTGTAGTATGAAGGAGATGGCTGGGGTGCTTCAAGATGTGACAGCACAAGCCTTGTGTATTCAAGTTCAAGGTCAGCCTGGGCAAGTTAACGACTTCAAGACTCTATCTCAGATTTTTTTAAAAATTATAAATTTATTAAAATTATATTAAAAATAAAATTATAACTATAAATTATAAAGGTTCATTCCAATGTCTCTGAGTTCAATTTCTAGTACTACAAAACAGAAAGCAAGAAGGACAGAAAGAAAGGAGGAGGGAAGGAAGGAAGGAAGGAAGGAAGGAAAAAAAGAAAAAAGGAAAAGGTGAATATTAATCATGAATATCTTTTATCAAATTCTTTCAACACTAGATTGGATGTCTTATATACAAAAGCAATATGAAGTTCTGAGCACACTCTCAAAAACTTAGTTATATTCAAGGGAATACATAATAATATAAGTTATATATGAGACATATTGTACTCAGTGGAAAATCCATCCATAGATGACCACGGCCACAGCATATGAAACAACAGCAGCCTTTCACTCACGTTGAGAAGCTTTGTTAAGTGGCCCTTGGAACCACCACAGCCGAAGCGTGGACGTGAGCGCCACACGCGCTCTGATAACTGTTCCTCAATCGCGCCCTTCCTCCCACTCTCTTGTTCTTACGCTCATCCGACAGTGAGCAATAATTGTGCAGACAGGAGCTGACGAAGCCTCTCCATAACGAACAGCCATCTATGCAGAATGGCAAAAAGAGCTCAGAAGATGCTGGCCTATGCTATCCAAGAATTTTCCAGAGAATTCACTCTTTCTATGAAAAATGCCAGAATCTGAGTCCTGGCAGCTCCTGCTCCTTAGTTTTGAGAAGAAAGTGCTGCCACCTACAGGAAGCATATGGAACTAAAGCCTACCAAAAGGGGTTGTCTACAGGCCTTTAAAGTTGTTATGAACTGCATTCCCACCAGCAGTGCAGGAGAGTTCCTTTTTCCCCACAGCCTCACCAGCATTGACTGGTATTTGACTTGTTGATATAGGCCATTCTCTCTGGAGTGAGATGGTATCTTAGCGTTGTTTTGATTTGCATCTCTCTTACGGCTAGAGATGTTGAACATCTTTTCATGTATCTATTGGCCCTTTGTACTTCCTGTGTGAACTGCCTGTTCATTTCATTTGGCCGCTTTTCAATAGGATCCTTTATTTTGGTAGGCTTACTTTTCTTCAGCTCCCTGTATATTCTGGTTATGAGCTTCCTATCTGAGGTGTTGGTGGTGAATATTTTTTTCCCAGTCTGCTGGTTCTCTTTTTATGATGTTAATATTTTCTTTTGCTGTGCAGAAACTTTGATTTGACAAGATCTCATTTGTTAATAATGGGGATAGTTTCTTTTGCTCTTGGTGTCTTGTCAAGGAAGTCTTTACCTACCCCTATGTCTTTTAGAAATTTGCCTAATTTGTCTTCTAGAAGGTTTAGTGTTTCATTTTTAATGTCCAGGTCTTTGATCCACTTTGATTTGATTTTGGTGCATGGTGACAGGTGTGTGGCTAGATTCATTCTTCTGCATGTGGATGTCCAGTTTTCCCAGCGCCATTTGTTGAACAGGCTGTCCTTTTTCCATTGTATGCATTTGGCCCCTTTGTCGAAGATTAAATAATTGAGGATGTTTGGGTTTGTCTCTGCATCTTCAATTCTGTTCCACTGGTCTATCTGTCTATTTTTGTGCCAGTACCAAATTGTTTTTAGAACTATTGCTTTATAGTACAGCGTGATGTCTGGAACTGTAATGCCTCCTGCCTTGGTCTTGTTGCTGAGGATTGCTTTGGCTATCCTTGGTCTCTTTTGGTGCCATATGAATTTAAGAATTGTTGTTTCAAGTTCTTTGAAGAAACTTGTAGGTTTGATAGGGATTGCATTAAAAACAACCACTATGGAAAGCAGTATGGAGAGCTCTCAAAAGACTAGAAATAAATATCCTCTTCGACCCAGCGACACCCCTCCTGGGAATATATCCAAAAGAGGCCAAAACAACACACAACAGAGATATATGTATACCCAGGTTCATAGCTGCACAACTAACAATAGCTAAAATGTGGAAGTCACCAAAATACCCATCAACAGACCAGTGGATACACAAACTGTGGTATTTATACACAATGGAATATTATGCATCAATAAAGTCCAACAGCATGGAGGCTTTTACAGGCAAATGGAAGAAACCTGAGAACATCATGCTCATGAAGTAAGTCAGAAGCAGAAGGTGAAACATCAAATGGTCTTGCTGACATGAGAGTCCCAGATCACAACTCTTATGGAATTTAAAACGAACAACAGAGTGAAACAGGGGGGTAGGATGAGGGAGGAGGGAGGGAGGGGAGGGGAGGGGAAGGGAAGGACAAAAAGAGAGTGGGAAAGTCCTTGTCACCTTGACAAGATACATTTGTGCACAAAATGCTCAACTCCATTGTAAACCTTAAATTTTGCACATATACATATTAATAAAATGGGAAAAAACTGATATGATCTAAGGGGTGCTGGGTAGGGGGGCGGGTACCAGGAACGTGCCCAAGGAGGAGAACAAAATATGCCTACTTTGAATCTTATACCTGGTATAGTCTGAGTATTTGCTGCCCAATACAGCAGCTATTAGCCACATGTGACTTTCAAGCCCTAAAAACTCTGCCAGGGTGACTGAGAAAGTCTTTTAAATTCTTATATTTAAACCAGAAAGGCTGGGAATCTGAGGCAGGAGGATCACAAGTTTGGGCCCAGCCTGGGCTAAGTAGCAAGACCTTGTCTCAAAATCAAAACATAAAAACTGGGTAGGTTCGAAATGTAGCTAAGCTCTGGATTCCACTAAGTACCACAATAAATAAATAAACAAACAAAGCAAGCATGCAAATTCTCCTATATAATAGCTTAATTAATTTAGATTTCTTTTTAGACAAATGATAATAACTCTATATTTGAAATTTTGTAGGTGAAATTTGAGTCAAAACCAAGGTCAAGATAACATTTGAACATTTTGTTTTGAAGCAAGGATTGCTTCCCCTTGATTGATTTGAACTTGAAGTGACTAGCAACTTTCATTTTCAGCACTGAGGTCAGAACAGAGGAATGACTAAACCTGTTGCCGCTATGTTTTGCAACTCAATGTAGAATATTGATTATTAGTAGAATGTGCACGATGCCACCGAATTCTGTACTTCCCGGTTGCCATGAGCCTCTAGCAAACGTCTCAGATGCTGTGAAGATACTGCTGGAGCTAAGAAGCATCTGCCATCCCTTCAGTTCCTCCAGAGACTGGATCTAAGGCTGAACACATCTGGAAAAGCAGCTTCTGTCTTACTAAATAATCGAACTCCTGCAAAATACTTTTTCATTTTAGTTAACTTAATTAAAAATATAAAACTGATATTCAGCTCAGCCGTTGAAAACTGACATACATTTCTAACAACTTACATACAGGAATCTATTTCTTTATATGTAAATTTAAATGTATGTGTATGAGCCAGTCCAAAGTAGCCAATGAAAATTTTGCCTCTAAACTGAGGTGTGCCAACCGTGAGAGTCCACGCTGAATTTTAGACTCAGTGCAAAGCAGAAAAGTAACATATTTCATTAAGAATTGTTTATATTGATTACATGTTGAAATTATGATATTTAACTATGTTGCATCAAGCAAAATATATTAATTTCATTTTTGCTTTTTAATATAGTTGCTAGAAAATTTTAAATGAGACACATGGCTGGCATGAATCTATTGTACAATGTCATTCTAATTCAAAGGCAAAGAAAGAGTGCTGTGCTCAGTGCCTACAGAATCACATGAAACTCCATATTTCCATATATCCTGCCTAGCCTGAGGATTAATTGTAAAAACATGTAGTAGACACTGGTACTTGTATAGGTTGACATAATGCAATTTTTAAAGAAAATAATCTAATTCTGTCTTCAATGGTCATCATTGGGACTAACAAATACTCAAAAAGGGTAGAAAACTTAATTTAATGGATGTAACTACAGGATCTATCCTGGTTAAGGGTCTGTTGACAGGAACCACGCTTCAAAGAAATTCCACTAAACTGGGCGCTATAGCACAGGCTTGTAACCCCAGTTCTCTGAAGGCTGATGAAGGAAGCTCGTAAGTTTGAGCCCAGCCAGGACAACTTAGCAAGTTAGTGAGAGTCTGTGTTCAATGCTAAAATTAAAAACTGGGCTGGGGATATAGCTCCATGTGAAGGCCTTGGGCTCAGTGTGAAGGCCTTGAGTTCAGTGCTCAGTAACACACACACACACACACACACACACACACACACACAGAAATTACACTAAAATTTTTTTCTTATTCCATTTCCTCCATCGACTTCCATTATCATCACCCCAGGCACACACGGGTGATACGTCCGCAGGCGGGTGTGTCTGCACGACCTGTCCCACTTCTCCACGCTCTGCCGGGGTGTCCGTCCTCCCCGGGGGCACGGCTCGTGAATTCCCCCTGGGGTCCCCACGCTGGTCCTCAGCTGAAGCGCCCCCCTCCCAAGTGCCATCCCTTCCTCGCCAAGGACAAGCCTCAGGCCTCCCTTCTCCGGCTTCTCCCTATTCTTTCTTTAACGCATTCTTCTGTTACCCAACAGAAAAACGAAACAAACCAGCCAAGCCCTGGATTCCGCTGGCAGATGCCCACACAGATAGGACAGCCAACCGTCCTGCAGTGTTTGCCTAGGACCTTCCCGATCTGGGATTCAAAGGCTCACCTTCCGCCCAGGAAACCCACGACCCGGACCATGCAGGGCCATCGCCGCCCTGCCGGCAGAGTTCACCCGCGCCAGCGCAGCAGGAGAGGGGCTCCTCCCCGCGCCCCACGACACCGACACCGGGCTCCGGGTCCTCGGCTCAGCCTCCTTCTCTCCGCCCTGCTCCTCCCCCAGCGTGGCTGACTTCCGGTAAGTCCAGCACCGGCCCTCTTCCTCCAGAATGGGATGGATGGGTGAACCCAGCCTATCCCACTGTATTTTAGCCCTCCGCCGGCTCCCCAGGACCCCCACGACTGTGCACCCCGGGAGGTCAGGAGTCTTGCGGTTCCTTCCAGCTCGCTCCTCACCTCCGGCCCCTGGGTCTTGGGAAGCACCTGGACTCTGCATGATCTGGGTTTTCCTCCAACTACTTTGTAACAAGCAACAAGCCGTCCTTCCCCCTCGGCCCCTCTAGTACAATAGACCCCCCGGCCCACCACCCTCACCACCAGCCCCCGAGGTGAGGAGGAGACACACAAGACACACCGCAAAGCAACCGCAACCCAGACGAAGACGCACCCTTGCACTTCCATTTCCTACGCCGGCTACTGGCCTTGGCCTTTGGTCTTGGAGATCACTTGGTGCGTGTTTCCTCCCGAGGTGAGAGAAAAGGAAATCTGTCTTTGCAACTGAGAAAGGCGCGAGGGGGAAAGCATCTGTAGAGATAAGGAAAGAGGCGTGGCTGGGGGTGACCGCAGCAGGACAGGCACAGGTGCTCCTCAGAAGGACGAGCTCCAATGAGGATGCAACAAGGACAGCAGACAGCTTTGCCCGAAAGACACCGTGGTCACAATTTGCAAGTGACCTAAGTATGCTTTATACGTACCACAGTAACACTAAAGAAATAACCTGCCCTCAGAAATATAGAAGACCAGTACATATGCAACACGTTAATTCACACTGCTCGGGGTGCGCTTTAAGCCTACCTATTTTAATACACAGGGTGTGCCCTGACGCGCATTACTTTTTCCCATGTGGCCTTTGGGATCCCCTGTACACTGGGTTTAGTGCTGGCACATTTTTTCTCACAGCATCAGTTTTACTTCAAATTCTATGACAAATTAATCTTGGCAAACAAATTTTTAAATTACATTTATTTTTATATTATATTATATATAAAAATATTTGGGAAATCCTGAATTTCAAATAGAATTTATGTATCTCTATATGGCAAAACTTAGTCAAAGTGTTTTTATCTTAAAATACACTTTTAAGCATCAGATTATTTATGGTGATTTTTGAGGACTTAGGTAAAATGGCTGCACCTCAAAACCCTACAAACTAGGGTTTGAATTCACTATGTAGCCTAGACTATTCTCGAACTTACAGCAATCCTCCTGCCTCTGCCCACTGAGTGCTTGGATCATAGGCATGTCCCAGCATACCCAGTTTGCGTGGTGCTGGGGAATTGAACCCAGAGCCTTGCACTTGCCAGGCAAGTGCTTTAATGGCTGAGGTACATCCTCAGCACCACTTGCCCCCATCTATTTTTGTTTTGTATTTTGAAACAGGGTCTGGCTAAGTCACTAAGTTCCTCGGGCTGGGATCAGACTTGCAGTCCTCCTGCTTCAGCCTCCCAGAGTGCTGAAACTACAGACCTGAGCCATGGGCCTGGCAGGAAAGCTCTAAAAACCATTAGGCCTGGTTACCACCTGCAGAGATTGCAGCTTCAGTAGCCCAGCAGAGGCCGTGGGCAATGGGATTTTCAGACTCCCCTGAGTGCGCAATGGGTGGAGCAGCCACATTGGAGAGGCACTGCCAGTCTGTGTACTAGGCACTCTTCCGGCGTGGCCTCTGCACTGCCAGCCTCACCTGAACATGTGTTAGAAAAGCAAAGCATCAGACCTCGCCTCGGGTCTGCTGAATCAGATACAGGGGAGGGGCTGGCAGCAGTGCACACCCCCAGGGATGCTGAGACACGTGTGAGCGTAAGAGCCAGAGTCACCCCGTCCAGAAGGGCATGTCTATCATCCCAGCACTTAGGGAGGGTGAGGCAAGAGGATTACGCGTTAAAGCCCATTCCAGGCAACTTAGCAACTTAGTAAGAAAAGACCCTGCCTCAAATTAAAATCAAGAGTAAAAATGGGCCGGGGGTGTATTTCTTTATGAAGGTCTTAGGCCCGATCCTCAGCCACACATCCACCTACCCACCCACACACCCCACTGATCCACCCCAAATTCTTCATTTAGAGATAAGTGAAATTAACAGAATTTAAATAACTTACTTAAGGCTCTGTGACTCATGAATGGTGAAGCCAGAAATAAAATGACAATAGCAGCTAATCTTTGTCGAGGCCTTACTGCTCCAGGAGTGCTTATGTTGCACTGACTAACGTATGTGATCACTGCAGCAACCCTGAAGGGATGTATTCCGTCATGACTGTATGTTACAGATGAGGAAACTAGGCCACAGAAATATCTCACAGTCACAAAGCCATAGAGAAGTAGGGATTTGAACACATTGCTTCTGAAGACTACAATGGAACTATGCCCTGGGATTTTATTCTGCCCAGAAAGGAGTAGCTAAAATCTAAATTTCCTATACCAAGAGTTCGGAATCTGAGAGACAGAATCCACGAAACTGTTCATATCTATTCATGACTCTTTCTACTATTTTGAAGTACTCTGTTGGAATAGTTACTCTTCAGTTAAATATTTAATACACACCAATAAAATATGTTTTTAAAATAAAGAATAAATATCAAAATGAACACCTATATGGCAGCCACCAACATATTGCTTTCTTGGCTTTTATTTTTAGTTTCTAACCTACAGTTCCATGTACCCAATAGTCATCAATGAGGAAAAGGCTTTGGACCAGATATGAAGAAATAAATGTCTGAGTACCTTTGGCCCAGCCACCATGCCTCAGGGAACAGCCCAGCTGGCCCATCGGAAATGAGGCATGTATCCTTTTGAAAGTAGCACCCTTAACTATAAGTCCACCAAAGGTGTTTGCAAATTGAATTTACATAAATATTTCCTATTACTCTGTGGCACATCTCAACCATAGAGTTTTATGCATTTCAAGAGATTATCAATGGAAGTTCAGGTGACTCATTGATTATTTTCTGAGCATCTTCATTAATAATAGTGTCTACCAATGCTCCGGGACTGTATGAAGTGCTAGCAGTTTTGCTTATTGGTTTCATTCATTTCTCACAATAGTCTGTGGACAGTTGTGTGCAAAGAGCTACTGTCACATGAGGAGGGGAGAAAGTCTGAGGAGCAGCGAGTAGCCTCGGACTAGGGGGGAACTTCTGACAAGAGAGCATTGGAGAGCAGCCTGGTGAGGGGGAAAGAGCCTATCTGGGAATTTTATATCTACCACACTAGATTGTTGGCGGAGAGAATAAAACAAAAATGAGCTAAAATATTCTGCATAAGACAATGACAATCACTGTGAGGAGGCTTGTTCTTAAGAGGAAATGAGGAGAAAAGAAGACAGCAGGACCCGTGAAGGGTTGTGGACTTAAGAAGACGGATCCTCACATTCCGTTTCTAGGTGCCTGTCTGTTGCAATGTGAGTCTTGTCTTTGGTGGAGTCTACCACTAACTGCAATACCTGCTGGGTGGCCCTTGTGGAAACCAAAGAAGAGCAATGAATTCACACCAGATGGAGCATGGTCCTAGTCCACAGGAGGGTAAAATAACCTGTCAGTAATTAGTTCAGGAAGAGCTGAGAGTCAAAGATAGACCTGAAGAAACAAGTGCTCTGAGAGCAGGATCTTATTAGAAGGTAGAATGGATAGTCTTGATAAATGGAAGCCCGGGCCAGTCTCACCTTGATCTCCCATGTCACATGGTCTTTGGTGTCTTAGTCACTTATTCATTATACCTGACACCCACAATTTAAGGGAAGACGAGTTTATCTTAGCTCACAGTTTCAAAAGGTTTCAGTCTACTCATGGGCAGCCTGCAGTGGTGGAAGGGCTTGGTGGAAGCCTAGCCAGAGAGAAGCTCATGGCACGGCAAGACAGGAGAAAGAGAGTGAATGGTGGAGCTAGTGAGGGAACATATCCTTCCAGGTCATGCCCCAGTGCTCTGCCCTTTTCAACTGGGACCTACCTCTTTGCACCACAAGAAGTCAGTGGGTCAGCCTCCATGATTGAGTCAACTTTCAGATACATGAGCCTTCGGAGGGACATTCCAAATCTCTATCATAACACTTAGCATCCATTTCCCCATACACGTGCAAGTATGTTTCTGGTAGTGTTCAGTAAACTGCGCACGGTGAACTTTCAGAACAGACTTAGATAAATTTGGTCAAGCTTTTACCAATCTCATAACATTCCGAATTCCACCAATGTTTTGGGTGCTGATCAAAGAAAGATATGAGAAGGCCTGGATCCTGATGATCAGAGAAGCAAAGCCATCCTTTCCTGAAAATGACTCTTAAGAAATACCTGTTCCTTCTTGGTGTAATCATCAAATGCTCATCAGGAAAAAAAAAAAGTTTGTAAAATGTAATCACAGGCTATGTCATTTTAATCATCAATGAGAAAAATCTAGGAACCAATTGTCAGGCGGCCTTCGAAATGTGATGCTCTGAGACCGGGCAGGGCTAGAAAGTCCCAGAGAGCAATAACATAGCTTCAATTACTTGAACAACTTAAATAGAGTAAGGAATCTAACATACAAACACATGGTTTAATAGATTAGTGAGGCCAGGCTGTCTTTCCAAGGGAGATCACAGGAATATGTGGCTTTGTTGTTTGGTTTTCAAGACCATGTAGTAGATGGTGATGAGTTTATTACTGTTATTATCACTGCTGCTGCTGCTGCTTCAAAGTTTTAGCAATTTTCACTTTAACGCATTGTGATGAGATGAACAAATATTAAAGATTAAGAGAGGCAGCTTTTAATGCCCAACTCTTCCAGACACTCAGAGTGTGATCTTCAGTGAGTCACCACCCCATCTTCACCCATAGTTTCCTTTTCTGTCAACTAAGGGATTGTGCTTGGAGTCCTCTAACTCTAACTCGGAAGTTGCAACATGATATAATTTTCTAATTCTAAATGCATTGCTCTTGTTGCTGCCCTGGAAGGATTATAAAAAAAAGAACTTACAAAGAAATGCATATAAAGAAATGGAGGCCACGACTACATTCTAAGTTGTGCTGAATAAGCGAGACCTCTTCAACTTTACCATAATAAAGTAGTTTGTGTTACTTTTCCATCCCTATTAGGAAAGACAAACCAACCAGTCCACACTTCATGCAAGTACACACACGTTCTCCCATGAGCTAGAACACAGGTGTCACTAAATGAGGCTAAATAGCCAGGAACTGAAGCCACAGTGGCTTTAGATGGCATGCACACTCCACGATCCCGGGGGTTCTGGAGCTTTTGCAAAAGTTTATATTCCTTGTGTTTTATCAGTTCCACTGAAAGTTATCAACTAGGGTTTTCAGGAGACACACTTGGAGGCAAAGGCCACACTGCATCTCACCACAGACATGATCTGTGTGTTTAGCCCTCTTTGGTATGTGCTCAAGATCAGACCGTGGCTTCATTACAGGATGGGAATGATGTCATTCTTGGCTTGCTCAGGTGTGTTTCTTTGTTTGTTTGTTTCTTAAAAATTACCTGCTGTCTCGGTGTCTGCTCTCTCTCTCTCTCTCTCTCTCCTCCCTTCCCTCCCTCCTTGATTGCATCAATTGTTCTGAGTATTGCAGCCTTCTTTCACCTAGTGCTAGCTGGGCCTGATGAGACAAATCTGGAAAAGCACAGACAAGCCCTGAGTCCAAGGGAGACCACCAGCTTCACCATAGGCCAGCGGCCTACGGAGAGCTTGCTCGTCATAACCACTCATTCGCGCGCCCTGTTGGGCCGGGAATCCAGCCTGCAAGGCTGGAGGCCGCCCAGCCCACCTGGCCGTGGCCCACACTTCCTCCCTACTCTCTGGGTTCGCTTTCAACCTTTCAAAACACAGGATGGAAGATGCGAGAGAAAAGCAAGAGACAAGAGAGATGGAAACTTTTTAATGTGTCCTTAAAAGCCGCTTTATAGAGATGAGTAATAAAAAGATTGAGGCCAGCAGACACACTCAACCTTTCCACATTTTCTCTAAACAGTTATAAAACTGGGAGTCTTGTAAGGTCAGAGTTAAAGTAATACAGCCTTGTTTTTGAGTTTTAAATGCTTTTGAGTGGAACGTTAAAGTAGCCTCAGTACTAGTCAAGTGTGTGCATGAGAAATATTGATTCGATTCAGGAAAGGACTAGATGCTACAACCTCAGGCAAGAGGCTAGGGAGAGCCAATGTGAAGGCAAGGCCAAGTAATGCCATGTGCAAGCCGTGCCCTTTCCCTAACCCCACCCGGTCTCCTTCTCCTCCAATAAACAATCACAGCCTATCAGAACTTTTCATTTGTGTCCATTAATTATAATTGATTATTCTCAACTCACTAAAAAAAATGTTCAAGGCCTACTCAGTGCCAGGTACCATCTTGAGAACTGTGAATATGGAACTGGACAAAATAGACAACCCGTTGTTATGGATCTTAAATGCTCGTGTGGGGAGCCAGACCCATACGTAAGTGAACTATGTAGTAGGTTAGACAGTGGCAAAGGGAGAAAATGGACACAGCTGGGGACATGGGCAGCAAGGACATGGGAGGTTGCAGTTTATTCTTTCCCCATGTTATTGATATGTATATATGCAATACAAAATGTTCACATTGAACTTGAGTGTTTTGTGCACGTATTCATCACATCAAAATTACAAACCATTCTCCTCTCTCTTTTTCACCCTCCCATCCTCCCTCTCCCCATTAGTTCGCACTACCCCCCATTTAGTTCTACAGAATAACTGTATTCTGGGTTGCTCATATTAGAGAAACCATTTGATGTTTAACCTTCTGTGTCTGACTCACTTCAAGCATAAGGATCTAAGTTGCATCTCTTTAACCACAGAAGACTCAAAATTATGTCTTGATAGACAATTAGTACTCCATTGTGTACATATACCATAATTTATGTATCCATTGGGCTGTTGATGGGTATTTTGGTGTCTTCCACTTTTTAGCTATTGTTTGTTGTGCTGCTATGAGCAAGGGTGTACATGTGTCTCTTTTATATGAAGCTTTTAAACCTTTTGGAAAGATTCCCAGAAGAGGTATTGTTGTATGAGTTTACATTCCCACCAGCAGTGCAAGAGGGTACTTTTTCCCTGCAGTCTCACCAGCACTGATTTCTGTTTGAGTTCTTGATATACGCCATTCTCCCTGGGGTTAGATGGTATCTTAGTGATGTCTTAATTTGCATTTTTCTAGTAGCTAAGGATGCTGAACATCTTTTTACATGTTTACTGACCGCTTGAACTTCTTCGTCTGAGAACTACCTATTCATTTCCATTGCTGATTTTTAATCGAGTCTTTGAATTTGAGGAGTTTGCTTTTCTTCAGTTCCTTGAATATTCTAGTTATTAGCCTCCTATCTGAGATATAAGTGGTGAATGAAAATTATTTCCCATTCTGATGACTCTTTCTTTCTTCTATTGATAATTTCCTTTGCCATGCAGAAACTTTTTAATTTGATATAATCCCATTTGTTGGTCCTGGGGAGTATTTCTTTTGCATTGGTGTCTTACTTAGAAAGTCCTTGCCTATGCGTATATCTTTCAGACTTTTGCTAAATTTGTCTTCCAGAAGGTTCAGTGTTTCCATTTTAATATATAGGTCTTTGATCCACTTCAATTTAATTTTGGTGCACGGTGACAGGTATCTAGATTCATTCTTCTGTGTGTGGATATCCAAGTTTCTGAGCACTGTTCATTGAAGAGGCTGTCCTCTTTCCAGTGTGTGCTTTGGCTCCTTTGTCAAAGATCAGGTAGCTGAGGGTACTTGAGTATGTCTCTGCATCCTCTGTTCTGTGCCATTGGTCAATCTGTCTATTTTGTACCAGTACCATATAGGTTTTATAACTGTTGCTTTGTAATATAACTTGATGTCTGGAATTGTAATGCCACCTGCCTTTGTCTTGTTACTCAGGATTGCTTTGGCTATTCTAGGTCTACTTTGGCTCCATATGAATTTAAGGACTGTCTTTTCAAGTTCTCTGAAAAAAGTTGTTGGTATTCTGATAGGAATTGCATTAAATTTATATATCAGATACAATGGGCAGTGGTAATTTTGATTATATTAATTCCTCCTATGTGAGAACAGGGGATGTCTTTCCATTTTCTGATGTCTTCTCCAATTTCTTAACTTAATTAGGAAAGTATAGTATAATATAATATAATTTAGTATAATATAGTTATAATATAATTTTTTTATATTGGTCCTTCACTTCCTTGGTTAGATTTACCCCTAGGTATTTAATTTTTTGATTGGATACTGAGAATGGAATTATTCTTCTGAGCTCTTTCTTGGTGAGTTCATTGTTAGTGTGGAGGAATGTTACTGATCTTTTTAGTGTTGATTTTTGGATCCTGCAACTTGGACGAATTTGCTTAGTATTTCTAGGAATTTCATGGTGAAGTTTTTGAGGTCTTCTATGCAGATAACCATGGCATCTGCAAGTAAGGATAGTTTGACCTCCTCCTTTCCAATCCTTATTTCCTTTATTTCATTCTCTTGCCCGATTGCTTTGGCAAGGGTTTCGAGGACTATGTTGAATAGGATTGGTGAAAGCCTTGCCGTGTTCCTCATTTAAGGGGAATGCTTTCAATTCCCCCCTCATTTACTATGATAATTTGCAGTAGGTTTGGCATATATGTTTATGTTTGGCTCTATAGTTTAAGGTATCATCCTTCTATAGCCATCTTCCTCAGAGGTCTTATCATGAAAGGATGTTGGATTTTGTCAAAGGCCTTTTCTGCATCAACTGAGGTGATCATGTGGGTTTTGTTCTTGCATTTATTAATGTGATATATTACATTAATTGATTTACGTATGTTGATCCAGTCTTAAAGCCAAGGAATGAAGCCCGCTTGATCATGGTGTGTGATCTTTCTGATTACTTGTTGGATTCTACTTTTCAGAATCTCACTGAGATTTTTTGCACATTCATTAAGGAGATTGGTCTATAATTTTCCTTCCTGGTTAAGCCTTTGTCTGCTTTTGGCAGTAGAGTGACGCTAGCCTCCAGAAATGAGTTCAGTAGTGTTCCTTCTCTTTCACCTTCATGGAACACTTTGAGAAGCATCACAGTTAGCTCTTCCCCAAAGTACCAGAAAAATTCTGCTGTGAATCCATCTGGTCCTGGACTTTTCTTTACGGGTAAAAACTTTTTATTACTGTCTCAATTTCTGTGTGTGTTATGGGTCTATTCAAAGTTTTTTTATCCTCTTGGTTCAATTTTAGTATTTTGCATGTGTCTTGAAAATCATGTATTTCTTCCAAGCTCTCCAATTTATTGGAATATAAGTATTCAAAACAGTTCCTTATAATTCCTTGAATTTCTGCAATGTCCATTGAAATTTCACTTTTTTCTTTCTAATTGTGTTGCTATGTGTTTTTTCTTTCCTTTTTTTTTTTTTTTTGGTTAGTTTAGCTAGAGGTTTGTCAATCTTGCTTATTCTTTTGAAGAACCAGCTCTTTGATTCATTCTTTTTTTTTAATTTCAATTTCATTGATTTCTGCTCTGATCTTTATAATTTTTTTTTCTTTTACTACTTTTTGACTTAGATGGTTCTTGTTTCTCTAGGACCTTGAGGTGCATCAATAAATTGATTATTTGAAATTGCTCTGCTCTTTCGGTGTACGCATCTATGGCAATGTTGCAGTTTAAACTGGCATAGCCAGTCCAGGATGCAGACCCGTAATCCCAGCACTCTGGGAGGCTGAGGCAAGAGGATCACAAGTTTGAGCCCAGTCTGGGTAACACAAGGACTTAGCAACTTAACAAAATTCAAAATCAAAAATGTCCCGAGGATTCAACTCAGTGTGGAAGCCCTATGCTTCATCCCCAGGCCCAAAAAAATAAAATGAAATAAAATATCAGAACAAACCTGGCCAAGGTAAATTTAAAGAAGTACCTGAAGAAAATGAAGTTGCAAACAAGCCATGCATTTGAGCAGGGAGCAGGCGTGAAAGTTCTGAATCAGAGGCACGTCCAGGGCACCCAAGGAGCAGCAAGGAGCCAGCACGCCTGCAGCAAAACGGACATGGGTCAACAAGAAGTGCAAGAGGAAGGATGGGGCAGTGCACGCATGGCGCTTACAGGCTTCACAGAACGGTGATGAAGGTGATTGATGGGAGGGGAACAGTCAGGATACCATTGTGACTTTTTTGTGGTGCTAGAGATTGAACCCTGAGCCTTCACAATGAGCTACAGCCCAAGTCCTTGTTTATTTTTTATTTTGAGACAGGGTCTCATGAGGTCATAAAATTTCCCAGGCTGGGTTTAAACTTGTCCTTCACTTGCTTCAGCCTCCCAGGGAGCTAGGATACCTCCTAGCTGATAGTGGAAGGGTTAATGACATAGGAGGTACCGTTATTCTTTGCAGATTCAGAAAATTACAAGGGATTTTTTTTTCTCAGTCAGTGATAAACTTTTGTTTCATTTCCGACTCATAACGCCAATACACAAATGTTCTTTTCCATTGACTGTTGTGATTTGAATTCGTGTTCTGCATTTACTTTCTCCTTCCTGAAGTTTTTCTCTGACTGGGTGACAACTCAGATTTGTCCTCTCATTCCCTGTGAAGGTTAAAGTTTGATTGTGCCAACTGGCTTGGCTTGGCAGCTGCCCAGGGAATTAATGGAACATGTGTCTCAGGGTGTGCATGGCTCCTCGCCTCTTCTTCTGGGATGCTGTTCCCCAGCTCTGCTTCCTGAATGCCATGACCTAAGCAGTTTTGCTCTGCGCCCTCTTCTGCCATGTTTCTGCCTTGGAGTCAGCTGACCATGGAAACTCTGAGCTAAATTGAACCTGTCCTCTAGGTTGTGGATTTTGGGTATTGTGCCCACCAACAAGAAAGCTGACGAGCACATCACAAGCTCTGTCTCCCTCCACATCCTTGCTCTGCACTCTCAGATATATCTGATTCTGGGCGTTGCCTGCTTCTTACCACACAGGCAGACTGAAGTCACTGACAAAACATAATGAATTCTAAGAACACACCATCAAGAGAGAAAGTGGGAAGGTACAAATATTAATATGAGGAAAAGAGAGAAGCTGGGGGCAGAGGAGCTTAAGCACAATTTCCACAATTTCCCTCACAAATAGGTTAAACCAGATTCTGCAGAATGTAGAAACCCCATCTTGATGACGTCTGGATGAATCTTTACCTAAATCATTTTGTATGTTTAATAAATCAAAACTGTTGGCAATTACCTCAACACTCAACCTGATGGTTCCTGGAGGGAGTCAGCCCTTCACAAGCCAATCCAGTAACTGATTTTGAGGATAGTTTCCTATTTGAAGAACTCTTTCAATCTGATATATATGTATAAACATTACCTAATTCTCAATGGTTGGTAAGACAAACCAATGAGGCAATAGTTTGGAGGATCTTTTCTACAAGATATTATACTGACTTCAAATCACATCAACAATCGAATAAGCATGTAGTTAGCAACTATATTGCTAATATAGGGAGTATATTTTTTAAATCCAATGTTAACGTCTCTGACTTACTTATCTTGGTCAGTCTCAGAAGATGATCAGCCAATAAAAGTCACTACATGTTCTATAGTATCTTTGAAGATTTTGGTCATCTTGGCTCTTTTTAAGACAGAGAATTAAAGAAAAGGGACATATTCCAGTTGTAATGAGGTGAGTTATTCTTATTAGAACCTAGTTGCATCAGAAAATATTCAATTCAACAGATGTGCGTTTCCAACTGAATCCTTCAAAAGCAAAATGAAATGTGGGGTGGGGGAATCATCCTACAGCCCAGAACCCTCTAGAAAACAGTCTGAATGTAAGCATTTTCAAGAAAAGAATATAAATATTCAAGAGAGAAAAATGCTAAAATTGTTTTCAAAATAAGTACCATATATTTGAGAATAATATTTTAATAGCAGATTGTAGTCCTTTTTACTGAATTGGAAAGCTTGAAAAAAAGTCATGTTTTTCCTACAGTTTTGCAATTTGACACAATAATTTTAATTATCCTGATGCAGAAACTTATCCAGAGACTCACAGAAACACATATAAGGAGACTGTGGCAAAGCTACAAATTTTTAAGGGAACAATTACAACATTGATAGGAAGATTAAATCCAAAATTACACAGGAAACTATACGAAATTAGGATTTAGAAATCAAGCAGTTGAGAAATGCCACTGACGGTCCATGTCACCTGATATCCTGAATCAATATTGTTACTAAATTCCAGAGTGCTTGCATTCTGCCATTTCTAATTTTTCTTTATTCCTCTCTAAGGTATAAGTAAGACTTTTGTTATTAAAAAAAAAAAAAAAGGCTACATAATCAACCAGCCTCAGAAGAGGTTGAATGCCTAGTAGCACCAGGTGCACAGCACTTACTGCTAATTGGATGGGGCTGCTTTTAGCAAATCTGATAGCTGCTAAAAGCCACCGTTGCTGGGTCATTGACTCACCAGCATGCAGGGCAAGGCACTATTACCTCCGCTATACCAAAGCTATGCCTGCAAGATTTGCCAACCAAAGTATAGTGCCAACTTCATCATTCAAACGCATAGAGATAGAAATCTTAGAGCAAGGTTGCCAGAAGGAAATGTGGATCTCTTAATGCATAACCAATGTTCCCATTTAAAATAGTCTTGGTCGAGAACCTTCCTATTTATAACATGTTGTTTCCAGCCCTGTACCATGTGAAGTTGCTTACAAAATGAGGCTATTAGCATCATTCTCTCCTGTGTGTCATACCAACTGGCACCACAGTTTAAGAAAATGTTGTGGACTAGGTCATATCTGTGCCTCATATCAGCACTTGTGTTTATGCAGAGTGTTTGTTCAGAGAAAACTAAAAATATATTGTTTAAGTTGGATCGCATTTTACTTGTGAAGTAAAACTTACCAGGTAAGTCTCCTGATTTCACTATTAACTCTTTCTGTTTGGCCTAGGTTTCTCCCCCCTCTCAATTTATGCTTCTTTCAAAGATCCTCTCTTAAAAAAGTACATCCTATCAATATTTCCCAACAATGATAAAACATTTAAAGTTCAACAAAATCACTCCATGATCACCATTGGTCGCTCATCTTCCCAGACTCTTTATGGCTAAGTGGTGTAGGCATGTTCTATGATGGTACACCGGGTCATTGGAAAGAAATTACCGAGAACAACTGAGGGAAGTCTAGTATTGAAGCCACTCTCAAACAATGGATGAATTTCTTAGCTCTACAGCTGTGAATCAAATGTATGTAAATGCCATGCAAATGAGTTTGAGCTTGCTCCTGTTCCACAGCTGTGGCTCCACAGATCACAGCCCTCAAGAAATCTCACGAGACAGCCTTTTCCTGAAGAACTGTATATCCTCATTTTAGGCAGATTTGTTCAGTCATATGGCCAGGACAAGATCACCAAAAATTGCACCCAATTATGGTTTGGACTAGGAATGTCCCTCAAAAGCCTAACATGTGTGGTTAATGATTTAATCACAGGGGTTAATCCATTGATTCCTGTGCTGCTAAGAGGTGGGGCTCAGTTGGAAGAGTTAGAACACTGGGAATGACCTGGAAAGATCTAACCCCCTTCCTAGCTCTACTGTTTCCTCTCTGCCTCCTGTCCCACCATGCCATGAATAGCTTTTCTCTAGCTAGGACCTTTGCCTGACCCCTCCACCGTTGCCAGCCACCCATGAATGGACTGAGACCTTCTGAAACTGTGAGCCAAAACCATGTCCCCACACCAAAAATGTAAGACGCACCCACTAGTGTTTATGCCTACCTGATTATCATGTTTCTTTAAATACCAAATTGTCTACAGAATACTGTTCTAAGTATCCAAAGAAAAGTACTGAAACCTCTACATGATTTAAACTTCAGTTCTCTAAAAGTGTTTGTTTGTGCTGCATTTTACTTGAAAGTAATTTTTTTGTCATTGAGTTAGTTTTCCAGGTTTCTCCTCAATAAACCTTCAAATCCTAGAACAAAAGCTCACAGAGGCACGATAAACAGTTTGAACCATGACTTCTGTTTTCCAGTGGAGTGAATATGGGTTTTTATTTTTGTTTTTGTTTTTAATCATAGTCAAAAAATTAGGCCTGCTTTCCAGAACAAAGCTAACCTGATTGGGGATGACCTCTCAAATCCCTTAACTTCCGAAATTGCATTCTTGATGGGAAAAAAAAAAAAAAAACTGTCTGAAAACATCTTGTTTTAGGGACAGCCTGAAAACATTCCTATCCTTAAAGAAAATAAAAGCATTGTTTCTCAACATTAAGAAGAACCATTTTAGAAACCATGGTGAAATTATACTTTGTCATTTAAGGTTTTTTCTCATGAGAAACCTGGGAAATGTACATCAGTGACCTCCTTCTGATTCTAAAGGAAAACAACAAATATGTCCCTAAAAATAACTTGCAGAAGAAGGAGCCAGCTGGCCCAGGAAAGTGAAAGTTTGTAGCTCATCAGTGTTATAAAAGGACATCAACCCAGACTTGAAAAGACAGAGAAGTACCACCTCTCCTCACCTGCCATTCCATATAGCCTACAAATCACTAGCCCTTGGTTTTCAGTCAGTATCTATTGTGGTTTGGAGCTGGAGTGTCCCCGAAAAGCCTCATTTGTTTGGATGTGGTGGGATACCTAGGAGCCATGTGCTGTGGGGAGGTGGGGCCTGTCTAGAAGGAACAGATCCCTGGGGAACAGATCCCAATAAGGGTGGATCACTGAATCATGACCTGAAAGGATACGTACTACCTTACCCCATTCTCTCTGACTTGGCTTCCTGTTTGCAATGCTGTGAGGAACTGCCTCCACCATGTGCTTCCACAATTACCAGCTACCCGTAAATTGACTAGAACCTTCTGAAACTGTGAGCTAAAATAAATCTGTCTTCCCTTGAGTGTAGATGTTGGTTATTGAGTCACAGCAATGAAAAGGTAACCAAGACAGAGATCAGTAGCAGAGAAGTGAGGTTGTTGCTCTGACTTTATCTGACAAAGTGGTTTGGAAGCCTCTGGAACTGACTTGTGGGAGGAGTTCGGAAAACTTTAAACATGCTGGCTAGAGAAGCCTTGGAGTGCTCTAAGCTGAGCTTGATGGGAGATTCTGGTTGGAGCTCAGAAGACCAAAATGTTGATGCAAGTGTGGACTGGAAAGGCCAGGCTCGAGAATTTTCGGATGGGAAAGAGGACTGTTTCGGCAAGTGGTCTAAAAACCACATGTGCCATGCTCTGGCAAAAAGTGAACTGTCATTTTGCCCTTGTCCAGACACTTTGCTTGAAGCTGACATTAAGGGTGGTAGACTACTTAATCTGGTAGAGAAAAATCTCAAGGCAGCCTGACATTCAGGCTATTACATAGCTACTGTTGGCAGCTTTTAGCCAACTCTACGGTGAAATGCAGGAAAAAATGGAAAGATTGCAGGAAAGATGCCTTGAGGTCAGCTCAAAAGTCAGCAAGACCCCATCCTTCATCAACTCAAGGACAGAAAGACAAAAGACTTAGCTCTGAGAAATGTACCCCAGGGCCAAAGGAAAAAAATTCTGTCAGAGTCCAGCTGCCTGGAGTTCAAGCATCTAAGAAGCCAGAGGCTTCTACAGCATTTGTCCAAGGGGCAGGTTACTGTTCAAGCCAGTGCAGACCTTGGCAACATCCACATAGTCATGGCTTTACAGGCTTGTAGAGTGTAAGAACTGTAGGTTCATGGAGGCTTCCATCTAGGTTTCAGAGCAAGGTCTTGGAGACCAGATAGTGTGCCCCTGGGCAAGCAGTGTATAAAGTTGTAAAGGAGAATCCTGAGGTGCGGTAAAGACCCCCAAATTTTTGGAGAGGCCAGGAACATAGATTGTCCATGAAAAAAGTTGCATGCTAGGGGTAGGGCCAATCCACAGGAGAGAAGATGGAGGTTACAGTGGATGATAATGCTGTAGGGGTGGGGCTACCTTTGGAGCTCACTTCGCCCCATAGTCATGATTTACTCTGGGTCCTGTAAACAAAGTTATGGAATTCAACCCTTGCCCTGCTGGGTTTAGAACCTGTTTTGGTCTTTTACCTTTTTATTTCTGTTGTACGTTGAAAATGCTGAACTCTTTGGTTTTCACAGGAGCTTAAAGCTGAGTTTGCTTGCACCTTAGAAGTGACTTTGGACTTGGACTTTTTAACAGTGCTCAAACTCTTAAGACTTGGGCAACTCTTAAAAAGGTCTAAATGCATTTTACATAAGGAGGTGGACGTAAGTCTTTTGGGAGCCAGGGTCAGAATGTTATGATTTGGATCTAGAGGGATCCCCAAAAGTCTCATGTGTTTGGATGTGGTGGGATACCTATGGAGCTGTCTACTATTGGAAGGTCAGGCCAGGCTAGAAGGGGCAGATACTTGGGGCTTGAGACCTTGAGGGATGTGTGTAGTTCCATCCTTCCTCCGAAAATTGGCTCTATTTTTCCATGCTGCAAGGAGCTCTTTCTCTCTCTGGTTCTGGCACACTTTTGCCATTTTCAGCCACCCACCTATGAATGGACTGTAACCTTCTGAAACTGTGAGCTAAAATAAATCTCTCCTCCCTAAAGTTGTGGATGTCAGGTATTCTATCCCAGCAACAACAACAACAAAAAAAAGTAATTAAGACGCTGTTCAAACTACCATTGCTTAGAACTATCAGATACAGCATCTTTTACCAGAAGAGTAGCATAGGTAACTTTTGCTTTCTAGAAAACTTTCATCATAGAAAAAAACATAGTCATAAATGTACCAAGTAAATTGATTTCTAATGAATGTGGTTACAAATAACTAGAACTAGCTGGGCCTGGAGATACAGACCTGTAATCCCAGAACTTTGGGGCACTTAAACAAGATGATCATAAGTTAAAGTCCAGCCTGGACAACTTAGCAATTTAGCAAAACCTTGTCTCATATAAGCAATAAGAAAAAGGTGTGAGGGGTGTAGCTCAGAGCAAAAGCCTTGTGCTCACTCCCACTTACAGTGTATTTGTTACTTTTTCATTGCTGCAATTTAATACCCAACATCTACAAAATTAGGGGAGGAAAGGTTTATTTTAGCTCACAGTTTCAGAAGGTCTCAGTCCACTCAGGGGCAGTGGGCAGCAATCAAAGTACACGGCAGAGGCAGAGGTAGAGGCAGCTCCTCACGACATCACAAACAGGAAGGCAAGTCCACTAAAATCCAATATACTCTCAGAGGAAGAGAGTATATATACTTCCAGGTCCTGTTCCAGTGATCCACCCCTTCTGGGTCTGGCCTCAGTGTTCCGCCTCTTCCAGGTGTAGAAGGTGCGGAAGGTGTGGTAAGCCCTCACTACATGCCTGTAATCCAATCTACATGCCTGTAATCCACCCCTCCAGATCAGGCCTCACCTCCCAACAGATCATGGCTCCATAGACAATCCATCACCACATACATAACTTTTGGGAGACAGTCCAGATCCAAACCACAATATTCAGAAAATAAATAAAAAATAAATTGAAGTACTTTCCAAAGAGTTTGAATACATAAAACCCTTGAATTGACACTTTTTTAAAAAGCATGAAGAAGTATCTGCAAAGTAAGTATAAGATATTCAACATAGACTTCCAGTCAAGATGGCAGCTGAGTAACAGCACTGCACAATATCTCCTCATCAACTCACTTAAAAAGTCAAGAAGATAGTTAGAAAAAGTGTGTTTGCTGTAGCTAGAAAAGAGAGCAGCATCCCCCAAAACTGAAAGGCGACCAGCGGGAGGCCAGAAACTCCAAAGTATCATCGAAACCAGAGGGAAAAAATAATCCCCGCAGTCCAGAAAGCACCGCAGCCAGCAGCAAACAGCTCCCGGAGGAAAGCTCGCGGGGACCTGAACATCTGACGGAACAGAGCTGGGAGAAGACAGAGGACACAACAACGGGAGAAGAGGCTATGGGCGGGTCAGAAGCAGCCGACTCGGCACCCACAGATCACAAACAAGGTCCTGAGGCCAGAATCTCAACCCGAGGTAAGTGCGGATCCAGATAAGTGGGAATTATTGACAGCGGACGGCCTCAGCCTCAGAAGCACCAATCCACAGGTGTGTGTACTACAAATGCAGCGTGCTCTCCCCCTAGAAAAGGCCCCAGGATCCCAGAACAGAAACGGGGCTCAATAGCCATCGCAGGCAGCGATGTCAGCAGGAGCCATTCTCTTTCCTGTGCACCAGAGACAGTTAGAGGTAGCAGAACCATGGGGAAACGTGGTAACAAAGCTCATACAAAAAGATCTGACTACCCAGGGGAGGGTGCAAGGGGTGCTGAAATTGCAGAACCCAAAGAAAAGGACAAAAATGATGGTAACTTCTGGGTCCAGATAGTCAGTGAATTAAAGCAGGAATTAAACCGGGAAGCAAAACAGGAAATAAAACAGACAGTGCAAGAACTACAAGAACACTTAGCTAAGCAAAAAGCAAGCTTTGAAAAGAAATTAGAGGACACCAAAGAAGAAATGGAGAAGCACAGTTACAAATCTTCTACAAAAAGACCTGAAACCCCAGGAGATGATACCAGGGTAAATAAAGATGAATATGGCAAAAATGATGGCAACTTCTGGGCCCAGAAATTCAGTGAATTAAAGCAGGAATTAAAGCAGGAAATAGAACAGACAGCAGAAGAGCTACACCAATACATAGATAAGCAAAAGGCAAGCCTTGAAAAGCAACTA
>PVKB01002147.1:0-132500 GCA_004027205.1 Ctenodactylus gundi
ATATATATATATATATACATATACATTGTGACTTAAGAGTTACTAAAGCCATAATTGATTCTATACTTGAAGTGATAATATCAGAAACATACATTTTTATCACATAAAAAACTATGCCAGTTATAAGTTAGCATCCCCTCATGCTCTACCTCATAGATTTCTTGTAGGGCATTATAACCTTCTTAGAATTAAAAAAAAAACCTACTTAATTATTGGTAGCTTTCAGTATGTAAACTGCAGGAAATGTTACCAAAAGGCATACATACAGCTTTTGCAAATGCCAATACTTCAAAGTAAGGTAGGTGCATATTTAGCATGATTAACATAATCAGGTCTTCTAGAGTAATTTGATACTTAAGAGAAAAAAAGTGAGATGCACTAAGTACCACCATCAAACAAGTAGCAAACTAACATATGATACTGCTATTGTATTTAAAATTTCTCATTATAATTTCTTTTAATTCTTTCTTAAGGTTTATATGGGTATTAAGATTGTTCAAGATTTAATGTTGAAGGCTTGATGCTTACTAGATGTAATTTAAGAATTTTAAAGCAAATTTTAAAGTAGCAGTAAATCAGGACAGAAGACATTTTTCACTTTCAATTGAAACAATCATTCTACTTTTTGTTTAAAAAAGACAATACACATAACACAGCTAAACACAAAATAAAGAGATTGTCTGTAAAGTTATGGAAATGACAGTGGTACAAATGAAAACACAGAACTCAGAGCCCTACAAGAAGTAGTCTCATCAATAAATACTCTGAGTTTTAGCAGATATTCACCCTCCTTGAGCAGTTCTAATATCAGTAGTCTGTGAACCACACTTTGAGAAACATTAGGTACAGAAAATAATTAACCTCCAGCACTTGCTTATAAAATTCATAATAAATTATATATGCATATATAGTACAATATAGCAATAAACTATTACCATTAAATGAAAAAGGTAGAGCATCAAGAGAAAACCCTATGTATAAGTTTGTTTACAAGATACTAGTTCAGAAGAACTACATAAATAGAAAATGCATTGTTGAATCAAACATTTCAGATGGTTCATTTCCAAAACTTTTACCTGAGAAAGTGAAATGGATTCTTTTTCAATTCTATTAGATGCAGAATAAGTCCCAAATTTGCACATAACGCTAAAAAATTACTTCTGAACTTAGGTTCTTATTTATTCATTTTCTTAGTGTGTTTATCACAAACCATCTCAAATTCTACTCAGACGCTGGTAGAGGAGACGTGTGCACATGCAGCAAAGGCTCCCTAGACCTACTGCCCAGCCACTCACCAGGATGGACCTCAGTACCACAGTGAGGCACCAGACCACTGCATCTTACCCACTAGGGACTAGGAATCACTGTACACTAAAATGGAAGTGTTGTATGAAAGTCTGTTATACAATTACTTCACTTCCTTTCTTATTCTAAAGCTTGTCTAAGAGGGTTTCATTCAGCAGGAGCTGTCAATAGAGGTTTCAGGAAGTAAATGTGACCATGGCTGGAAAGACATTTTTGTTCCCCAAGAGGGCGCCACAAATATTTCTGTTCATGTAGGGCCGGAAGACAGCAGCTGCTTATGCAGGTGCTGACAGTGGTGACTTCTGAGAAGCAATTAAAATTCAGTTAAGGAACAGATACCCTACTTACACGCTCCAGACATAAAATCTTCCATTTTGTGAGGATCTGTATGTTTTTAAAAACATATTTTCATTTCTTCAGTGAAAAATCTGCTAAGTGTCGCAAAGCATAATTACTATAGTCATTAAAATATAAGTAACCTGAAATTTTAAATATTAAGCCACATAAGCATTGCTTTATAATACTTTGAACTCTTTAAAAGCTGAGTTTAAAAACAAATGAAATATGCAGTAACTTAAAATGTAGTTAATACAGTAACACTATCAACTAACATTTTCTTTCTCAAATTTTAAGGATGTTGCATAAATGCAGATTTTGCTATCAAATTTAGGTCCATTGCAACACAGAAAACTGAGAGTTATTTAAAATGCTCACACAATATGTAAAAAAACTATTTTAAAACAAATCTGAGAAGTTTCTTGATGTTTTTATAAGGGTTGAACTAAGACATAATGAAGATGTAAGAACTACTAACAATAAAAATGTTACCTAGTAGGACCAGAGAATCCTACCAAGTGTATGTACTCGGAAGTGTTTGCTTCAATTATGTGAGAAACTGATTCCAAAGTTATAAATAGATTTATTGCTCAAAAAAACTGGTTTTCACTTTCAGCCATATTAGAAATAATGTGAAAAATCAAAAATAAAATGAACTATTTAATGTTTACATAACAGCATTTTAAATGCTAGAAAGTGACCACGGTTTTGTAAACTGAATCATCATTTCAGAATTCCTTTTAACGAACTGGATGTTCAAATACAATGCAAACACCTCTGGTTTATTAGTGTCTAGAAATATTTTATTCAAGGGGGGGAAAGGAATAAAACCTAAATTCTAGAGATGAAGGAAAAATTAAAGTTAAAGAAAGGATAGATGTATTCTACAAACAAAACAGAGAAACCAGGGTACCTGAGGACACCAGCTGAGACAGGGTGCCTGTGAAAATGAAGACTGTGCTCACAGCAGGAAGGATGAGCCCTTGTACACAGAAGAATGGCGAGGAGCTGGCATTCCGGTGAGTAATGGGGCACTCATCAGTAACACGTCTAGCCAGGAACATAGGAGTGTTCATCAATTCATTAATTCAGTCAAATCCTTCTACCCAACAGCTAGCCTCATAAGCATTTACGGTAGGAGGCTGTTTTAATAGTGTGGTATACACTGAAAGAAGTACATACAAACATTGTAGGAGCTAAGAGCCCAGGTTAGCCTTGGGAAAGAAACAGGTTCAGCTTCCTAGCGGCAGAGGAGCAGAGGTGCAACATGTGCAAATGTCCAGGACCAAGGAGGGAGACATTCAGGAGTCGACTTAGTGTACCTAGTATACAACGAAAGCTCAAGATGATTGAAATCCAAGATGCAAAAAAGACAAGGAAAGGTGAGTGGAGAGCAGCAGGCGTTGGCTCTCACGGGGCCTATATTAAATCATTCCTGCAGGAGGCATCTAGAGAGTAACTGAACTACCTGAGGCACTATTCTAGTCACTGGGTCTCTAGTGTTGTAAAAAGCAGTAGATATTAAATTAGAAAAGATTATGCTAATGGACATTTCACTAGGCAACATTCTGGAGTGCTGTGAAGACATTTACAGTTTGGATCATTTGAGAAAAATGTTTGGTCCCAAAAGATGGTAATCTATCAAAAACAAGAGAAATCTTCCACACATTAGGACATACTCAACAGAAAGTATCTCTGTAGATTTCTGTCAATGATATGAAACATTCCTGATGTGTAGGATATAGAGGCTCAGTAATAAAAAAAATATTACCAATATTACTGTGCCAGCTATGAATTCTGAAATCACTGAGAAGTAAAACGTATTAACAGGGGGTGGGATGTCACTTTCCAAAGTTACAAAGTATGCTCCTCTTTTTCTCTCAAAACTACGAGGAACCCTTCCTTAGCTAGAATCTAGTTTAAAGCTCTATTATCATGTGGCAAAATTAGTACAGAAACCCTCCTGCTTGCTATTACTCTCTTCATTTGATCCTTTTATGCTAAAGTTTAGATGATGCAACACGCGAAGTACAAGGGATACACAGATAACACAGATAGCCAATGTTGCTCAAGACTGGACTAATACTATTATTATTCTTTGAGACAAGGTCTTGCTCTGTAGGTCCTGAACTCACTAAGTAGCCCAGGTTAAATAGCCTCAGGTGAGGCTCGGCCTCACAGTAATCCTCCTGCCTCAGGCTCAAATTCTGTATTGAAATAGGGCCTTACTCTGTAGTCTAGCCAGGTCTCAAACTCACCGCAGTCCTCCATCCAACAGCCTTCTGCCTGGGTCTTTGAACGGCTGGCGCCTCATCAGGCCCAGTGGGGCTCAGAAGCTCCCTCACGGAGAAGTCAGCCCAGAGAAACCTCGCTGGACCTAGGACCTAATGTGACTTCCTCACTTCAGAACACTTACGATTACCTTTACCTGTCATGCTTACTTAACATGTTTGTATCTGGCTGACATTCCCAGCCCACAGGCATATACACTCAACAAACGATGACGACATGCTATGCCCCGTACTGATCTTTTCATGTGCATCCCAACCACTGACTCACACCAGCTTCATATGTGTAATAAGGATCTTAATAAAGGACTGATAAGTCAACAAATGAATACTCACAGAAGTCCAGTCTGTGGACTGTAGCTTCACAAAATAAGTGAGATACATGGTATGGCTCTCCAAATGACAAGTGTTATTTGAGAGGTTCGTGGAAAACTTTAAAAGAAAAAGACTGCTTGAATTTATCTTGAGAAATGAATCTTCTACCATAGACCAAGCAACCAGAGGTAGAATGGGCATTATGAAATCCTTATGCAAAAAAACCAAACAGCCATTTCTCCCACTCAGCGTGCATTTAAGCAGAGCTCTAGAACACACACAGCCTCAGTGAACCTTGAAACTTCACATTACAGGTATTTTCTCTTTTTCCCCATTTTTATTAGTATATGTTTGTGATACACAAGTCACATTAAACTTGAGAATTCTGTGCATGTACAGACTGCATCTTACCATCGTATCCCCATGCCATCCTTTCTCTACACAGAAGTTAGGGTGCTTTTCTCAAAAAACACATTTGTTCTGTTTCTTCTCTTATTCACAATCCTTCAACGGCTTTCTGTTAGAGTAAGGAAAATCGCTGCCAGCTTCCCTGACTCCCTACCCCTGCTTTCCGTGGCTTTTACCTCTCTCCCCCACTTCCCTCCTAAGGCCTTCCCTGACTCCTCTGGCCTCCGTCAGGTCCTCTCACCTCTCCTGCCTCCAAGATCCTGCCTTGTCTGTTTCACTTCTCTGGTGATGCTAATACCAGCCATATTCCACTTCATGCCCACCACTCCAGCCCACAGCCTGCTAGGGCCTCCAGTTTTCCAGGACATTCTTTCTTGGTGATCACAGATGCTGGTCCAGGCCTGCAATATTTTCTTCGAACAATTTTCATGACTCTGGCCTTTATGAAGATGTCTGTTCACAAGTCCTTTCCTCACAACTTTTAGAGAATGTGCAATAATTCATTACCTTGAACATGGTGATAGTTTCAAGGGTTTATACTTAATACCAAAACATATTACAGTATGCACCTTAAATGTACATACTTTATTGCATGTTAATTATGCCTCAGTGAAAGTTTTAATTCTTAAAGGCATCTTCCGAACACTGATACACAGTAGTGCCAGCCTTCCTGCCTCCTCCCCACAAACTCAAGTTCTCTGTGTTATCGCTCCTCCTGTCTCTCATGCTAACACAGTATTACAATGCACACTGATCGGTTTGTTTATTATCTATATTCCTCTTAAGGGCTAGATTCTGTATCCAGAGACCTCAGAGAACACACCACAAATCTTTGGTAAATCAAGGGGTACATGACTTTGACCCAATTCTGAACTTAATTAATTTCTGTACCTGTCAGCAAGGACAAGTGAAATGCCCAGGGCTTTATAGGGCTGTATTAGAAATCACTGATACATGTATGTTTTTTTAAATTTCTACCTTAATGTTCTTATATACTTTATTAAATAAGAATGTTTGCCAATGTTATGGTGATCTCTCTCTCTCTCTCTCATCAGATCCTAGTCTGTAATGACTGCACTACTGCTCAATAGTCTTAGTAACTCTATGAATAATTCCAAAAATAATACCCAGAAATTATTATGCTTCACTTTGTAATAAATGAGCTTATTTGAGAATAACCATGAAGAAGACAAAATGAATTAAAGTTAACAATTTATAATCAAATTTCCATATAAACTAAATATAGTCAATGTTACAGATGAAATCAACATAAGCTCAATAATGGGAAATGAAAAGAAGGAAACTACATTCATATACAAACGCCATGTCTCACGGTTTCTCCGGTAAATAATTTTGAGAATACTATGATGATGAAGGTACAGACATCGAAACAGTGATACACAGGCATCCAACCAACGGGGAGAGCTGCCGATGGTTTCTGCACACTCCCTGGGATTGAGTGTTCCAGAGTTCTCTACAAGATCCTTGCATACTTTATATTCTGTAATACTAAGAGTTTGCATGTTTTCCCCAAGATACTTGCACAAAATTATTCAAGCAAGTCAAGAAACTGGCAATGTGGAGAAGCTCGAGGAGTCGAGAGGTCAAGAGCAGAGGTGGAAGGAAAGGGTGGCCCTGGCAACAGGGTGAAGGGCTAGTCCTTCACTTCCACTGCAGTGTGAAGATGTCAACTGCTGACAAGTAACTGGCACACTGGTCATTTCCCACGTATCTATCTAAAATGTCTACATCACACAGAACTGGACAAACCGGATGCTGAAAATATCTGCACATTGCAGTAGCTATGGTCTTAACAAAGAGGTTACTTAGACTCTTGTGTACTGCCCTGCTATCACATGAAAGGAGTAAGATTATTATTAACCATTATAACTCTTAGTATGTGCCCATTCTATAATAAGAAAAAGGGAAAGACGTATACAGAAATATTAAAATCGGGGTTATGGTAGCAAATTTCCAGTATAGACAATCAATTCAGTCCCAGAAAAGGAAGTAGCAAAAGGTCGAAACAAAAATCATTACAGAAGTTTCTAAAGCTCCTGGAAGCCTCATTAAAAACCGTATCATGTGAAAAGTATGAAAACCCTGGAGAGTCAGGTGAGAGAGCAAGTAGCATTCAGAGTACTCCCATTTGCAGCGACACGGGAGAGCACCTTGGGTTTCCGGAGAACTAGGTCCAAAGCTGCTTACGGCACAGCAGAAGACAGAAGACTGAAATGCTCCAAAGAAACTCTCATGAAACGAAGTGCCAATGTTAGTATAAAGATTTGGATGAAGACGAAAGCAAACAGGATTTTTAGGAATTTGCAAAGGCAGAACAACTGCACAGAGGATCTCAAAACCTGCTCATTCCTTGCTCAAGAGAAACTTAGCACCAAAAGTTTTTTTTTTTAATCTAATCCCTATGATGGTACAAATTTTCATACCTTGATAATAAGTACGACTTCTGAATGAAGCCCACACTATTTTTAAAGATGCCATTAATCTCCTTGCGAGCAGCAGAATACAGAACTCAACAGCTAAAATAATAGCTAGTATCTGAGATGGCACAGATTTTTCCATCTTGCTATTTTTGTGAGTAAACACAAAGGCTGGGTCAGGGAACTCACAACAGATTCATTCTCTACTAGTTCTGTGGACAAAGATTCACAGGCTAACAGCAGGATTCTAGGAAGACATGAGCGTATATTCTCAAGATCGTAATCCATGAGTCTCTCTCAGCTACTACAGCCATGTAGAGGCCTCAGGGCACCTTTGTCAAGTTACTCTTCTGTGTGGCTGAATATTCGGGTGTCTGTAACTCCTATCTCTTGGCCAATCAGTACTCTTAACTCCCATTTCAATTTTGGCCTCAAACTCTCCAACTGCTACTGGTATGCCCATATTAGTTGGGATAGTCATCTGGAGACATAAACTAGCCATCACCAAGTAGATAGTTATTTAAAAGAAAATGATCTATCAACTTCCTTTTTTTTTTTTTTTTTGCCTTAACATGTAAATTCTCTGAACTGACTTTCAGAAAAAAAAATGGGTCAATCAAATAGATTTATTATGTCTCCTGTTCCCATTAGGGCTGTGCTCCTGAAGCACACATCCTTGTGTTAACTATTCAATTTCGCAGAAGTACAAAAGGATGTCTAGATTGCTAGGGACTGCCAGAAGTCACATGACCTTTCCAGTAGCAGGGGATATCACTGTTTATTCATAGAAATGTCACAATCTCTTGTTAAAAAAAAAAAGTCATTTAAGGACTTAAGTTTTGCTATTTAATAGTGGACTACAAGTTTTCTTAGCATGAGGCTCCATAAATCCTTCCTAGGGTCTCTGATTCCCTAAAAGTTCTATATAACCATTTAGAAAACATACGGATATTTTGAAAGTAGGAATTAGGCTTTCCTCATAATCTCAAAAGATGAACAACTGAAAACTATGGAAGAGGCTAACACAGCAGATTAGGGTTGGGATTTGGTATCCCCTGTAACTTTGCAGAATTACAGAGTATCACACCAGGAAAGAACTAGTAAGTTTACATACTAATGAATAGTCCTTTTATCTTACATTGAGGGAAATTTAAGCACAGGGAGGTTAAGAGACTCTTTGGAACCTGCCCACCAACAAGAGCAACCTCCAGTTCTACCTGTTCCTAACTGACTCCTTCTGCCTCCTTTTGTTTTCCCAAAGAGTTTTTCATTTTCCAACATGCTCTTGCTGTTTTCACGTTTCCAGCTGTTCACATTAAGTATCTGATTTCAAATGCGTGTTCCTGACAGAAATGCAGCTAATGACAAAATGTCAAACGGCTTCCTGTGCACTGTTTCCATTTTGTCTCTTACTGACCACCTAATTCCACTGGCAGTTTTCTTCTACTTGTTTCCTACCTGTTCTAAAAAGCCAAAACAGCAGCTAACTGGACTCACTCCCGGGTTCCAGAGTTTATTTGCAGAACTCTGAATGCCCCTTTTAAATACTACTGTGTTTTCTAATTTAAACACTCAAAGCCTTTACATAAGGTTCTTTTAAAAGTTATATGGCATTTCTTCTATTTCTTCTCTATTTCTTTAATTTTGACTCTGATTTGATGCTGATTTTTAAAAGCTAGATATTCTCATTGTTGTTCTTATTTCCAATCAAAGATTTGCATTTTTATATGCCTACCTTACACAAATCACTAAGAGATTTATCAGTGCTCATTTTTATTTTAAACTTTCTACTTACCATTCTTTTGTCTTTCCTCTCTCCCAAAAGGTGAATGTGAGCCTTCTTCATAGTTGATAATATATGGTATGGTGAGGGTGAATTATTTGCTTATAAAATACATTCTCAAAAGTACAAATAAAGTATTTTCAGAATGACAGTTAAAGTAAAAAATTAATTTGGTATTATTGGGAATTCAATGTTTACTGTAATACACTAATAATTTCAAGAGAATTAAATCTGTAAAAGAGATGTCTCTAGATACAAAGCTTTGTGTATAGAATAATAAAAGAACAGAGGAAAAGTCAGCTAAAAACCAACAACCTGAACATGTGGCTTTATAAACTGCAGTCTGAGTTGTGATGACTAAGTATAGGTTATATTAACGAGCAGCATTTTATAAGAAATAATGGTAAAATATGATTTTCCCATAACATGTAAAATGAAAAAAGCAGCAAAGGAAAAAAAAGCAAAAGCTTTCAGTTATAGAAACTTAGTTGATAAAGAATTCTGAAAAGAATTCTCTGTACAAGATAGGTAAAATAACATAAGCTAAGCAGAAAAGCAGATGACTTGCTTTAGGACAGCAGAGAGCATCTTTCGTAAGGTACCTGGAAATTCACACGGCTGGCAGCACTGCCAGTTCACTGCAGAGCAGGAGAGAGGTGTGCTGAGCTCTGCTGACAGCTCTGCACTCAGTTATTTTATTTCTGAAGGCATTTGCTCTTTGACCCCTGATTTCGTGGGCGTGAATCTATAGCATTTTTTAGTGTTCTTAGGAAAGCGACGATAAAAGGGAAGGGGTTTGAAAAGTCCTAAGAACTGGGAAAAGAAAGGAGAGGGAGGAGAAGCAAAAGGCCTCTGGAAAGGAGCCTGCTATTTGAAAGAGGGTGGCTAGGAGCAGTGTGTGATCAAGGACCCCTTTTCACTAATGAAAATGGCTAGCTGCTCTGGGCTACTGCCTACCCGTCTGTACCAAGCACCTGCGTCATGGAGAGGGCTGACTCTGACATCAGGCTCCCTGCCCAACGGACAGCATGGGCCCCAAAACAGAAAAGTTTTCCCTGTAGGTGAGGGACCGCTGCTCTGTTGTCTCCATGGCGGGCACTCGAGTGCCTGACATGCGTTTTGCTGCTGCAGTCTGACACGAGTTTCTCCTACTTTCATTCCTTAAACATTTCTCAAATTCGTTTTTTTTTTTTTAAATAAATGATGGCAAGGCACCTTATGCCCACTTGCCTGCAGGTCCTTTGAATACCCAGCTAAATTCAGCACACCAAAAAGTGACACTTGGAATTTCCTAAATGGCGTGACTTGGAAATAGCTGAGCTAAAGCTGGCGTGAAAAACATCATGAGCCTGGGCCTTCTTACTTAACAGTATTTTTAATTTTCCCAGGTCACTTGAAACCAGTAACAATTTCAGCTAAAACTGGGCAACATTATTCATGAAGGAGAGGCAAACTGCTCAGAACAAAGCGCCACAGCAAAATCCAGGATCACACGAATGCACAAGGAACACAGGAGAACGTGCGGGGCAGCGGAACGCTGCCCTGCACGGTTGGGTGGGACCACAGGGAGGGAAAGGAGGCTGTGCCACAGGCCCTTCCACAGTAGCCTGCTTCTGTCAGTGAGAGGACAGAAGGGACAGCTGCAGTGCCAGCCCTCCCCTGAAGGGCAAGAACAAAATCGTGTTTTCTTTTCCTAAAAAAATCTCAACTGAGAACCACAATGGTGTTACCCTAAAAGTCTAGCACTTCACATTTTTTAACTCAAAAGTATTTATTAAGGTGTACTTAAGAAGTTTCATTCTCTAATACAGTAATATGAATTTTTTTCAAAAATGAAGCTTAGTCACTCCATTTTAGTCATTATTTCCCAGGATACTTTGTTGTTATAATGACTTCTAATTTTTAAAAAAACTGTTAATTTTCATTTAGTTTCTTGCATTTAATTCCTAATGCAAACTAAGTAATTAATATCATGATCAGTTTTTTGGTTCAATCCAAGACACTAATATAAACAAAAAGCAGAATATAAATTGTTATAAAATATACAATGCTATTTTAAATTATATTTTTAAAATACATGCTTTATTTGTAATTAAATACACTTCAGATAAATGTTAAGTGAAACAATTTAAAATGGAGTTAAAATATTTTCTCTCTGGTGGTTCAACTTTCTTACAAGATAAGGTATATCTTTTTAGAAGAATGAATTTGTTTACTAAAAATAATAAAATCAAAGACGCAAAGAAGAATGACTCATAGGATTTTTTTAGTGTTTCCTGCAAGTGGGAACACAATAAAATCCACAGTTATTAGAATCACAGACTCCCTGACTCTACTGTAAACACTGCTTTGAGAAATTTGAAAATTTTACACTCTATCCTATTCTTATTCATCAAATTCAAAATGATTCTCTAAATTAGACTGCTTGGTTTAAAAAGGTTCTTTTTCCTCTTTCTATTATGGTTTGTTTATAAAATTTCTTGTATAGGAAATGCATTGCTTTTATGTTTTATGCTCCTAAATAGCAAAGCTTAAATACATGAGTAATTAATAATCTCATAAGCCCATCTTTATACATCAGCTAATACTTTAAAGAGTGACTGATTAGAGGTGAGGGTGTTACAGAAGCCAAAGACTGAATCCAGCAGCAGAGGTATTTAATTTCAGAACTAAAGTGGAGTGCTGGAGATCCCTGTCACTTAGTTTCTGTCCACAGGTAGAGGGCTGGGCAGTGGGGAAGCCAGGCAGGCCGCCAGGGGTGAGGATGCTGAAAAGCCACAGGAACAAGGGCGGGACAGCACAGGGAACAGCTCTGAAGGAAGCCTTTTAATTATACTATCAGAACAGATCCTTCCTGGTAAGGAAGAGATAAAAGAACGAAATTAATACTGAATCATTACAAACAAGGAAAATAGGAACATTCAAAGGAGATTCACTTGACAACATTTCTGAAGAAAACTAAAACAATAAAGTAAATAAAATTAAGGGAAAATGAAATCTTTATAAAAATATTTCATATTCTCAACAGCTCTCAGAATATAGTTCACGAATTTAAGCCTTCAGAAAAATCACTGATCCAATTTTAAAATTTTAGTTGCAATATATTAAAATGGTACTTCAGTTACAATGTGAGAGTAATTTTCTACGCCATACACGTCTCCCTTTAAAGAGGAAACTATTTTTTTTCTCTAAGCAAAAACGAAATGGGCAAGCTGTCTGTGAGAATGAGAAAAAAACCCAGCACAGACTGCTGGGATACACGTCAGTTAAAAAAGAGGAACACACAAAGAGATGATCCAGAAAGACATTTACAGGACACACTATAGTATCTTCTAGCCCGAACAGCTTTTGAGCTTTTGTGTATATTTATACTTTTCAAGCACTATAATTTTCTTTAAATCTCAAATATAGGTGGAATGTTTTAATTTAATTTACACTTCCATTCCTGGATCTTAAAAGGAAAGGAGACAAGTTTCAATGCACTATGAATTTAAAAAGTAATTAATAAATTATTTTATTTCACCTATTAATTACTGGATGCTATAATGAGCCAACTAAGTAATGCAAATTGCAAGTACATTCAAGAAAGCAAATACATAAATGTGACTCAGTGCTGCTGGCTGTTATGGTCAAGCCAAAGATTACATTTATGAAAGGAAATATACTCGAAAATAAATCAAAATAAAAAAATTAAACCAGTGTGTACTCATGATTTTTACCTCCAACCTGCTACTACAGACTGGTTCGTACATACATATGAACACTGATGTGATACTCAACCTGTTTCTTTAAAACTCCTTGAAAACAAAACATAGGCTTTCTCCCTTCTTTGCTAATTACATGCTTTTTTGTTACAGAAGCAAACCCTTTATTGCTCAAGATTTCAGCTATCACTCAGGTATCTTGGAAGATCAACAGCATACAGTTAAAGCAGAAGAAAAGGCTAAATGTGATTGTTATTTGCAAAGCAAGGATTAATTTTTAGTGTTTAAGTGTTGTTACTGTGATTCACATTCTAATACCAAATTCCAGCCACGGTTCAGAGTAGCTACACATACAGAGCTTTTGTATTGAGTTAAACATCTGTCATTTAAAAAACCTAGAACACTGGCATAGGTTACAATAAACTCTGGTATACATCCTGAATTTTTACAGATTCCATTGCTGGTGGCCATACATCTTTGACGGCAAAACTACATTGGTTGTAGCACCATAAAAATCAATAAATATTAACCTTTTCTGACACTTTGTGCATGGATGCTTTATCAATTGCTGTCAGGTAATAGAAGAGTCTGTGATGAACTATATTTCTCAGCTAAAGAATCCAGAACAAATTAGAAATCAATGTAGATTAACAGACTTTTTAAACAAAAAAAAAAGCATCAATAGATTTTGCTTCTTATAAAAAGAACACAAAGCTAGGAAGCTTGCATTTTGTGTGAGTGTCTTCAGTGGGACATAAATATAAGCAACACTCTTAAGCAAAAGAACCTTGTACACGTTTCTATAGGGTACACTCACATAATTCTATGGATTATACATAATTCACTTCTGAACCCTGGGTAGCATGCTAATTAGAAATACAAAGTTTTATTTCATTACAACATCCTGTCTTTCTTCTGTCACCACACACACCTCTCTATATGAGACACAGGAAGCACCTAGCATCAATGTGTAAAGGTTCTATAGAAAGTAGAAGGCTGTGGAATAGAACATGTCACTTTAAACTGGAAAATTCTCTACCTAGTCACCGTAATAGCAACTACCCAGCCTGGAGCCTCCCCCAGGGCCCGATTCCTGATACACCAGTCTATGTGTGACATACTGTTCCGAGGAAGAGAGTGGCTGTAAGTTTGAGACTGACAATGTCCACATGCTAGTTATGTCACGGTACATATTCTGGTTCCTCCAAACTCATCTTCAACCTTCATACTGGTAGTCAAATTTCACCAAACAATTTAATTCATTGATCATTTAGTGATGTTAATTAAAAACTAAATTAGCCCTTCCCTTAATGTGTTCCATTTGGTTATTTAAATAGCAAAGTGTAAATTTATTGGAACGTGTCTTGGTACACCAATTTCTACAAACGTACTTATGGATAACAAACTGATTTTTATGATTCCATTCTACTAAACACATGGTAAAATTTCACTATAGCAGCAAATAAAACAGGGATATAAATACAGCATTAATAAAGTAATGGCTATAAGTAAGAAAACTAAAATGTGTCAAAACTCTGCTGATAACATCAGCATGAGAAAAATTAGAATTCTCATGAAAAGAACAATAAATTAGTTATTATATTCCTTTGGCTTTGAAACCTAAAAAATGACTTTCTTAGTGCAAAAAGCTTTCTAATAAATCTATTTTTCAATAAATAGTAGCTGTTAAGCCTGGTACTTTTCAGAGTGATGGCTTCTGGAGTAAAATAGGAAAACATTTAAAATAAAATCATATTGTATCTTAGAATAGAATCTAGTACTTATTCCTCAAAAAGAAACAGAAAGAAGAAAACACTGAAATACAAAAAAAAAAAGAAAACATTGAAATAAGTCCAGATGTAAGAATCCTGCTTCAGACTTCAGACTGACTGAGGCAGAACATCACTTCTACACAGTGACTAGGAAGCACCCAGGCACAGCAAGGCAAACACACCGCAGAGGGCTATTCTATGACCAGTGTTCCACACAAAACTGTTCCCGGGGCCCAAACACCAAATGATTTCTAAAATACATTTCTGAAATGACTAACATTTTGACAATTTTAAACTCCATATTAGAAAAGTTAAAAATATTTTTTACAAGCTGGCCACAGTAAGAAAAGCTGTCTGTCTGCTTGGAAGTCAAGCTCAATTAGAAGTATGACAGGCTACTGTTCACGGACCCACGATCCTGATCTTTGTGAGTATTAGGACCATTTCCTCATCTTTGCCACCAACGTGTTAGCTGAGATAAAATCAAATAGGAAAAAATATAAAACCTTATTAGCTCGTCCACAATTAAGAAGAATATTTCTAAAAACAGGAGGGGTAATTTCAGTTTTCCTCAGGTCACAAGTATGTGGGAACCTTTGGTATACTTTCACACCTCCAGCTGTCCACTTTCCAAGTTGTGTGGAGGAAAGGATGCAGGCAGAGAGGAAAAAAAGTCACCACCTTCTTCTCTGTAGTTTACAGCAGAAACAGCTGATGGGCTGGAGGCTCTAAACGGTTCAGAGACATCCCCAAAATATCTCATTTACAGAGCCCGTGCATGTGCAGCAATAATGTTCATGACTCAGTGTACTTCCACCCCGGGCAACAATACCCAGAGAGAGACATGTAGCTTTCAGAATTCTTCTTGTTTGTTTTTGGTGGTACAGGGATTAACCTGGGATCTTCTGTATTGAGCTACCACCCCAACCCATTTGGCTGTTGTTGTTGTTGCTCTGTTTTGGTTTGAAATATGGTCTTGTTAAGTTGCGCAGGCAGGGCTCAAACCTGCAATGTTACCTTAGCCTCCCAGGATGCTGGGATGGCAGGTCTGTGCTAGCAGGCCAGGCTGGAACAGATTTTAATCTAATAACTATCATGCTATCTTGCAGACATCACTGAAAATATACAGAATGTATCTGAAGGGGAAACGATTCGAGCCCTACTGGGCTACAGAGCCTTGTCTCAAAAAAAAAAAAAAAAAAAAAAAGCAAGCCTCAGAGGATCTTTGTCCTCTGTCCATGCAAAGGAAGAGTTAATCAACAATGGCTATGTCCGTCACCACTGTTGGGAAATGCTTCCTCTACAGAGCCCAGCCTGAGGTGAGGTGCTTTCTGTGGCACAGGCACCCTGCCAATGCTTTGCGCTGACATCCTCTCACGTACAGGCTGTGAAACAGGAAACAAATGAAAGAAAAAGAACTCCCCTGACTTCATTTACAACTTGAAGAGGAAATAATTTGAATGCTTAACCTTCTTGGTCCCACTAAGATTAACTATGATTTGTTATAACCCTATTTATTTTTCAAATATTCAAACATGCACGTAGCAATCCATTATAATACTCTGTGTGTGTTTGAGTGCATTTATTTTTGTTTTTCTCTCTATGCCTGCAATTACATCCTATCCTTCAATCAACAGAGCACAGGTGAGAAAACCTATTACCAGCTGTTTCTCATGAACCAAGGATCTGTGCGTACCTGTGTTCAAAGACAGGCTCAGCAGCAGGATCCCAGGGATCATGGGGCCACGGAGCACACGAAAGTAGGGGCGTGGGCAGCTACAGGGACATCAGCCGCCTCGGGGGCCTGGCCAAGGAGGCCAGCACTCAGACCACAGCTATGAGGAAACAGTGGAAGGGCTCTGCAACTGTGAAGGGCATCACAGAAGCCACAAACAGATTTTTAAAACGCAATATGAGGAAACTGCTCTAATAGGGAAGGCCTTACTCAGGCAGCCAGGTGAAAAGGCGAAAGGCTATGACATGAAATGCCTCCTCGTCTGCATGAACTCAGCTGGGATGTTTGCCTCCCCTTTCTATGACCTTGCTCACGTCACCTTGAGCCACACAGCTTTCCAAAAAGAGGAAAACATATGTGCATGATTCACACCTTCCGATCCAAAGCCAAACCATGAAGGAAAACTAAGCAGGACACTCATGAAACACGAGTCCCTGTCGGTCCCAGCGCTCTGAGCACCACAGCTAGCTGTGTCTGAAGGATCCAGGAAGGCCAGGCAAGGACTTCACTGAGTGCACCATGTGTACAGACACCAGGACAGAAACTGTTAGTGGCCTTTCAGTTGTGGGGACAAAATACCTGATACACACATCTTACGGGGGCAAGGTGTATCTTGGCTCAACACCGCACTGACTTAGGCCCACAGCCACCTGTCTTGAAGGCAGAAAAAATGTGGAGGGGCATGGTGATACAAAGCAGAAGGAGAAGCCTGGAAAGAAATCACCCCCTACAAGGGTGCCTGTGTATTTGTCCTCCCCGGACTGAGTTGGTGCTGTCATAATCTACTCATCTCTTTAGGTGCTTCTTACTAAGACCAAGTTGACAGTCACAGAAACCTACTTCATTTTCTCTTACAAAAGTCTCACGAAGCATTTACTACGTTAGAGGCTTTAAGCAAACAGAAGCATGAGAAAAACATTCGAACAAGGAACCCAGCTAGGGAGTGATACAAATCTCGCCATGTCACACCTTCAGGAGCTTTCACTGGTTTTCCATTTAACTTATAACAGTAGACTAACAGTTAAAACCTCCAACACACCTTTAAAATCCGGCACACACTATGCTCTTGAACTCCAGCGCAATCTCTTCCTCCCTCTGGCTTCCAGGATCCTCTCCCGCTGACCGGAACGTGAATGCCTGGCAGCTGTGCCCAGTCGCTCCTCGGGTCCCAACCTAAGAGGACGCTCTGCTCTCCAACTCCCCTTCTGGCACTGACTGATTCCACTGTACCCTACCCCAAGATCCCTTTCTTTCGAGAAGGCCTCGGTGCTTCTTTTATAAACCATGTTTGTGGCTCCTGCACAATTTCTTCCTCTTTCGCTACAACGAGCTCCAGAACACTATGACCACACAGGTCAGTACTGTGTGGAACAGATGAACTGAGGCATTTCTTCTGGTGTTCACAATCTCAGTGCAAGTTGATGATCTAATTGGCAAGTAGTATTTGAAAAGCACTGTAACAGAGGCTGCCTATGTAATTTCATTCTAGTGATACCCACGACCACCGAGGCTTTGATATTCATTTCATAAACACAAAAATTAAAGCACACAAATACTGGGGAAATGTTCCAAGATCATACAGCAAGGAATTACCAGTTAGTCCAAAATCTGAGTTTATCTCACCAGAAGACAATGTTTTTTCTACTCTACCACGCTGGCAATCGTGAAGTGCAGGGGATCTATTTTCTTAATTTCTATTAGTGAAGCCTTTCAAGTAGTTTTAACAGCTTTGTTGTTTTCTGTTTTATTATAAAACATAACAATATAAAATATGTAAAAAAGTTTGTCCTTTTACATCTATCAATTTTTATAAGGCAAACTCAGTGAAATACACAAAACCTTGCTTGCCTGTTCTGATCTTGGTCTCTCAATCTCTCTCTCTCTCTCTCTCTCTCTCTCTCTCTCTCTCTCTCTCTCTCTCTCTCCCCCTGTTCTTAGTGACAGGGTATTTTTGAGTAGTACAGAACATCCCTGACACCACTATGTAGCTCCGATTGCCCCTGTGTTCCCAGTGATCTTGCCTCAGCTTCTTGAGTATTTGGTGTATTTTCTTAAAAGCGCGTACACACATAAACACACACATACACACACACACACACACACACACACACACACACTCACACACACAAAATACCATTTAAAGTATATACTTTAAGCTCTTAATTAGATTTTTTTTCTTAGATAAAACCTCTCTCTATAGTCCAGGCTGATCCTAAACTTGCTATGCAGCCTAGGCTGGCTGGCCAGGAACTCACAGCAATCCTTCTGTTTCAACCCCAATGTGCTGGGATTACAGGTGTGCACTACCACACCTGGCTGACATGGTGCTGTGGAATCAAACTCAGGGCCTTGCACTTGTTATGCAATGGCTTTAACCACTATGCTATTCCCCCAGCCTATTCTTCTCTGAATTTTTAAGATAAAACCATCATAGGCATAGTAATCAGCAATCTCTTAGTTGCATGCAACTACATTATCATTGTTATATGAATGTTTGTTACTATTTATTAATAACAGTACTTCTGTTTATTGGCTAAACAGTTTGGCTTATTAAACTGGTCCTTCCAGATGGACTTTATATGTTTTCCTTTTATTGCTTATTATAATAGCTCAAAATACAGTATCCTTATGCTGTGGTTTGGATCTGGAGTGCCTCCCAAAAGCCTCACACACCAATAGATACTGCTGGAAGGAGCAGATGCTTGGCATCTGACCTGGAAGGGGAGCTCTGCCCCTCCTCTAAGACTTGGCTTTGCTCTGCCACACCATGAGGAGCTCTGTCTGCAACTCTGGCCCTGCCATGTGGCTCTGCCGTATTTCCAGCCATGCACCCATGAACAGACTGTGACTTTCTGAAACTGTGAGCTAAAATAAATCTTTCCTCCCTAAAATTGTGGAAATCAGGTATTGAGTTATACTGACAAAAAGTAACTAAGACATCTTACATAGTTAATTCTTAGGTGGAATTGCTGAGCAATATGGTATGTGTATGTTAGGTACTTACCATGAAATTCAAGTAATATATCAAAACATCACATGGTACCCCATATGTATGGACAGATTTGACATTTCAGTGAACATTTGTTAAGACTGGCTTACTTTCCCATAAAGCCTTAGCAGCACTGGCTCTCTCCCATCAGTAATATCTGAGTCCTAGTTTTCCAACACAGCCCATCAATGGTTACTGTCAATGTTTCAGGCTTCTGCCCATGGATAAAAGAGGACATCTCCTTGTCTTGCTTCAGTGACAAAGACTGACATTCAATACTCTGACATACTACCTATAACCAGCAAAATGGCTATTTGGTTTTGGCTTATTAAAAAGATAAACTAATGAGAGATTTCTGCATGTTGGAAATACTGATTTTGTGGAAATGATAATAATTTTAGTCCCATATCTGTCTTATGTGTTGCAAATATTTTCTCCTAATGGACTGTGAAACTCTTTACTTTTCTTCCTTCAAGTTGTTTTTCATGTCTTATGTAACACTAAGTTTACATAAATATAATGAAGTTGTTTCTTTCATCACTTGACCAATAAGATTTTAAAATAAAAATGTAATTCATATGAATATCTTAAAAAGGTATGATTATGTTATTAATTCTCTGAAGTCCACTTCTTTGCTTTTCTTCACACTTCAATTATAAACTGTCCACAACTGACAAAGGATCTGAAAATATAACTAATTGTTTAAATAGTTACACACTGTTCTTCTCCGTCAAATAACATCATTATATATAAAAATCTACTTTAAATGCTTTGTTTCCAATTGGAAAACACCACAGTGATTATCTGTCAACATACAAAGGTCTAAGTAAAATAAAAAAGATAAGTGTTCTTATATTTCAATACCAATAATGCAATATATTCTTCTTGGGAGCCCAGAGATTGGAATGAAAAGAAATAAAAAAGGAAAGTGGAATGTGAAGGCCTAAACTATATTAAGGTACACGTTTCAATAAATAAATCCGTATTACAAGCAACTGAAATTATGTTCCAAAGTCATAATTAAATATAATCAAAATGAACTCACAGAATCTAAGATCCTTTGCGACCAAAACCAGCGCACAACGAGGCCTGCACACATCTATCCTACCTACCATGTCATCTCGAAATCTGTGCCCAAACGGCTGTCTCTATCCCCGAGCACACGCAGCTGAGCCAAGGACAAAGGAGACCTCTCTATCTTGAGTGGGGTGACTGCTCCTCATCCCTCTTTGCTTGGCGCAAGCATGGGCAAGTGCTTTGTGAGCTGATCATGTTCTAGAGGTCATGCAGACAATAATTTCAGGCGCTCGCCACTATCTTGATGGTCCTTCTTAGGAAATTGGACCCAGTGGGGACGTTTTCTCCCTCTGCTTAGTCTATGGGTCAGCATTTTCCTTCCCTTGTAGTTCTTAATTCCCGTAAGTGGCAATGATTTAAGACACAGTTAGAGAACGTGCAATGCACATTCATCTAATAAACCTAAAAATTAGAAAGGACAGAAAAATTCAGCATGGTTGTTAAGGATAAACTGGACAACATTTAGTATTTGAAAAGGACCAACGAAGTGATACAAGAGTAACTGCTAAAATTTAAAAAATGGTTGGAAATAAAAAAAAAATTAAGAAGAAGTAAGATGACAGACGACGTGTCAAAGAGATAGAGCATCTTAATTATAAAGGTTAATAGCACAGTCTGAGTGAAGAAACAGGTGGGAAGATAATTCTAACAAATATGATCACAAAATGTACTCAGAGGAGGCATACAGAAACCTCAAATTATAAATTTTTAGACCGCATATGATAAAAACTAGATTAGTAAAGTGATCCAAAATATAGATACTTCACAGTATTTATGCTAATAGCCTGAGATGTGGAAATGAGATTCCTATTGTGTGAAAAAAAATCTATTAGGGAAACTATGATGACCACCATGCACAAGGTAAGTAACATCAAAGGTTCTAGCAGAAGCCAAAGAAAGGTGAGAATTCTGAACTGTATGTGACCCATTCATAAGCAAAAGAATGTGGTACGACTGTTAGAATGAGTAAGAAAAAAGAGGGAATAAGTTAAAATGAGATTGCAGTCATGAAACACAACTACAAAAGCCATCCACATGCATGTTACATACACAATAATTTAACATGCGAGCTGTGGCTATTGTACAATCTAGTGCTTCCTGGTCTAACAAGTATAATCTCCATTAAAAACATCACATTTCCCTTGATATGTATTTAACAGTAAATAAATATCAGAGAAATTTTAGTGACTGCATCAAATCCAGCCATATAACTAAAAATTTAAAAATTAATATTGAGAATTTAGTCTTTGATTTAACTGGTCACTTATATCTGGTATGCCAAAAATAGTATTTCACCAAGAAAATAAGAGTGTGATTTTTAAAAAGTATGGCAGATACAGTTGAAATTTTTTAATATAAGCTTCATATATAAAACTGAATTCATTCCATCACGACCAGTTAAAAGGTTTTTAACTTTTACAATGAAGTAAAAGTCTAATATTTACAATAAATTCCTTATTCTATATCACTTAAAGTGGTTCTGGGATGAAACTCTGACTGATAAAAACTTTTAAAACAGTAACATTTAATCCAAGTATCACATGTAAAATGTTAATTATGTAACTTAAAAAGTAGTGGAACGGTGGTCACGCTGGCACTAAAGGCCGACTGGAGACTGCATGATTAGTCCTGTAAGTCTACGCCAGTCACTGTTTCGCCTCTCCTCACTTCACCCTCAGACTTGGAATAATGGTAGCCTGGGAGAGTTTTGGCAATTAAATAAGACAAATAGTTTAGAATCTGAGAAATGGCGCTTGTATTAAACAGTTATCATCTATAATGTAGCCAATTACTTAGAATAAAATGGAATTAGCACAATGCTATTTTCTAGGGATCTGCTAGACTCTGATGCAGAAACAAGATCGTTGTGAGAAGTGCACAGAGACCATTTCACGAAGTGCTCCCGAGAAGGCCCTGAGGGCGCTCCAGACGCGAACCTCACGCAGCGAGGAGATGTCTGCTTGTGGAACTGCTCAATGCTAGTCTTCTCTCCATCAAGGCCAGAGCCACGCTCACCTGCTCACTCTGGGTCCGGGATGCCTGGCACAGTGTTCGAGGGCACACTGTAATTTGGGGCTCTACAAATATTTCTTTAACATGTAAGGAGAATTATGGCAATATCCAAATATATCATAAGAAAAAGATCCCATTCAAAATCTGATGACAATTCAAACTATTTCAACACAAGATTATTTATAAGTTTTAAAAATTAATACCTAGTGTTATCAGAACTTTTGAAGTATTTCACAATATACAAAAAGAGTGTAATTTCATGTAGTCAGAAGTTTAGAAAACTCACTACAAACATTTTTCACTGTTACTACAAACAGTAGAACTGTTTTCTTATCAATAATTTACACATATTGAGGAGAGCTTATATCACTGTATCTCTTAAGTATGTAAGCATGTGCATCACTGGCACTTTCCTTGTCTGAACCCACAGGGTAATCCTCCATGACTGAGATCATGCACCCCAACATTCCACCACAGGGTAAATCCTTCATGACTGACATCATAGACCCCAACATTCTAGAATTCTATAGTGTGCCTCATATCAGGCAAGGATCCACACTGCAGCTGGCTTACCAACAGAAGGCAGTAGCCCCACACTGAGGAAATGCTGGATAGGGCTGGGGCATTCATCTTCTCGGGGGTAGAATAGCGGGGTGAGGATAATGGTCTCTTTTCTGCTTTACTCCTGGCTCACTCAGAGAGACACAGATAATGAGTACTGCCATGCAGAAATAGGGTATAACTGAATAAATTAAGATAAAATGTCTACAAAACTAGATGCCATATATTCTTAAAGCTGTTAAGCCAAAAACTCAATTTTATCTGCACTATTATGACAAAATATTGTTTCTTCTATACTGAGTAAAAAGACTATACACGTGAATGCAACAGGTGAACGTCATGATATCTTAATTCCTAGAAGATGGACACATTCAAATTGATCCTGCCATAAGAAAAACACATAGCCTAGGTACCAAACGTCTCTGTCAAGGTATAAGATATTATAAAATTTGGTATATTCAAAATCAACATAAAACATCTTCAAAACGTCAACAGTTGTGGTGACATAAATTTATAATCCCAGAACTCTGAGAGGGTGAGGCAGGAAGATATCAAGTTCAAGCACAGCCTGAGAAGCAGAGACATAGCAAAATCTTTTCTCAAAATTCTGAAAGTGCTGGGGATACAGCTCAGTGAAAAAGGTCCTATGTTCAGTTTCCAGAACCGGGGGTCGGTGCGGGGGGAGGGAAGCAATCTTTAAAATGTCTTTGCAACACATTTTCTTGCACACAGATATCAAAGTTGAGGTAATAAAAGGCTTATGATTAAAAGATTGTGATTTGAAAACATATGATTTCTCTCATTATACCTAAGGAGAAAGGGCTACAAACGGATAAAGATGATACATTAGAGAAACATTAATGTAAAACAAAACCCTACAACATTCTTCAGGCGCTCTCAAATGGCTCCCCTACTTCCGGCTTCCTTCTGGGCACGTTACGGTACGTGCTCAACAATCCAGCCTTTCAACTCACTGCCTCACACACGGTTCTCCCTTCCACGTTGGCCTGCCTGCTAGAGGCCCCAGCTCCGCCACTCCTCAGACCATGCATTTCTTGTGACACTAAGTATTCTGCACTTTGCCATCACATGCTTAAGACAAGCATCCTCACTTACACATGACTTGTACAAGATACAGACCCATGTTCACACCACAGCAAAACCCCATTCTGAACAGGCCTCCAAATGGCCAAAGGGCTTATTAGGTCAAAAGAATTTAATTACAATTAAATGTGCACAACAGTGTCCCCATTTGCTACATGCTCTCCTGGTATTAAGCATGAAGTTTACTTTTCTGAATGACAAGGGTACTCAAACAATGCCTAATTTTATCAATGGTTTATCTGTAAAGCCCTAGGGAATACCATCGTTTAAATGTTGACTGGATACTTAATAAAAATATCAATAGATTCAGTAAATATTTACTCACATAAAGAATGCTAAAATATCATACTTAATGATTGGAAATGGTTATTAATTTTATGTTTTATTAAACAAGAAAATGAGGTAAGACCAACTTTAATATCATTCAACAGTACACTCAAAGCTCAAGAGGACCACCTTGTGTGTCGGCGATCCTGGCCACCTGCATTAACATAAAATGTAAACTGGAAGAATGAGCTTTGTCACTTAAAATAACACCTAGTGGAATAATTGAAAGAACAGGAAAAAGAGAAGAAACTTCATGGTAAAAGATTCATGATTTGAAAACATAAATTTGTTCAGGTATATGTTTTATTAATTAAATATATATAAAGTACTACTGTATACCAGGTACTTATTTTGACTACTATAATGATTTGGGTCCGAAATGTCCCCCAAAGCCTCCTGTAGTTGGACATGGTGGAATACCTATGAAACTATATACTATTAAGAGGTAGGGCCTGGTTCAAAGGGGTGAATATGAGGCCTTCATGAAACAGGGGCTGATCACTGGGACCAGACCGGAAAGGCCAGCTCTGCACTTTCTTCTCCACTTGGTTTCTGTCTGCCATGCCATAAGCAGCTTTTCTCCAGCTACACCTGTGCCATGTGCTGCCACTGTTGCTGGCTGCCTGTGAATGAACTGTGTGAACGGTCTTCTAAGATAACGGGCTACATCTTTCCTCCTCCCTTAAGTTGTGGACGGTGGGTATTCTGTCCCAGCAGCAAACAAGTAACTAATACAAGTATGCTACAAATAGTAACTTACTGAATCAACCCAAGACACTTATCACTAAATGTCTCTTTATCACTAACAGAGATTAATATTTTATTCAAGAAGCAAAAGAATCTATCTAATTAGAGAGGGACAAAAATTCCACAGAAGACAACAGAATCTAAACCTGTCTCCAGCCAACTTATGTAAGAAATCTTGCACTGCATTTCATTCTAATGCTGTAAAACCAAGCAAAAAGTGGGAAGGGGATCCTAAAAGACAGCCCTCAGCCAAGCAAGAATCCGTTCCCAAAAGGGGGAAAAATTAAATTTTGTATTTCATAAAATTTTATTAAATTAATCTATGCTACCAGTAAAGGAATTTATTTTCCCTTTATAAACAGGATATCATTTATGCTAATTTTTTATTTTAAGCATGCACGAAAATTATGATTTCTCAGAAGACAGAATGATTCCCTGCCAATCACAATGACACGCCACTCAACAAATGGCACTAATAGCTGTGACAAGAGTGAACGTGTCTGAGCAGAGCTTTCTAAGGATCTAGACCAGCCATCAAAAATGCTGTTTTACTGAGCTGGGGCCTACGCTATATTCTGCTGCAGTTAAAAGCTATTAGGTGAGTCAAGTGACTACTTTATGATGATGGATTTTCATCTATTAAAAGAATGCATCTAAATGTTTTTAATCTTAGAAAAAATGTAGACGATAAGGAAGTCGGTTTATAGGATCAAATGTTCCACTTAATTTTCATCAAGAAACTATTTTTGAAAATTTACTCAGATTATTTCTATATTTTGGATGCTGAATAGCATAAAATACAAGACTCCTTTTTTGGTGTACGTATAGGCTAAAGGCGAGTAGCATGATTTTTACATTAATATTTTTCCTTTTTGTGTTCCGCAACCCAATCAATTCTCTAGTCCTAAATAATTTCTCACCATTCAACATACCTACATAGTATAACCTAAAAGAGGTGAGTCAGGAAAATGAAGAAAAGATGAAATAACATTTTTGTGGTATTTGTAACTTTTAAAATATTCAGTCAGCATTAAAAAGGGGAGAAAAATAGGCAGCTCATGCCACAACATGAATGAGTGTAGAAAATATTGGGGCAAATGAAAATAACACATAATATAGAATCCTGATTGCATTACTTTCGCCTTTGCTTGATTTAATCTCATGTTTCTTTGTTCATCATGAATGTAGGAACATTAAGTTATATTAAATAGATGGTTAGATAGATAGATGCTAGACAGACAGACAGACAGCTATATACCATATGGCCTAGTTACGTAGTCGTCTAGTGGGTAATACCACCTCAGTTTGTGTAACTAAAATCTCTAATGTTCACACAATTAAAAAGTTGCCCAACAACATTATTTCTCAGAATGTAGTTTTGTTTTTAACGGATGCATGACTGTGTAGTAGGTACAAAATATGAAACAGCCAGGCTTATAATGATTGTTAAGGAATAAGAGAAGAATCATACCATAACAAACAGTAAAAAAGATGTTCTTACAGGATTAAAGAATGATTATTTCACTGGATGCTATATTCTGAATAGAAACATACATACCTCACTTCACTCATTAGAGCTTCTGAAAGTCACAGTAAGTGCCCCTCAGAAAGTCACTCAAGAGAAGTGACATCAGACAAATTCTTGATAAGTTTAATTAAATCACTGGACAATGAAAAGTTGACCACATGTAGCTGAAGGGAAATTAATGTATCCAACTCCAGAATTTTCAAGATAAAATTTAGAACTAATATATACTTTGTTTTATAAATTGCTACACTAAAAGAGAGGAAAGAAACTGATGTGAAGAAATACTGCTAACATTCTACAACAAAACTGCCAAGTTCTACAGAGGAAAAATACTGCTTTCAACAAGTAAGAAGCCTATATGCAAAAAGACCTTGATCTACACCTCATATCTTCTAAGAAATATGACTCCAGATGTATCATAGACTTAAACAAGGCATAAAACCTCTAGGCGAAAATGTAAGCCACTCTTTGTAATCTGAATTAGCAAAATGTTTCAAGTTACTATATTAAAAGTACAAACCATAAGAAATCACAAATTGGTCTTTAAGAATAAAATTATAAAATGTTGACCATACCATGTGTGAAAACACATACATAAATTTGAATAAACAAAATACTAAGAAAGGTTTAATATTTCAAAATAGATGCCATCAAGGAAACATACAAATGGCAAATAACACATGAACTGATGCTTAACAGCATCAAAATTAATTAAAAACAATGAAACATCACTAACGGTCTTAAAGAATGACTTAAAATTAACTGAAACACCAAATACTGACGAAGAACAACCATGCATTGCTGGTGAGAATATAAAATGTACAGACAATCTGGGAAACACATGGCAGTTTTCTTGTGCTAAATACACACACATCAGATAATTCAGGTATCTCATTTCGAGGCATCTTACACTTATAAACCTACAGGCGCAGAGATAAACAGCTATAGGGGAAATCTATATATTTCTGCAAGCTTTCTATTAGTTTGAAATTAAATTAAATTAACTGAAACTGATTAAAATATTTTAAAAGTGCACAGGGGTATTCACTGCGAACAGAAGTAAATAAAATTAAAAGAGTAGTAACTTTACCTCTTCACAAAAATTCAAAAATAAGTCAAATAGTTGCAAACTTTCTTAAATTTGAAAAACTTGTAATACCATTCTCTGTTAAGTGGTTTCAAATGAAACAATGATGTGTTACACTGTGCCAGCGACAAGACTTGTCTCCACATACTGCGGTTCTCTCATATAACTGCTTTCCAGTTGGGGTCAAAATATGTTTGAGGGTACGTAAATATTTTAAATACATAAATTATATTGAATTAAACAGTAGATAAAAGGTCTATAAAAGGTAAAAGGCACATCAATTACCTGATATAATCATACTGCCTCCACTGTAACTTTCTGCAATCAATATTTTCCATAAAAATTTTGATAAATGAAGTTGTCAGAGGGGATAAGATCACAATTTTGTTTCTTTTTTTAAAAACTACTTTAACTTTCAGAATCCAGTTCATGAATGCTGCAAATGGTAGTCCCGATACGATCACAGTTTCCACCTGCGATGAGGTAATCTTTTGCCATATGCCCGTGTCACCTTGTGGCAGCAAGGGGAGAAGCACTAAAACGTGGATGTGAGCGTACAAGAGCTCGAGGAAGGAAGACAACGTGGGCTTTGTTTTTGTTTCAGTTTCACAGTACGGAGAACTGAACTCTGAAGAGCACTGAGCTACATACCCATTCTCAGAGAATACCCCGCGCCACCCTGTTCCCCAGACTCTCCAGTGCTGGGATTACAAGTGTGCACCACCACCCCAGGCTTTATGTGGTGCCAGGGAATCCAACTCAGGGACTCACACTTGCAAAGTGAGCGCTTTAACCCCTGTGCCACTCCTCCAGCCCCACTCTCTTTTTCTTTTTCTTTTTAATTTTGACACAAAGTCTTACAAAGTTGCTGGCATCAAACTTTGACCCTCTCACCTCTGCCTCCTGAGAAGAGCAGTTATGTTTTCCCCTAGCAAAAAATTAAACAGCACTTTAATTATTTTCAGAAGATTTAGAGTCTGAGACACAGACACACCAAAAATGACTGAAGGACAGGGCTCCGTAAGTTTCCAGTAGAGATTCTCCACGAAGATGTATTTTCATTGTGGACTCTGACATCATCTGAACCACACGTACAAAACAAAGGCCAAACTCCTGCTCGTACCAGACCCACACATCGCAAAGATGACCAAGTCTCCGCAAACACCTATCTCACTGGACTCTCTGCACAATGCCCATGTGAGACAGACTGGGCAACTAGGACGCAATGGGGAAATCATTTGCCATCACATTGTATTTTTCCAATTTTGTGGTACTGGGAACACAGAACCTTCACACACCAGCTCACTTTTATTTTTGATTTTGAGACAGGGTCTCAGTTACTCACTACATCGCTCAGGCTAAGCTCACATTTGTGATCCTCCAGCCTTCAAGAGCTGAGACTTCACAGCCTGCACAACTGGACCCCGCTTACCTAGCACTTTCAAAGTTATCGTATCACTTTACTTCTTAATACATGTACTCAGTTAATTTGAAATCTTAACACAAATTTTTTAAGGTTTCTATAAAAATTTCATTACTAATGTTGTTTCTTGTGTGATGGTACGTGTAGAAAGTAGGGCTTTCAAGGTTGCATCGTTGGAAAACTGATTTTTTTTTCCTCCTTTTTCTTTTTTTAATGCTCCTGTTCATGCAGGATTATGTATTGAAAAAAAAAAAAAACTGAAGACAGTCCTAAATTTGACTCAACCACACTCTAGCTGTGTGCCCTCAGGCAATTTAACCACTTGCAGACACATTTTTTTGAAATGGAAATAGCACCTACCAAAGAGATTTGTTTTGAAGATTTAATGAGCTAATGAGAGGGTAGGCACTTCTGTTACCCTTCCTTTTTCTTTCTTTATGATTGAAAAGGCATGCCGGGATAGTGTGAAAAGAGTCCTTCAGTACTACTCCTAGGCACTCAGAACAGGAAGTCATATGTGAATACAGTTTGAATTTAGAACTCCAGAGTGCTCAGGATCTCCCTCCTAGAGGACCAGGAGAAGGAAGCAGGAGGCCGGACGGACAGAAGGCTGCAAACACTGACCTAATTCAGCTCTACTGAGATAAGCAGACAAAAGAGGATTTTATATATTCGAGAGAATGCATTAATTCTCAAGGAAATTAAATGTAAAAATATTTAAGCTGTATCATTATAAATTTTTGGTAACACCCTATTTCACTATCTAGTCAATTAAAGGAACATGGTGTTGAGTTCAACAGGTCTGCTTATTTTATCAGTAAATAATGCATTTATTAATAAACATCCATGACAAAAATTCTCCTAGATACTAATTATATTGCTGCAAAAAGCAGGCTGATGAAAAACACTGCTCTGATATTAATCACCCATCAACTACAAAGTATGTAAGATAGTTTATTCTATTTTTATTAACTCCAACAAGCACAAGAGTGAGAAGAGCTAAGCTAAAGGCCAGCTATCAAAACACCAATTCAGTGACCCACAGCGGACCTCACGGAGATGCAGCTATGGAAGGCACAGGAGTATGCAGACCAGAGTTTAAGAGGAATAAAGACTTTTTACAACAGTTAAGGAAAATAGTAAATTAACCTGTGGATGATATTTGGGGTGAAAGGATCAATTGTTGAACTGTTAATTATTTTGGGAAGTCTTTTGTTAGCTGTGAAGAGCCAGGAGAATAGAAAACACAAAATCCAGTCTGAAGGCTAAAAAGAAAGAAGAGAAGCTGAAAATTACAGGCCTGTTAAGTGTAACATCTATATTAGGAAATAAATTTGAGATGATACTTATGGATGAGCTTAATGATACATTTGGAGAAGTACAATTTAATGGGGGTGAGTCAGCATGGATTTACCAAAGGCAATCCTGTCAGAAAAAATTTCTTTCCTTTTTAGGTTGAAACAATAATTGGTTCATATAAAAGAGAACCAATGAGAAGCTGTCAGCTTTTTTGGAGATTTTTTGGACCTTTTCATAAAATGAATTATTGTACAGGATGTCATGACATGTGTCAGAGCACTCAACTAACAAAGGCAACGAGAGTGGCAGGGTGGGAATAGCAGGCCAGGGCGGACCTGGCCAACGCTGCACTCTGCAGGGCTCCAGAGGGCAGAACCCCAATGCTTTCAATTAGTGATGAAGGAAAACGCTTATATGAGGAACCTTGAATATCTAACTAACAAGGAAAAGGTTAAGACAAAGGCTGCTGCTATCTTACCTTAACTGGGGTAGATTAAACAAATGGGCTCAGAGGTAAAATATTAAATTTAATTGGCTTAAGTATAAACTCTGATAACTAAATTAGTACATGGGGAAAAAAGGCAGAGATGTGCCGAGTAAAACTTTCACATTTATATTCTTTTAACTCGTTAAGAGGCCAGTACTATGGAATATAAGTTAAATAAAAAGCAGATACAAAGAATACAAAAATTGATTGTCTGAGAGAACGTAAAATTTCCCATTTGTGAAGAGTATGAGAGATTCGTGTGCGATCACTCTGTACAAGTAATAATCCAATGTATCCTGTCAAAAGAGTGAAGTCTGAGTTAAGAACCAATGAAAATAAAATCAACTGAAATGTGACAGAAAAGTATGAAAAAACAATGAAGGAAAATTTTTAAAGTATCGTATCATCACTTACGGCTAATTTTTCCTGCAAACAAATACCATCTGATCACTGCCTTCAGAAAACACACAAACATTTAGTCTCAGCTACTCGGAATGGCCACACGTGATCCTCAGTCCTCCAGTGGGAGCCTCCTCATGATCGGTGAGGCCTACTTCAGCAGCAGATAGAGTCTTTGCAAAGGCAAAACTACAAGTCTGTCCTGAAATTGGTGAGAAAACTATTTTTCTTTTGAGGCACAATCCATAGAGATTCAACAAACTCTCCTCAAACCTTTCTGCAGCTTTCTTTAACTTCTTCTCTCTTTGTGGGGGTTATGTTTACAGTATTCAGAGATGTAACTAGTGATAAGAATTATGCATGATGTCACATGGAAGGCCACTCGTAATAACAACAGAGGCATATTTCATTCTTTATCAAGGTGTACTGAATAAACATCAAACTCATTCTAGGATAAGAGAATGAGCAGATACACACCTGCTAAAACTGTAGAAATCAAGATAATTTTGGCAATGAAATGAATTAGTCATTAAGTACAAAAACTTATAATGAACAATGGCAGAGAGGATTTTAAGTACTTTTAATTTAAAGCCAATTCTGAGGGGACTCTAAGATCTTTTATATTAGATCTACAGAGTACCTAAATGACTCTTCAAAAACTAGAGGGTAAGTGTGCCTTAAAAAAAAAAGTATACAGAGAAAAAGAGTTTGATGTATTTCTACAAATTGAATATAGAAAACATATCCTAATAGTGACATTAAGAAAGAATGTGATTCAGACCCTGGGCCCTTATTCTTGTGCCCACAAGGAAAAATGTATAGTGATTTCTAAGAACACAGGTTAATTTTTCCCATGTACATATTTAACACAGTTAGAATGATATGGAACAGACTTTTTGTGTCTGGCGTAATTCATTCAATGATACGAATAAGAAATTCATTTCATATAGTTTCTTGAAATTGTTCATGTGATGTATCTACTATGCAAATATGCAATCTTTATTTATTCTACTTGAATATTTGGGTATTTATAGGGTTACCAATGATGAATACACCAATAATTGCACTAACGATGGAATACTAAGTAAAAAACAATACTCTGCATAATTGATTAGTATTATTCCAGAAAATAATAAAACAAAATGTAACTAAGCGGCTGCTTACAAGGAAGTTGGCATGGCTGTACATACATGAAACAACAGAATTATGGCAAGAGGTATTGCTATAGATATAAAAAAATTTTAGAACTATAAAAAAATACACCTGTATGAATGTGTGCACACATGCACATGCACATACACACACACACATATGTGTATATATTCATTCCTAATCATATATATATAGACTGTATAAATATCACTGGGAAAAAAACAATGTAACGGATACAGGGAACACAGGTTGTAACACTAAAACCAGTCTTAAAATCCCTCCAGGTGTGTTATACATTCATCAGTATTCACCATTTGCTTGACCCACAGAAAGTTTCCTCTAATTTCAAATCACTGAAATAATTAGTATTAGTTTCTGTTAAGACAGTAATGTCGAGTTGGGAATGGATTTCAATTACTATATTAATGACTAACAAAAAGGTGACTGAAAATATCCCAAAGTCCCTGAAATTAAATTTCTAAGTAGGCAAAGTTAAAAAAAAAAAATTAAACTGCTTCGTCTTGCATTTCAAATAGGGATACAACTTAAAACTCATGTAGATTTTCATTTTGTGTAATATGAAATGCAGACGTATCCACTAGATCTCACCAAGAACAAAGACAGAAAAAACACAATAAAACATCAGCTTTTGTTAGATGGAGAACAAGAACTAAACACCCATGTGTGCTGTTAACACATCAGTTTACAACTGTACTACCTCACAGAGATCTCAAAAACCCTGTATGGTTATATTGTTATCCTCATCTGCGTAAAGAAAAAACTGAGGCCCACAGAGTTAAAGTTTCCAAAGGTATATGCAATAAAATGATGAAAGTTTCCTTTGTGCCATCAAGCCATGTTTACAGAAGCACAGATTCTACAGCTAAAGGACTACAGGCAGTTCACTCACACTCCTAATTCCATGAGGAGGATTGTGGAGCTCAGAGATGTACAGACATACCAAACATACAAAATGTCACAAAGGGGAACCGAACTGGGTCTCTGGGGAGGCCCTGTGTTGTGGAATTTGTGTAGACTGTACCACCTCCATAATGCACCTAGAGTTATACATCAGTGTGCAGACCCCAAGGGAACAAGACGCCACAGAAAACCCGTTTTATAACAGTTCTCAAACCAAAATAAACACTTATTTTAATATAGAAATCTCCAAATGCTATCTAAACTAAAATTTATAACATCTAGATTCATTTTCCCTGCAGTTCTTCTTGGTCGTTGGTAAATGTTACCCATGAAATGAACCTTTAGACACCTGATATACACAGACAAAAGTGACGGGGACTGGGAGGAGCTCAGGGTTTTAAATTCAATCTTTTTACTGAAAGAACTGAATGAGACACTTTACTGAATTTGGGTTTCAAAATCTATAGTCTTTTGACCCTGTAGACATGAAATGAGGTAACTAGGAGTGTCTGTTGATCATCTACAACTACGACTAGATAGGAAAACAGTCTACGTAACAATAAAAATTTAAAGAAAAACGAGGACTGTATACTCATGAACACTATACACACAAAAAGCATGATGATGAATTTCCTTAAACTGTCTTTGTACAGCTAATAAGATGTCCAGCACATCACTAAGTAGCATTTAGCATCACAAGTGCAGAGACTGTACGTGTAGAATAGTCTGCCCTACCTGGCAGAATACAAAACAAATACAAGGCTACACCCTGAAGGAAGCTTTTTGTTTTCTTTGGCGTTTATTTCTTACAAAAGTTAGAGATGTATTGAAGGCAAAAAAAAAAAAAAACCCTAGCCTTAATGTCTAATTACGGGAAGTAGGGGGGAGGAAGGGACAATGGAAGGGGGAAAGAAAAAGACAGGAAGAAAGAACCAGAGACAGAGAGAGAGATAGACAAGTCAAGTCAAGTCAAGTCATGTCAAGTCAAGACAAAACAAGACAGAATCAGCCCCGTACATGAGAAGCATATGGAGCAAGAGCATCTGGAAGGGGGTCTCTGCAGACAACCCAGGTAACACAATTAGTGTTGCTCTGCTCCCTTTCATAGGCAGCACATCCAACATCTAGACTGTCATGTTCTCAAATTTACGAAATTTACAGATGGCAGAAGCTTTTCCAACTATACTTTGTCTGTGTAGGCTAAAGCTGATAAAACATTTAATTCAAAACCTATACATGACAACGTGACTCTGCTTCTGTTTGTCTTTCAAAAGCAGCCCTGTATACAACATAGATTGCTGCATGAGACAGCCTACCATCGTTTAAATAGGACAATGCTATGATTGTAAATACACGAAAGAACACACTAATAGCAAACAACTGCCTTATATCATACTCCACCAAATATATTAAGAATTTTATACTAATAATTTATTCACCAGATCCTATCTCCTTTAATATAACTACCATGTGAACAATGTGGCTGAAATATTTTAGAAACAGAGTCCTGTCGTTTTAGTGGAACTTCTCTTAACTTTCACACGGTTATCACAGCCACTACTCACTACCACCGATTGTGACCCTCTTGGAATCGTACCAAACAGGCATAAAGTGTCCTGCCCAACAGCTTCATAGCATTATCTCTTCAAAGATAACTCCGAAGCAAACATCATATACCCTAGTTCAATAAAATAAATTATAATAACATACAAATAACATTTTCACTAATGTGATCAATTACGTAAAATATTCTTGCAAAAAAGTATTTTACAAGTTTCAGCCACTTACCAGCATGCAAGTAGGCGAGGTCAGGGTTTTCAATGTCAGGGTGCTGCTCTTTCAGGTGATTTCGGAATTCCACAGGGACATTTGTCCCATAGTCACACTTCGGGCAGTTGTACATCTTGACTCCTTCATGTTTGCCAGTATGTAAAATGTGTTTGCGAATATTCTCAGCACAGTTCGACCTATCGAGGAAGAAAAGCAAACTGAATTAAGATCAAATCAACAATGATATATAATAAATAATGATGTCGGCCAATACTGACAGAGGCCATTCTAACTGCCATACTAATATAATAATTAAAATACATTAATTATATTAAAATTATAAAATACAACAATCCTACCAGGCTGGTAGGCATTCAATTCATTTATAAATCTTTTCTGTGCAGATCCAGACATATAAAATCCCAAGCACTATTACATGCATAACAAATTATTCTGGTACCGCTTGAGGGTGAAAATATCTGCTTATCCTCAAGGATATACCTACCTTCATTGAGATGTAGTATAAAAAAAATTGACATCTCACAGAATTTAGAGTATTTAGGAGATAAAGACCTTGGGATTTTAAGTTCTGGCCAATGAGCTACTTCTATGTAAAGTTCTAAGACAACATGAAGTTATAAATGTAGACAGGAGCAGCTACGCCTATCCCCACCATCACTCAGGCAATGTGTTAGTGTCAGTGTGCTTCCTGTGATGGTGCAGGGTTTTTGAGGGGGAGTAGACAATATAACCGAGGGCCCATACACTGTATCCTCGGATGTCATGAAAATCAGGAGCGGGCTCTGCTCCCACTGTCTTCCTTCAGAGTAAGAAATGCAAGGCACAAAATGAACACACGGCCGGCTTGGATGCTGCTCCCGGAGGCCAGAAGTTCTGCTTGTACAAGTGGTGCCTTTGTATTCAAGACTGAACAACTCTACCAAGGACACACGTGACTACCTCCTTCTATGTTAGCCACTTTTAGAACAGTAATAAAAAAGGGCACTAGACATATGCAAGAAGGTGGAATGGTAGTGTGGGATAATCTAGAGAGAAACAGAAAAACAAGGATGGCCTAAGATTTCCTCCAAAACAAAATAAAAAACCAAAAGAAAAATAGAATAACGTATTTATGAACACTTCCCATAGATCCTGGTAAAGAACTAAATCCTCCAAGACTGCAGGAAAGGAAGATTTTAGTGAAGACAGTCAGTGAGCACACTTCCTGTTGCACTTCAGAACACAATACAGTGATTTTCACCTGGGGAACTTTTGTGCATATTATTTCTCTATATCATGATATTTATTTTTTCAGGGAATATATCCTAGAAAACATCAGTCAAAAGGGAAACAATGGTGATGACCAACAATTTTACACTAGCTATGCTGGTACTCATCATGCTATGGCAGGCTCAATTAATAGGTATCTATTCATTTGCAACAAGAGTACCATGAAAAGGTATCAACTGAGCAAGGAAAAGTGAATGAAAATGGCAGAAGAAACAGTATTCTACTGATGGAGGGGGGCAGGGGTATTCTTTTCTACTGGCATCAGGATGAAGTTGAAATGCAAATCCTTTCCTCCTAAATGGGTACTATGGACGACAGGAATAGTCCTGCACCGGATGAAAATATTCCTTTGGGAAAGGACCTCTAACTTCTGTCACATGATCTGGTAGGAAATGTCACCAAACATATACCCTGCAAACACAGGTGGAGTGAGTAAAGCCAACAAATTAAATCTCACTATGTATGGGGAAGAGGAAGGCTAGGCGAGAACAAAACACATCAAAATGTTCAAAATGTTAATGCAGCTATACTGCAATGCTTGTTTCTCTTTAATCTCCAAATATTCTTGAACAAGTTTTTATACTTAGTGAATAAAATTTTAAAGAAGTTACCATAGCATCACTTGAAGAAGGGGGAGGAGGAAACGGGAAGAAAAAGAAAGTAAACAAGAACGAAAAAGAAGCACCGAAAGGCGGCAGTACGCAGCAGGAGCAGCAGTACTAGCAGTGGTGGTGGCAGCTGTGACAACCAGAAGAGCCAGGTTTTCCTAGCTGTGTTAGCCTGCTCTGTGCACAAAGTTCTGACAAGCTGGGTGCTACCTCTCTATCAAAATTTAGATTAAACATGTGTAAGAAAGTTAATACATTAACCTATTGCTTATTTCTTTCATACCACTACTAACTACCCAAAGTGCTCTGTATCTAAATTCTCTACTGTTAATGAATAATCACTGAAAGGATAGGCACCAATGTGTGCCACCTGCTACCACTGACTGTGCAAACAATACGTGACCGCTGAGGTCAAGACCTGTGAAACAGTTTTGTAGAGAAGCAAGTTAAGTATCACAGAGATAAACTCACTCACAAAGGCTGGACATGGCTGGAAGTGGTAAAGGCAAAGTCTAAATCTAGATTTTCTGTCTTCAGGGCCAATGTGTTCTCAAGTACTCAACCACATTCCTTACAGTATTTACATTTCAAAGATTCTAGCAGAATATAAGAAAATAAGACGTCATAGCATCTTGAATGTGTAAGTATCCTTGGGATAATAGTTTCTGGATCATGTTGACTTAAGTAATCTAAGGAAAGATCTAAAGGAAGATCACATAAATGTTTCCTTTTGTGACAGTAAATACTAAGGATAAACTTTTTGAATTCTGCTATTTGCTGGCTAAATTGCTCACATTTGCATCTTTTAATTCTGTAGCATTCTAATTTGTTGTCAACAGTATTATATACATCCTCTAAACCCGGCACTGTTTGCTGATGCTGGAAAGTAAAAACACAAAAGTAGCACTCAAGGTCATTAGTATGCAATCAGCACTACAGATCTTTTTGTACCAGTAATACATTTCTTTATGAAAAACGCTTGGTTTTACTCAACAGCAAAGACAATACTCCTCCAATGAGGAAAGTAAGTTGCTTTCTGAAATAAGCACACTTCAATGTATGAGGAATCCCTAAATGGGACTATAACACTTGTTTGAAAAGAGAAACAGACTTTGAAACCAGAGTATTTTATTTACAAGAAGGCCAAATCTTGCACAAAAATAAGTCAGTATCTCTTAACATCTAAATAGTATGTAGAATTTATGCATAAGAGAGTATTACTGAAATAAGTTTTCAATTAAAATACAAAAAAGTTTTGGTACGTGAAATATTAAAAGGTGCTTAGAAGCACTCTAAGCATATACACTTGTGCACACATAGATCTGTTAACTCTCTCTACAAAACTGATACATGTATAGTGTTTACAAGTTTTATTATTTAGGTGTATGTTTATGTTTTAAATATAGACATAAGAATAATGTAAGTAGGATTTCCTCTTACAATAAGTATCTAAAACTGCTTTGGTAATGGCTACACAGTGAATACATGAAAACTCACAAAATGTTACAATTTCAATAGATTATCTGATAGACATATGTATTATCCATCAACTTAAAACAAGGAGCTCTTAGAAGCCCCATGCTCAGAAGACAAAGTTTCCAGCAAAAAAAAAAAAAAAAAAACGGAACAAAACAAAGCAACAACAAAAAAACTCCCCAACTTGATCCATCCATATTTGAGTGAACAATATCAATTTTTAATTTTACCTAATTTACAGTTAGTGTTATCAGAATACATGCGTTCCCTCTACCGTATCAATTTTTATGAGCCACCACCCTTCTCTGCAACACATTAAACAACAAACATGCAAACACACCTGCCCCGTGACTCCTCCCCTCACTGTGTTCCACAGAGCAGGAACTTTGGGGTACAGAGAGGTTGTGAGCACAGGATATGCCCTCTGATACTGACCGTTCACTTCTGCCGGCTGAATACTGCCCAGTTAGAGATAACCCAACCTGGGCTTTCCTTTGCCTTTGAAATTCTTTTCTCTGCGACCTAAGAGCACCTACCACAAGACAAAGGGCAATCTTTGTCCTGGCTACATGTAACTGGGTGTTTATCTATGAGGGGAAACAGCATATTTTTAATTTGTGGAAAAAAAAATGTCAGAAACACACTAAAGGACTCTCTGAATCCTTTTAAGTAGACACGAAATAAATGGTAACACAGGGTTTCTGTGAGGAATGCACTGGGAAGAGGTCCTGGAGGACACCACGGGCTCTGAGTGCCCCGGGCCCTCTGATCCTTTCCTCACCCAGCAGCATCTGTTCCGAGCTCCCATCTTTCCCTCCTGCCCCATCTGCCAGCAGACTGCTACAGTGCAGAAGCATCTGCGGGTACCAAGTCCGACAGCCTGGGCTTCACGTCCACTGTGCACATTCCAGTTCTGCTATGCAACAGCTCCGTATTCTATTGGAATATTTCAATTCTCCAAGATTCCATTTCTTTAAATAAGGTCATAAAATAAGGTTAATAGTTTCAAAATAGTAAATTCAATCTACCCGTTATATTTTTCCTTACACAAACCAACAGAGTTTCACCTAGACAGTGTCTGGAGTGGCTACAAGCTATTCATGGGCTCTGCATTCAGAGCTCTCACTCTTCAAGACTGGTGTACAGAGGCAGGAGAAAGTTGTGCAGCACACCCCAGATACACGGCAGGGAGAACACGCCATTAACACCTTGAAATGGGAGCTGAGCTTGCGGGGAAATCACTTTGCTTAGCGCAAGGCTTCAAGTGCTTTTGGGGCTAATGATTCCTGCAGAACTTGCTAGGACTAGGACCTGCATGTTCTGTCTTTATGGGAATGGCATTCTAATTTAAGAGGAAATTTTACATTAAATTTTGTAATACAGCATACCGGAAATCTTGAGTCAGTTTACACATGCATATAGCACAGGTAACTAACAAAAGAATTTAATATGGGAGCTACTAATTTTAGGATTATTTAAACTACGTTAATATAGGGAAAACTTCTATTTTTATTCTAATTTTCATTAAGTTCCTTTTTTCATTTCAAGAAAATATTGTTGAGATAATGACATCACCTCACATGCAGAACTCCATAAAATTATTAATGAGTAGTGTATACTAACTGCCTATTAACACAGTCTGTTTGAGTTATTAAATCTAAGAAGGAAGCTTTAAAAAAAGTTCTACTGAATATTTTTCCCCTTCTGATGTTTCCATTGTGCTTTTGTCATTTCAAAAAAATTAAACACCCCTGAAGTTGTTGAACAAAAATGCACTTGCAAACTTTAAACAATCACAAAGTAAACAATCGGCAGACAGAAGTCTCCCTCCTACCACTTATCTAGCAACAGATAGGAACAATCCATAATTTCTCATCAGTTTTTGGGAAGAATGAAAAAATGCTTTGCAAAGCCACAAATGTGCATGTATTCTGTTCTCCCTGCTCTTCTTGTATGAGTCTGCAGGAACAACAGGCCTGCCAGCACCTGACTTTTCCCGTCTAACAATGTAGCACAGACACCCTCCCTATTTAGTTATTAGTGTAGTTACAGTTTGTCACTGTGGTAAATGTAGTAGAGGAATTAGGACTCTCTGTTATCACAAAGTAATAAATAAAGCTGGTTTTAGGAAAATTCTGAGTAGCTGACATCTAGCAGTAGCAGGGAGGAACACAGCCCATGTGACAGAAGCAGCTGGGGTCAAAGTAACAGTAAATTCTACTTAGAAGGAGATTTCACGCACTGTCTCCTCCCCCAGTTCCTAGGCAGAGCTGATCATGGGTGCTGGCACAAATTAAAAAATAAAAAACTAAGGGAAAATAAAAACGAAAACAAAAACAGGCTACCATACTGAGGAAATGAGGGCCTAGATCTAGTAAGGGGTGAGCTGACCATGAAGAGATCACCTGTACCCCTCATGCCAGAGGTCAGATGGCAGCTCCCTGGACCGCTCCAGAGGGCATGTTCTGGTCTTTCAGCTCACTCACTGGTTGAAAGACCAGGATTCTCTTACGCATCCGCAGAACACAGCCTGAGTCCGGAGTACTGACAAAGATCTGCCTGTTATGGTAACTTTCATTTCTCCAGATATCCAGCTCATAGCCTTAGCACCCATCTTAGTGGCAAAATTTCTGTCCGAGGGAGCCGGGCTGCCACACTGCTGCATATGGCCAAGCAGTCTTCTGGCAGAGGAGATGCCCTCCCTTTCCTCAGAGCACAGGGTGAAAATGAAGTCCGTGGTAGAGTTCCTACGGCCCTCCTCATTTCTCAGCAGCAAGCCTCTTCTCACAGTGGTTTTCATCTTCTGCACCAAATGTTCAACATTTGTCTGCAGGTCTCAGACGGTGAAGGGCTCCTCAAAAATGTAAGCAGCGTCAGCCCCCGCAGCCAGTCCTGCCAGGTTGGGCAGGTAGCCACAATACCACTGAGTCTCAATAATAAATACCTGGCGCTTGGTGCCCGCAGCTGGTGGCGTGATGCAGTCACATGCCATGTAGATGGTACTGAGGGCTGTGTCAGCCCCAGTCCTGAAGTCAGAGCCAGGGACGCTGCTGGACACTATGGCAGAGATGACCACCAGCAGATGCAGAGCTCGCCATACGGCTTCTTGCCCTGCATCAACTCCCGGCCCCCAGTGGACACCTCAAAGCCCCCAGTAATGTCAAGGCCCTGAATGCTAAACTCCGTTATGTTGGCATCGATCTGTTCACAGTTCTTCTTGGGTAGTGTCCTTTTAGTCCCAAGTTTGGAACCACATTGGCCAGTCCAGTCCCCAATGTAGCTCTAGCCAACTTCCTCAAAGAATTTATGGATGAACAGGTAGATAAAATGCTAAACCAAATCTGACAAAATATTAGTAATTAGTGAAATGTGAGTAATTTATGAAAGTTAAGACAATTTTTAAATAACTAAGTATGCCACTGTAATTATTACTTTATGTGTAATATTCTTTTGTGACATAGCCTTCAGTTCATTTAATGCAGCAATTCACCTAATTGGTCTCTGAGGTAAGTTTACCCTAAGAAAACTGATTGATGTAATGATAACGAGAATGTCTTTTGAATGTACGAACATTTACCTTCAGTATTCAGTTGAGCAATTTGAAATTTAACTTCTTTTTTTTCCTCCCAATTTCTAGCCTTTTGAATTTCATTGTTAAGAGTTCTTATGTGGATTGGTGAATAAAGCCATGTTAAAGAGTATATCAACTGGACAAAAAATAAGGAGCTTTCAGAAAACTGTCCCAATAAAGATCTCTGCTGGACCCAGAGAAAAGGCATCAAGATATGGCCACTGCAGTCCACTCTGTGGGTGGGAAGCTCAGCTGAAGCGTGGCACTTTGAGTGGAGGAGTCAGATGCAGAACATTCAATAGGCTAAGTATCACAGGGTTTCTCTGATTTGGAAAGCCAGAACACAGGCACTGTATAGAACGAAGTACGTGTGACAGTGGGAGTTACAGGGGTGGGAGGGTGTGGAAGGGTCAAAAATGGGGAGGGAAGGGACCATAATGCTGATATGATATATATGTGCATGAAATACTCAAGTTCATTATAAACATTATGTATTGCCTATATGTGTTAATAAAAATGGTGGGAAAAATAAAGATTTGTTCTTTGTGTTACAAAAATATTATTCTTAGTCTTATTTTTTTCTTTAGAGTTTGTTAAAGATATCTTATGAAAAAAAGTTACAAAAATTTTGTCTCAAGTTTGGTTCTACTATTTGCATATAGTTTCATTGTATTATATTAAAAAGTGTTTGCAAATTAAATTACCATATGTTAAGTGTGGGTCCAGATTGTTGTCTGGTTCCCTCAATATTATTAATAACCACTTTTCCTGGATGACGATCACTTGGACCTATTTCTGGACTATTTTATCTGTTGCCACTAACTAGGTTCAAGGAGGTGATCTCAGATTCAGTTCAGCATCCACACTGCTTCTTTCCTCTCAGGTCACTACCTACTCAAAGCTAGTAGGTCATTAGTCACAGCGCTGTGGACCGTAGCTGATATGGCAAGCCTTTTGAGTTAACAGAGTATTAGAGAGACATGGAGCTGGTGGAATAGCACAGTGGTTAGAACACTAGCCTAGCGAGCACAAGGCCCTGAGTTCGATTTCCCAGCACCACATAACAGCTGGCATGGTGGCACACACTTGTAATCCCAGCACTCAAGGGGACTGTGACATGAGCTCCAGCCTGGACTACAGAGATTCTTTCTCAAAAAGAAAGACACAGGTCAATAATAAACTATTACTTCTATGATACAATTTATTAATGCACAGGAATGATACCATCTTACTGATAAACCAAAAGACAGAAGGAGTAGAACAGTCCACATGGTACTCTCCTAGAAGAATCCTAGAACACAAATATCCTGAGAATATATTCATTCTTATTTCCCCAAGGACAGTCATGAATCTGCCTCACCACTGTAAATTTTTTTTCAGTTTTTTTTCTTTTTCTTTCCTTCTCCTTTATTTCTTTCAAAATTATCAATTGCTTTGATACACTGTAGAGAATCTGGCACATTAGCCACAGAATCAGACTTTAAGCAATGGAAAGTTTCTATATCACCCGCTCTGAGAGCATTCTTTCATCAGATGACCCATCATTTTCCATTTCCATCATCTTTCTATGTCATTGCTCTCCTTTTTCCCATATGCCCTTAAAGAAGAAAGAAATCCCATCCCTAAGATGATTTTTTTGCAGGGATATCCACTTGATAACATTAAGTCATCACTCAATATCTCAGAATGAATATTTTTGTATAATATTACTCCAAAAATGACTTAAGTCCTGAAAGGTTTATTAAAAAAAAACTGAGGTTTCAATGAAGAGCTAAAGGAAATAAAAACAGAATTATGCAAGATGGCTAACTATTTATTCTGTGAGCACATGCACTCAAACTCCCTTATATAATATGCAGAGACACACAGACCAATGACACATAAATTGTGGCATTTGTACACAATGCAATACTACTCATCTATAAAGACAGATACATTGGAGGCTTTTGTAGGTAAACGGAGACAACTTAAGAACATCACGCTTAGTGAAGTGAGTCAGAAGCAGAAGGTGAAACATCGAATGTTTCCTCTGATATGAGAAACCCAGATCACAATTTTTCCATACAACTTAATATGGGGAATAATGGGAACTGGAGGTGGAGGTAGGGATGAAAAGGAAGAAAGGAGGATTTGTAACTTTGCCATGATATGCATGCGCACAAAATACTAAAGATCAATGTAAACTGTGTGTTTTGCACTTATACATATCGATAAAAAGGGAAAAACAGAAAGCAATACAAAACATGTATTTAGACAAGGCAGAGTCAGCTCAACAGAGACAGTAATATCTATCTGTAAGGATAGTTTTAATGTTAAGTATATCAATTTCTACCAAAACAATCTAAAAAGTAAACAAAATTACAAATAATATTCTAACACAATTGGGGGAGGAGCTCTGAGAGTTACAGCTAAACTGGTCTACAGCATAAGCAACACAGTGTAATGAACATCAATGCAGAACAGGATACACTGTGAAAGGCCATGCAGTAGTAAAAATAACTTTATACGTGTATTTTTCCTTAAGCATATAGATGAAGGCATGTGTGTCATACCACAAATGGCCGAGAAAGACCACAGAGTAACTGGAAAAGGTAAGAAAGAGAGACACAACATGTTCTAAAATAAATCAAATGCATGGATTTATCTGAAACATTTACACATTAACACCAGAGGAAACTGACTATTTTATATAGATTAATAAAAAATATTTATACAGGGACATACTATAAATGTACATGGTTGCATGGGCAGAAAAAGGCCCATAGGGATCAAACTCGTTAACAATAACACTCTTTGCCATGGACATGGGAATAAGGGACAGTGATCCAAGGGGAAATTAGAAATATTTACAGAGGACAATTCAGGTAATGAAGAGGATATTCCTGTATTACTTGTAACTTAAAAAAAAAAAAAAAACCCAAGCAGGGGTTGTAGCTCAGTGTTTAAACTGCTTGCTTAGTAAGTGGCAAAGCCCTGCATCTGATTCCCAAGTAGCACCGAAGCCAGGTACGGTGGTACATGCTTATATTCCTAGCACTTGAAGCAAGGATACAGTTGCGTGCTTGGGGACAGCCTGGGCTAACAGTGAGTTCGGCATAGGCCTGGACTACAGAGCTAGCTCCTGTCTTTTTAAGGGAAGCATTGTGCCTTTTAAATACAGTTTGGTTGATGCATGATATTACTATTAGTTCTCTGATAATTGAAGAGGCTTGATAATAAGTTCCAGATAGATAACTATAAAAACATCTTAAATTTAAATGAATGTAGGTCATATACACTTAAGTAAGAGTATGAACCTAAATATGACTTTGAATATAAAATGAACCTAAAGTATTCTAAAGAAAATATTTTAAAAATGAAGAGTAGAGGGATATCAAGATCAAATCTATGAGATATAAGGAAGTAAATACTCAAAGAGCATATGTCAGTTAATTTGAATACATGAGTATATATTTAAAATCAACTACTATTTTAAAATAATACATTATTTTAGAAATAATGCTTTTCCAACTTCTGTTTATAAAGTAACTAATTTAAGTCCAAATAAGCTTGAGGGTCTGAAAAAAGTCACCATCAGAATCTTCTAAGATTTCTGGAGCCAATTACACAGTCAGTTTTTTTCTTACATTTGTTAAATATACTTTGAATTTGAAAATGATATTGCCACTAGAAATTCTAACTGCAGCCATACATACCCAATCACACTGGGTACATAACAGTTGTCTTTTCCATTTGTCCTCCAAGAATATGTCTATTACCAAGTCCACACAATAACCAGTTAGTCTACTATTTTATAAAGCTTACTTATAACAAAACCTAACACTACTACACAAAATACATTCTTCTTCCTGAAATAATCACTATAGGAGAAGATTTTTTTCCTTTCTTCAGACATATACAATATACTAAATACAATGGGGCTGAAATCATAAAGCCAAATGTAGATTTGGCCATACAAATATTGCAAAATTCTATAAAAAGTCCCTTCACAGAAATTTATAAAACTCTTTGCTAAAGAATTTCATTTCTGAAGATGCCAAAAGATGTTAAAAAAAACTATAAATACAAAAGTGGAAAGAACTATATATAGGAAAGTAAAGGTAACACTATATACTGTATTTCCACTCTAGAAATTCACAATGAAAACTGAAACAAACTGAAGGCCGTGAGGTCAATTGCCCATCACCGCAAACGCCGGGTGTGGGGGTGCATGCCTGTACTTCCAGTACTTGGGAGGCTGAGGACTGCAATGAGTTCTAGGTCAGCCTTGGCTCCATACTGAGTTCAGAACCACCTTGGACCATAGAGTGAGAACCGGCCTCAATAAATAAAAAAATAGATAAATAAAAAGAAACAAGAAAAAATATGAGAGTTCTAGGTACAGAAATATGTTTAGCTTTTTTTTGGTGACAGGGTCTCACTCTGTAGCCTAGGCTGGCTTTCAACTCAAGGAAATCCTCCTGCGTCGGCCTCCTGAATGCTGGGATTGTAGGCATGTGCCACCATGTCCAGCTTTACGTGGTGCTGGGAAATCGTTTTAACCTCTAGCCCCATGCAGACTTTTCCTTAGCACACTGCTTCCACACTTTTTGGCCATGAGGCTGCACTTTCTGGCGCTGCCTCCCAAGGCCGCCGTGAGGATTAAAGTAACTGATAGTAAACACTTTGGGACAACAGGGTAAGTAGCTTATTTTTGTCCTCCCTTTTCTCCCTCTCCTCCTTCTGTTTCATCAAATGCAAAACCACTCAAACATGCAGATTACTATTAGCGATGTCCCCACTCTACACTGAAAAGCAATTTCCATTTGTTTGAACAAAAGTGGATGAGGTAAAATGTGTACATGAGCATGCGCTGCATCATCTCGGCAAAGCTCCCTAGGCAAATGCGTGACTTCTTTTTCTGCCCATTCAGCACTTTTTGATCTCACGCCCATTAAAGAATCACTCTGTAGTTAAACTGAGGCAGTGGAGCGTATCAATAAACCTGTTTACACACAAAAATCTGTGCAGACTATATCATATACAATCAATCTGTTTTTAAATATAAAAGGTCATTAAAAGAGGTTTACACTGTAGATCTGTCAAAGTAATCCAAAAGTATAAACGATAATCTAAAGAAGGCCTTAAATAAAATAAACTGAAGAATTTACCACATTTTAAAACCACATTTTAAATATATTTAATTATAAATCTTCTAGGAACGGAAAGTCTTCAAGGCAGAGGAACAGGAAGTTCCTAACCACTGCAGAATGGAAGAACTGTCCCACAGGCCATGAGAAGAGGGAAGGAGTTACAGCCATATGCCAGTTCCTCCTGGTTTTGTTCTATTAAAAAAAAATACACGTCATTTATATCTTCAATTTTAATAGTCTACTGTCAGTATGAATGACAACAAAAAGCACCTGCTGTGAAAAAAGTCACCCAGACTTTCATCTAAGATCAAGTGGGCAAGCTACACACACGCACCTGTAGAACAAAACTTAGACTAAGTAATTACTATACGCCTTACAGTGCAGTCAGATGGGGAACGACTACTGAAAAGTCTTTTAGGTAAAAATGAGCAACAGTGTTGCCGATAGTGCTTCTAGGGCTCGGGCTAAAGCGTCTTCCTAGCCAAAGCAATCAGCTATCATAACGTAAGGAATTTGAGTCTTCACTATGTTGATCATCACCATGGTTTCTGAGTCTGGAAAGAGAGAACAGGGCTACTACAGCGCCCGAATCCCGCTTACCCACCCACACGTTTCCAAGGTTGAGCTGACACTACTACTTCTAGCTTGCAATTCATGAACATCAGAAGGCTGACTGGCCTGCGGGTCATCCTTCTTCTACTGATCTTCTGCCTGTGTGGTAATAATTGCTGGCAGAAATTCTTTTCACTGTTATCTTACCACACTTGGAAATACAGACCCTTGATGCCTGATGGCTACATATTTATTTCCTTAAAAATGTTTTATTCTGTTTCTGAATAAGTAGTCCTATCAAAGTAGTAACTGCACGTTCAGTAAAGACAGGGGAATAGGAAATATTACACAAAACAGTCATTGCTCAATTAAGAGAAAGTGGACAGCAATCATCTTAAATTCAAGCAGTCACTGAAATAATTATCTTTAAGAAAGGGTAAGGGGGAAAAAAAAAAGGTTGGGGCTGAGGACGCAGAACTGCAGTTTGAGTGCCAAGGACCCGGGGTTGATGTCCCAGCACTGTACACTAACTGGGAGTGGTGGTGTGTGCCGATAATCCCAGCACTCGGGAGGCTGAGCCAGGATGATTGCCCTCAGCTTGAGGCCAGCCAAGGCTCCAAAATGAATTCAGGATCAACCTAGATGACAGACTGAGACCCTGTCTCAAAGATAAAAGAAGGCAAAAAGATATACACAAATATATTCATAAAATGCTCATAAAAGGGACAGAAACAATATAAAATAATACATTTATAAATTTGGCTTAAAATAAACCACCTAGAATAAAGGATACTTTCTTATGTAAATGGTTTAAATATATACATATATGTGAACGTGTGTGTATGTATAAATGACAATTTACTGTAGCTTTCCCAGCTGTCAGCTTCTCAAATTTAAGGTGACATAATCAAACTTTTTTTTAACCAGAGTATGTTGCTTCACAGTGTTTTTGCCTAAGCGAGGTCTTGATTTTACTTGGTAAAGCGAAAAATCCAAAGAAGTCTAAGAAAAGAAAAGACTCTATGTAAAAAAAACAACTGTTAACGTTCATGCAAAGGAGCACAATTTAGAGGGAAAGCTGGCAGTCCTGGTGTCACAGACCACACACTCAACACTCGCACAGACCACGCACTCAGGGATGAATGGAGCTGGCACAAAGATGCAAATGGTACGTAAGTGGTAGAGAAGAGATCCCGTCCTTCAACTCTGGGATACCTGAACGGGCTGTAATTCACCCAATGAAGGGCTGAAGTGAGGGGTACCACAAGTAACATAGAAAGTTTCTCTGTGGCTCCTCACTCCAATACCTATACTACAGAGCTACAAGAAACTGGGCTTACTTATCCTTAAAGTCTTTTGAAAGAATCTTCCAACTAGCTTTAACTCTATGCTTTACAAAGCTCTCTAAATTGTATTTACCAAATATTAAACTTAATACTTTAGTTTTATTACATTGAGTACCACCAAGGATTATATGAATCTTTATAATTCTAAAGTTACATGATCACATTTGAAAAAAAAAGTAATACAAAAGGGTCACTATGATGAGGACCACCAAATTTATTTTTACAAATATGTTCAATGTAATTGACTTAAAAATAATAACTGGCTCATTTCAGTCCCTGCACACAATGCTTCTCTTTGTCCCTTGTAAGTCTCTCAAATGTCTTATTTTAAAGGAATATATAGGACTCCCGGAAGACATTTCCCCATTTCTATTCTCTTCGCCTCCTGCGAGCCCTTGTTCTGTGTGATAAGGCAATCTCCTCCGGGATCTGAGCTGTGTAGTTTCACACCACGAGTGACAAGGACTCGACTTGAATAACTGCTGTGCGCAGGTTGTAATTATGTCAGCTGGAGTGTTGAACAAGGGGACTGATTAATGTGCGCCCCGGCCCAGGCGCAGTCCCCATCAAAACCTCTGTGCAGGCCAGCAGTGGGGACGGGTTAAAGCAGAAAGACAAAACATGCTGTACCATCCATGATAGATGAATTGCTCCAACAGTCTTCAGGCAGATGTTCCAGGACAGTATAATATACAATTACTCTGCCTTATCACCTTCCCAGGGACAATAAAGCTTCCTCCTTCTATAGCTCATGTGAGTGAAGGCAAAATTAGTTTTACTTTTACAACACTGACTCACTTATCATGTTGCCTTGATTGTGCTTTTACAGCTAAAGAAAACATATATTCCACTTTTAAACTAAAAAAAAACCTGAAAGTGAAACCTTGTTTTGAATCTCTATGTCAGAAATACAATATTTTAAAACATTTTGTGCTTTGTGAAAAAGAAAATCAAGGAAAGTAATAAAATATGTATGTGCATATTTAGTTAAAAACAAATACATACATACATCTTAAGAAGTAAGATCTGGATTGTAAAATCATTATATTCATAACCTCATTTTTCAAAGGCTGAACAGAAATCATTAATTAGAAGGAGCGTGTAATTAAAAATATGTATGTGCTGATATTGTCCATATATTTCTCAGGCACAGGCACCCAGTACCTGGAATCTGAGAGCATACAGTACAAATGGCTCATGTACTCATTACAACTCCTCTCAGACTCTGAGGCTTTGCTCTGCAAGAAAGCTGTGCTGGCCTAGGAAAGGAGACTTGCTTCCTCAACATTATACTAAAAGACTGCTGCTAAAACTAGAACGAACCTATTTTAGGAGGACTGCAGTGATTATCTCAATCACCTTTCACTAGCACCTATGGAAATGGTCCCAAAATGTGTGTAAACATGTATAAAACCGAAATATCTGAATTAGCAAAGGAAATGGATGGATTATTCTTAAGTATGAAAAACCAGCTAACACCACAACCTGAGAAACAGCCATTAAAAAAAATACTCGTGATTGTTACCATTTATAATAAAGCAAGAAAATTCTAGTAAGAATGCAAAAACGGCATAGCCCATGGGGTAGCATCTCTGACTTCCCCCCCATTTACTGATACTTGTATGTGCAATACATAATGTTACACTGAACTTGAGGATTTTGTGCACACATACATCACAACAAAAGTGTCAATGGCTTATTTCCATCTTTTAGTGGTTTAATACAACTGACACCAACATTCAGCAGTTATGATATAACCAAAGCCATGAAAACAAATCACACAATCCTACCTCACCCTAATGAGCGATGCATTTTCTTTTTCTTTTCATATTATATGTGCCCTCACTCCAAAACCTTCATGATCCTTATTATTACATATTTCATGGTAGGACACATTCCAGTCAACTTGCACATTTCTAGAAATCCTGCAATGTGAAGAATCTAGCCATCAATTCGAACCAGTCCTCAACAGGACTTGTGGCACAAAACCACACAGAAAAGATAATTAAGTTCATGATTGGTGAAATTGTTATAAAAGGTTCATAATTACTTGGAAAAAGTTAATGAAACAAAAGGTAGTAAAAGCAAGCTGGACTGGCTGTAAGTGAATGCAGAAATCAACAATCACCACAATAAATGACCAGCTTAGGAAGTCATTAGAGTGCCCTGTTAGATTTACTGATATCAGAATGCCAATAAGACAGGAAAAATTGTTTAGAACAAGCCACAGAAAAGATGTCACATTTTAAGACTACATTTAACATGAATGTTCCTTAAATGGTCATACTGAATTGTTAGCAGTAAACAACAATTTAAACTACTCACACAAACAGTTAAAGTGACATAGTCCTTTACAGAAATTCTTCTAAGTAAAATGACAGGCCAATGTCTGGGTGTGTACATGCGGAGGACATGGGTTAGTTTTGGAACATGTCAAGATAAAGTACAGTAATCTCAAAATACCTGTACAGTAATCTCAAAATGTAGAAATACTGTCACAACTGCCACTCAAAAAACAATCATGGTGGTGCACACCTGTAACTCCAGCACTTGGGGAATGAGGCAGGAGGACTGCTGTGAGATCGAGGCCTGCCTGGACTACGCAGTAAGCTCAGAACCAGCGGGGCTGTAGAGTCAGACCCTGCCTCAAAAACAAGACAAAGCAACACCACCACCAACACAACCCACAACCAAATGAGCAATCACAACAAATGAACAGAGAACTAAAGCACGGACACAGTGTGGGGCATTCAGGTGCCCTTCCGCTGCCTTCCTCATGCCTTCCCTCTGTTCCAGCGTCTTCTGTAAAATCCCAGGGAAACACGCAACTGCGTGCTAACCTTTCTGCTTTGGTTTTACTCAAAGCATCCCACCTTGCGCTGTCACGCCACACCTTGCACGGCTGGCCACATCTCCTAGCGGCAGGCACCTTCTCTCTGTAAGTTCTTCCCACTCCTGTGGGTCCGTTTCTCAGCCTCTCCGACACCGGCTATTAGCTCCTCTTTCCATGTTCTACACCTTCCAAGAGAAACATCAACCCACTGCTGCCTGCATGCTGCACACATTAATACTGACTTACACACCCACTGCAGTGTTCTCCTCCACCATCTCCTGGGGTCTCAAAGCAACACGCGCCAGACCACACTCGTCGGTATTTCCTTAAAGGGCACTCCTCTTCCTCGTGGAGTGAGCGCCACACTCGGCGGTGCCACCATTCACCCAGGAGCCGTGCACAACACACTGAAGGGTGACGAGATCTGTCGCCCTGCTTCTGTTAATTTGGTTAGCAAGTCCTTTCATTCTGCCCCCAACCCGAGAATCTGAATCTGCCTCCCTTTCTGTCTGCACAGGTACCACTGTCACATAAACTACTTTTCCCCTCAAACAGCTCAATCCAAGAAATAAAATACTTCATTTAGGTATAAGCATATTTACCAAATATCCTCTCAGTTTAAAAAAAATCTTGCTTTTTTTCTGACATTTCATATATGTGTGAAAGCTTGTAACTTAAGATGGAACAAACAAATTGTAGGAAAAAAATCAATTAAAGTTAATCAGCATATACCCAAAACTTTATACAGTGAGACATCTTCAGTGTTATGGTTAATAAGAAAGTTATAAAACTACAAGTTTTATTAATAAGAGTCAAGATAAAGTAATAATGAATAAAAAATTAGAGGAAAGATTAATATTGGTTAAAATTCCCTATAGGGAAAAGTATCAGGTTACATATTAAGCTAGTGAATAACAAATTACAGTTTACTTGAATTACAGGTCACTTATACCTCTGCAGTAAATAAATAATTATTTTACCAAAAAATAAAGTTTAGGAGTTCATTTTGTAGACTGTCTTATAAATACAGTACAGAAGAAAATGACACAAATAAGAAAAAGGCAAGGAAGTTTTCGTACTACACTCCTTTCATCAAGATAAAGGTGGGAAATTTATAAAGGAAATCACTACAGGAAACTTCAAGAAAAGACTAAATATACACAATCTATGTTATCACATCGAAGGCAGCATCTTACTTCATGAATGAAGTTTAATATATCAGAAGATAAATCAATACATAAAATTACAGTGACTTCCTCTGTCTCATAAATAATGTGCCTCACCTTTTTTTTTAACTATTTCAAGCTTTTCTTTTTCTTCCATGATTTTTATTTTGTTTTTCCATGCATTCTGCACATACCCACAGAGACGTATTATTTCAACACCTAAAAAGCAACTGGTATACTAGTATCCTGACTAAATTAATGAAAGTTTTCAAACTTTCCATACACTTCAAAGTGCTTTGTTACTGCTTTGTTACATTGTTTTCTCTCAGATCCACATGTGAGATTAAACCCAACTACAGCTGTGATGATGGCATACAATATTGTATTGATTTCTGTCAGTTCCTCCTGGTGATTATAGCGTTTGCCTAATAAGTTACACTGTATGAGCTTCTAACTGCCAAAGGATATAGATAGTTACATAGCAAAGTGTTTTTCTGTGTGATAATAGCTCTAATGTCTGAGGAATAACTTATTATGCAAGAGACTATTGTCCCAAAAATATTTGCTATTTTCTTCATCTCTAAGGCCTCCCTTCCCACCACAATATATACAGGTATATCTAACTACCACCCGAGGGACTGTCCATACTAATTCCTTGTAGAAAGACCATCCCTAAAGATAGCTTTGGTCCTTTTATAATGACTGGATTTGGGATTCAACAACAGCAAGTTAAATAAACATGTTTATGTAGCTACTACTTTAAGAGATAGCAGAGGGAGTGTATGGTCACTTTGTGTTCACAATGGCTTTCTAATTAATCTGTGATTGCAATGCCTGCTTCAGCTACATCAACAATTTATGTGCACTGATAAGCAAAAGGTTGTACATTCTCTCAGATCCTTTTCGCATTAAAGGTATCAAACCAATGTGTAAATTTTAATGGTACAAAACCTTTGCTTCCAAATATTTATGATTTTTTTTACTTTAAATGTCTTTTAGGATAAAATTATCAGTATCAACTAAAGGCCTAACATAAATAAATATCTGTGCTGTATCAGCACATTGCCTGCTAAGCTGAATCCAAAACTTTTTGTTTTGTTTTTTACAGTACTGGGAGTCAAACACAGGGATATCACTAACTAAGCTACAGTTCTTCACTTTTTTTTTTTTTTAAAGTTTTGATACAGAATTTCACTAAGCTGCCCAGGAGGGCCTCAGCCTCCTGGAAGGCAAGCACTAAAGCCGTACACCACGTGCTCAGCAAAAACCAGATTCCGCAGCCTGCGCGCTCGTCTGTGAAGAGGGAAGGAACGCAAAGTAGGAGTAGAAGTAGCTCTGCGTCAAAGTCCTACTAGAGAAAACCATTTAAGAAGATACCAAACTACAGAGATAAAATACACTAATGGAGTGTTCTGAGGAAAGCAAGGAATTATTTATTGAAGAAGAACCCAATTTCTGCTGCAAAGGAGAGACACAGTATGAAAAAGAACAAATTTACAAATAATACATATCTCACATTTCGCCAGAGAAACATGAAGCTATGATATAGTTTCGAGAACACTGGTTTCGTTACGTTAGAGAACACCTCAAAAAACATCCCGCCTACACATACAAGAAATTCTATGCAATGTGAAAGACAGTGTGATTCCATAACGCATCATCTTGACACACGCGAGGAGACTCTTTTTAAAGAAAATTTGTGTGTGGCAATGACCAAACACAATGTCACAAACCAGCCACGACACTGACATCTACCTGAAGGTGGCTGAGCCATGTGAAGGTGCAAAGGAGGAAGGGTATGACACCAGCAAGGACCAAGGACACAGCACAGCGGACACATCTGTTTTCCAGAAGAAATTCAGCACAACTTGAAGAAAGCTTTGGAATCACTCTTACGCTATGAAAAGATTCAACAGTAACTACAGTTTCAGGCTTTAAGCTTTTCTTTTGGCCTCCTCCATTTGCTGATTCCTCATTATGCAAATTAACAGTTACAACAAAAATGTATATAGAGAGAATCTGGGCCAGCGGTGCAGACCTGCCATTCCTGCATCCTAGGTGGCTGAGGCAAGGCGATCCGAAGTTAAAGTCAAGACTGGGTAATTCTGCAACTTAGTGAGACCCTGTCTAACAGGGAAAAAATAAATAACAGACTAGGGATACAGCTCAGGGAAGGCTTTGGGCTAAATCCCTAGAAACACAAGAAAGACTGGCCGACACTGTTATACTAAAATAACAAAATAGTACTGACTGGTACTTTAAATGACAAAAATAACTTTCATTTGAAGTTTATTCTCACCCTACCAGACTTGTGGCAATAACCAAATGGCATAACATAAAACCAAGTCTAATATTAATACTAGGTATCTCCAGTTTGATTATTTTTATGTAGTTTATGTAACAGCCATTTGAGAAACTCACTATCACCAAAAAGAAACATATACTATCTTTGAGTCTTTGGCAAAAGAAATAGTGTACTGTTCATTTCGATATGTAAATTATAGCTCCTTCCACTGGTATATATGATGTACCGTTATAAAGACAAAGATCTATTTTTTCCTCTTTGTCATTATTACCCTTGGGCAAATTCAAGTTAGTTCTCTCCATAGCTTCTCTTTGTGTCACCTCTGCACCCGCACAGGAAGCCAAAGGAAAACGGGAACTCTCTGAAGACATTCTCCAAAAGGAGAAAATTATCCCCCACAGAGTCTGCCTCTTTAACTTAGGATGCTGCTGAAACAAACATAAGATAAGAACAATGGATCCCATGGTACGTTGAATTCTTAATGCCACAATATCTAAGAAACTCAGCTTTACCAATTATGCATAAAATATTATATGTAGAAGTGTAGAAAAAGGCACGTTATGAATACATGGATGAAAATGAGAATAAAAACAAAATTTCATAAAATTAAAATGTATTAATAAAAACATATGCATTGATGAAAACAGGTAGTCCAGAACAAATAAATCACACATACAAAAAAATAAAAAATGGGAGCCAAAAACTGGCTCTTTGAATAAAACAAAACAAAAAAATCAATGTTGACAAATCTTACAGTTAAGAGAGGCAAAGAAAAAGGACAAAACTCAAATTACTAAGAGCAGAAATGAAGGAGCATCACCAAATTAAATGAAGGATGATATCTGAGAGTTAAATAAAGCACTTACTGCCTCAAAATATTTTTAATAACAAAATTATGAAAAAGTCTGCTTAAAAACTTGAAACAAGCTTTCAAAGGAAATATCTTCCATATATTTCTAGTTGAAATAACACTACCTGTATTAGATGTTATTTCAAATATCCTTAGACTCCCCAACAGGTAAAAAGAAAAATCCTGAGATTAAAAAAAAAGTTTATAAATTTTATTAAAAACAGCAGCTAGGAGCTAAATCAGACATTAAGCAAGGAAAGATCTAACAGGTTTTCTCTAAGACTTCAGTAAAACAACAGTATGGCTCTTTAATAGAGCTAGAAATTATAGACTGTGTCCTTCAACACATCACATGTAATATTTTATCATTTTAAGCAGTAGTAAGGAAAAAAAAAAAAAAACAGGAGCTGGAGAAATAATACAGTGGTTACAGGGTTGGCCTAGCAAGCTCAAGAACCTTAGTCTGATTTCCTAGCACCACATAAACTGGACGTGGTGGCTCATGCCTATAATCCCAGCATTTGGAAGGCTGAGGCAGGATGATTATTCTGAGTTCAAGGGCAGTCTATGCTACAAAGTGAGTTCAGGACCAGCCTAGACTACTAAGACTTTGTCTCAAAAACAAAACAAAAAAAAAAAAAAAAAAAAAAAAAAAAAAAAAAAAAAAAAAAAAAAAAAAAAAAAAAAAAAAAAAAAGAAGAAGAAAGAAAAAGAAAAAAAGAAAAAGGAAAAATTAACAGATTAAAAAACCACAAAACTCAAAGTTCATGTTACATTAGAACTATGGAGGCAGTTACAAAGATGAGAAAAAAAAAATCAAGCCATTAAACCAAAAGAATGCCAAGGCTATCTTAAGTACAGTAACAGGAATATACTTTAAAATGGATGAAACTCACTGGCTTAAAACTTCAAGTTTCTATTTTCTGTAACTTAATAAACTACAGTTAAAGTGATTTAGAGGATTGTCATATGTTGACACACTGGTACTAGAAAATTGAATCTGGGGCATGTGCACTCAGGTACCTCACCCTTCCTTTTTGTACTGTTGCTGTTGTTGTTTGTCTGTTTGCTTGTTTTGAGATACAGAGTCTCATTAAGTCAGTAAATTGCCAAGGCTGGGCTAGAATTTGAGATCCTCCTGACTCCTGTTACTTTTTATGGTATACTAGTGGTTTAGTTTTTAAATACATATTCATTATAAATCCTAAAAAATAAATTCAATGTAAGTTTCACATTGGAGGCAAACTGTGACTATTTCGAGGAAATTAATCTTTCATGTATAAGCTAATATAGTAAGTGAAACAGAAAGCAATTTGCTATTAGAGAATTCTATGAGAAAGTCTGTATTTTATACCATTAGAAAACTACTTACTAAAACGCAAAAGGCTGTTGTATTTTATTTGTTCATCAATATACGGAGACTGATGTAAAAACAAAATAAAGTTAAAATGAAAAAAGTTAACATTGTTTCCATTTTAACAAAAAAGAAACTCACTACATAAATAATATGGTAGGACTGTATGATTTGATTCTAAACTTACGTAGTCAAATTATAAAGCACAGTAATTAATGATGAAAGATATAAAGTAATGATAGAAATACTGACTTGTAATATGTTAGACTTTTGGATATTTTAACAGGAAAAGCTGAAGAAAGGGGTACATGTTCATATCTAAAGAGAACAAGATGTCACTGCCAAAATTAATAATCCAAACTTGAAAAATACCCCCAGGTTCAAAAGAACAATTATAAAATTATTTGGGGTTTCTGCCATTTCAGTGATATGTATATATGTAATATATAATGTTCACGTGGGTCCTTGGGGATTGTGTGCATATTCATACTGTGGCAAAACTACCAACTCTTCCCCTCTCCCTTTTGACCCCCACACCCTCTCTCCCTCTCTCCCTCTCCCCTATAAAACTGTGTAAACAAATCCATACATACATTTTCATGAATAGTTACTAATATTTCGCCACTAATACTCATTTTATGAAGTGAGAAGTATATTTTCAAATAATATTTAAACAATACTTCAGTTTCTAATCATGATCATTGACCTATAATATCGTTAATAGTGATACAGACAATAAAACTCTATAAAATTTTTATCTATATTAAGCAAATAAAAATCTGTATCAGAAAATATTTACATATTTCAAGTAATAAAAATATTAAGATAAATTATGGCTATATCTTTTTTAACTGCCAATGGTCATTTTTAAAGCTTTTTCTCATCAACAAGAATACAACGGTAATTGCTGTTGTTTTCACATTTCCCTCACAGTGACGGGTAGGGTGACACAGGGTGCAGGGTTCACTGTTCCCACAGTTCACTCATGGTGACTGGTCTCAACATCAAAAGGAGTCGGTGAAGCTCTGCATGAAAGTTAAGTTGCCTTTTGCTCACTGATAAAGCAGCATATACACACAATGAAAAAACTTCTGAATAAATAAAAAGGGTCTAAACTACAGTACTTCAGCCATAATAAAATTATTCAATAGTTTTAGAAAAGATAGAAATGACCTTTATCAAAGACACGAAATGTTTTAAAAGGAGACTAGGTAGACAGCACTAAAACTAAGTGTCTTGAATATTCAGAGGACAGTGACAAAATACTTGGAGAACACTGTGTTCTTTTTAACACAGTGCCTGATAGGAAGGCAACATGGATGTGGTCCAGCTGGCAGAAAAGCACGACTGCACAGAACTGATGCTATTTTTAGGAGACAACTTGCATAGGCCACAAGTACAATGACCTCAATGTTACAAGGAAGTACAACACTCTTTCAAACCAAGGAAACAGTTTATGCACTAAAAATACCAACAGTTTTAGTTTATGCACTAGAAATACCAACAGTCTTCCAAAGAGCAGCACTGATCAAAGACAACACCAATCCAACCCTAACCCTTGCGGTGGCGCTACCAAAGCCGTAGGAGTGAAAGCCCTGCTAGGCAACTTCAGCATGTGTCTCACCTGGTATGTATAAGGATTCTAAAAAAAAACAAAAAAACAAAAAAATCAGAGACAAATATTTTTAAAAATCTGATGCACTCTAATGTGCATCAGCGTAATTTGATGCCGCACAAGTTCTATTTCAGAAGAGTGTTTTTGAAACTAGGCATTTTGAGTGCAAAGCATTTCGACAGTTATCTAACAGTTTGGTTTGAATTAAATATACTATTTTCACTATAAATACTATCATGAAATCCATCTTGGTACAAAATAAATACACTGTAGACTTCAGAACACTAAAGCTCTGCAGTAACTCACTGAACAGTATTCTGTGACTGAAAGTAAAGTAAAACGCATGGTCTTGCTAAAACACTCACCAGAGAAGACAATTAAACTAAGTGCTACCTTCCCAACATGGCGATGATATGTATGTGCACAAAATACTCAAGATCAATGTAAACTTTATGTATTGCACTTATACGTATCAACAGAATGGGAGGAAAAAAACAAAGTGCTAATGTTTACCAGAAACTCTGCATGCCAGTGCTTGGCTAGGTAACTCCATGTGTGTCTGACCTGACAGGTCCAAGGATCTCCCACAAGGCCAGCCTACTAATAAGCCACACGTTCCAGATGAAGATGAAGTAGAACCACAGTTAGAAATGTCTGACCACAGCCACACCAGCAAGCCTCTTCACACGGCCTGTGCTGCTACCCTCCCCTCACACTGCGTGCTCAGCTCCCAAGACAGAAACTGGCTGAGGCTAACTCCACAGCAAGTATCACCAGGAACAACTTCTGCTTGAAACATTTTTGCTTGTCAAAAGCAAAAATGATATTAAAATTGATATTTGATACTGATATTAAAAACGATATTAAAATTGCAAAGAAACTACAGATTTCACAATCATGAAATCTATGTATACTTGGTAAACAATACTCCTATCTTAACTATGCGGTCTTGCATATAACTTTGTTTGAAACAATAATTATGCTACTTAAAAAGAAAAATTTGAGAACTATAATTCTATAGGAGACTTGATCTATGAAAAAATAAACACAGCATGTTAAGTATGAGAAATAAAAGTTCTACTGATAGACATTAAAAATGCTCCCCAAAGAGGAAAAAAGAAACCAAAAAAAACTATGTATAGCATGCAGACGGAAAGCATATAATTCTAGGAGCTAAGTATAATAATTTTAAAAATTAATCATTTTCTAATTGCTAGTCTGTGTTCTACAGGGAAGGCAACTATAGTATGATCTCTATAATAAGGAAACACTATTATTTGATAATTTTTACAGAACCTATACTAAAATAATCAAGGAACAATATGTAAATGCAAATATTTTCAAGCTGACTGTTTTTATGTGTCGCAAATACATGCTAATAAAAAGAACCCATACCATAAGCATCTTAGACTATTATCAGGACTTCAGTCCTTCTAATTGGATCCCCATTCCTCCAAATTTCCAAGAAATACCAATTTCATGTTATACAAAGAACTCATAAAAGGTTGAATGGATAAAAAATTAATGAATAAAATACATCTGGATATCTCTGTAGAATCTGATGGCCTTACACATAAAATGTAATGCAATAAGGTGACTGATAACAGAAATTATGGCACTATATTTCTGAAAGCACAGGTTACATATATAGGAATACAAAAATCTCATTTTTAAAGGTTTCGGTTGTGAGGTACACGATTTCCTAAGTGCCAGCAGAGGGTTGCTTGTCTTTAAAAGCACATCCCCAACATTTGCTCACCATCGTACGTGCCAGCAAGGGCAGAGGCCTCTAGCTCAAGGGTAAGTCTGGTTTTCCTTCCTAGAAAGATGTCATTGAGTTGTCCATAAACTCCAAGGTGATCAGACTACCAAAGAAGTTCGAAGCTCTCCATTTAGCTACAGAGGATTTACCATCTTACCTTCCACCGTGCTAGAGCATGCACACCCTGTCCTACAGGTAAGCCAGGGACTCAGCACTCCTTACTCTGGCCTGTGCCATCTCCCACCTGACCGTCCACCACGGCTCTGCATGTTCACCATGCCATACAGGTAAGCCAGGGATGTAGCACTCCTCACTCTGCCTCTCACTGGTCTGCACCAGTCTTTGCTGCTGCCACCGGAGCTAAGAACCTGTCATCTGGCTGACCTTTTTAAGTGAGGAGACCAAACATTCACGACCCACAAGATGATCTCAGCACCAAAATTCTATAGGTGCCATCATCTTCTCATCTCAAGAACGCACTCTCCTGGAAGTTTGACTTCCTTCTACATCACGCCGTTACCATGTGAGAAAGCCACCAGGGTTCTTTTCTGTGTTCTCCCAGGTCTCTTTACTTACCCACTCAAATATGTACTTTGATTATTTTTGAAAAAAAGAATTAGGTCCCTTATTATGTTGTAATGTCCTTAAAGGCAGAAAACATTGTTTAGATCCTCTCTCTTAGTAAGTGAAGGCACCTACTAAAGAGATACGACGTATATGCTCAACGATGGGTTGAATGCAACGGTTCTTTAAGTGCTGCTATAAACCACTACGTATTTGGGTGCAACATAGGATTATAAAAAGTATTAAGATTATTATAATAAAAAACTTCATATTATAAACTGTTATTGTAATACAGTCACAGTGAACACACGTCATAAAAACTGTGCCCAACTCAGTAATGCACAACATTCAGGGTAAACCGTACTGTAAACTACAAACTTTGTGTAATAATGACATAAGCGTGTCGGTTCACTGATTATAACAAAGAGGCTATTCTGGTAGGGGATACTGAGTGATAATGTGGGGTGATGCCCATGTATATGTGAGAATTTGGAATGTGCCCTTTCAATTTTATTATGAACCTAAAACTGCATTAAAAAGTCTATTTCAAAAAATCATTAACATTGGATACTAAAGTCCCAATCTAATATGTAACCACGCCATAATATATGGTAACTCATGTTGATTACAATACTGTCATTGTTGGTGACTGAGCAAGACCCCTGCCTTCTCTGGGCCCCTCTGGCCTTGTTACCTGTAGTCACACCACGGGCACCGGTAGGGCTTCTCTCCTGTGTGCACACGCTTATGCCGAGTCAAATGGGACTGGGTGGTAGAAGCAAAGTTACACTCATCGCATTTGAAAGGCTTTTCTCCTGAAAGATAACAATAAATATTATATATGAATAATAATAGCAATTAAACATGCAGAGCTAAGTCTGCTTCGACTACTAAAAAATTATGCTTTGTGTGGCAGCACGTGCCTGTAAATCCAGCAAACAGGAGGCTGAGGTAGAAAACTTTCCGTGAATGTGAGGCCAGCCTGGGCTACACAGTGAGTTCAGGACCAGCCTGGACCACTGAGTGGGACCCTGCCTCAACCGTCAGTAAATATAAGTAAGTAAGTAAAACTTATTTCTGGGGCTGGAGAAATAGCACAGTGTCTAGAGAGCTTGTCTAGCTACATGCGGAGCCCTGAGTTTGACTTCCCAGCACCATGTGAGCCAGGCATGGTGATGCACGACTGTAACTCCAGTACTTGGGAAGCCAAGGCAGGAGGACAGCTCTGAGTTCCAGGACAGCACGGGCTCCACACTGAGTTCAGAACCAGCCCGGACTTCAAAGTGAGACCCTCACTCAAAACAAGCTAACACACAACACCCCCAAATTATTTCCATAAAATGTTAAGAATACCATTTAACAATTCCACACCTTTAGGTTATATAAGGATTTGTTCTCATATTAAGAAGTTTGAAGGTTATCACTGATTTTGTTTTAGACTATAAGAAAGGTAGAGAGTACATGTTAAAGCATATCTTATATAATAGGAATCTAAATTATTGATATAGGTCAGCACCTACCTAGAATGATTTAACAAAACTATTTTACATTATCGGCATTGTAAGTACGTTGGTGAGTTCAGAATGATGGAAAAGCATAAAACTGTGATGTTTTGAATAAAAGATATAAAACTTACTTTAATATTAAATATGAAGAAAAATAAAATCAAGATTTAGAGAGTTAGAAGGAAAACTGGAGTTCATTAGGCAGATTAAAAGGTACAGAAGCCTCAAAAGTTAAAGGAAAAACATTTAATGCCACTTTAAAACATGTCAAACCTTTGGAGACACAATTACAACAAGGAACAGAGAGCGCAGCACTACGGAAGATCTGGAGAGGGTCCCTGGTTTGGGATTCCTTCACCCCTCCTTCCTCCCACTCGTGTCAAGACACTCCACATCTTGGAGGTGTTAATATCACTAGCTAGAATGACCAGAGAGCACTGGAAACATGGCTGCTTACTTTTCATTTATGTAAATTTAAAACCTGATATTTAATTCAGCTATTGAGAAGATATTTAAACATGGTTAAAACAGTTTTGGAATCTGAATTTACTTTTTAAAATGCAAGATCTATCAAACCAAAACAAAGATGATGTTATGTCATTTGAAAACTTACTCTGAATTGAGATGTGAAGTGTAAAAATACACATCTAATTTCAAAATTAGAGTTCAAAACTAACAATGTCACTATTAATGTTATATTGATTTCACGTACAAATGATCATATGAAAATATTTGGTTAAACTCACTGAACTAATTTTATCCCGTATTTTTAAATATGACACTAGGAAACGTAAAAGTACAAAAGCATAACTCATATTACATTTCTGTTGAATACTGATGAACTAGAAATCCTCATGACTCTATTCCTCCAAACACTTATTAGTAATATTCTTTTAAACAAGCTTTATCCTGATTAACTTCACATGTGATAGATTTATTTTTATGTATCATTAGTCAATCATTCTACTTGTTACTCATTTTCCAAAATTTTATGGTGGCTTTTAAAATACACAGATTTATGTAGAAAATGAAAGAGCAAATACATTAGCTTAAAATTACATCCATTTAGTTATCAATGAAACTGTTTCTATCATGAAAATCACAATGGTTAGAAATTCATCCTCTATCTACAATAACACTTAATTTATTACATACACATCTTGCTTAATGGTGTTTTCCTCTGTGAGGCAGAGGAGAGTGACTATGTAATTCCATACAGGGCTTTAGTTCTAACTCTGGTCTTGCTGTATCTCTCTGCCATCTTCCAGAACTCTTAAAAGTGGCCAAAAGAACGATACCACCAAAATTTAGTGTAATATGAGGACTGAGATTTCAAAAATGTACAGGAAGTTCACACTTCCTAAGCATGAAGTAACGAACTGATCTTATATGCCAAATATAGAACGTACAGTCTCTCGTCGAGATAAAAGAGAGAGCACCTAAGTGGTCCTTACCAACAGGTCAGAACCAGTAAAAGATGAACAACTAGAATACGGCAAAAATTCTGCATATGTACTAAATGCAAAAAAGCTATAATTTAACAAATCCTGATGGGAAATCATAACTTTTTTTTCAAAGACAGGGTCTTGCTCTGTAGTTCAGGCTGGTCCTGAACTATGTAGCCCAGGCTGCTCTCAAACTCACAACCCTTCTGACTTACTCTCCCAAGTGAGGGGGATTACAGACAGGAGCCACCGCACTCAGTTTATGTGGCGCTGAGAAATCCACCCAGGGCCTTCAGTCTGCTAAGCAAGTGCTTTAACCACTGAGCTATGCAACCCCCACCCCAGGAAATACTTGCATCTGACTTATTTACATAAGAAGTAAAGAAAGGGACAGAGGAGTGGGAAAGAAATAAAGAAATGAGGACTGGAGAGCATGGGAGGAAGGGCAGGGCAGGACAGGGGAGGGCAGGCAAGACCAAGCTGTAAAAAAAAAAAAAAAAAAAAAAAAAAAAAAACAACTTTGTGTTGCTGGGCCAGGTGGCACATACCTGTAATCCCAGCACTTCGGGAGGCTGAGGCACGTTAGGGAATTGAGACCCTGTCTCCATTCAGTAACAAAAAATGGCTGAGGATGTAGCTCAGAGGAAGGCCCTGTGCTCAACCCCCAGTACCATCAAAAAAATAAAATAAAATAAAATAAACAAAAAAAGAGCTTTGTGTTAAAAAAGGATTTTGGTCTCTCATTCAATTGTCCTTAAGATAGATCCACCTGAAACATTCCATTCAAGTAATCATGCTCCCAAAAAACTTAACCCATACATAACTCTCCGCACCCAGTTTCTAAACCTCTGGTCAATCACCTTAAATTGCTGAGGACAACTTAACCATACTAAATAGCACACAAAAACTCACTCTCAGGGTGATGGTATGTGATGATTTAGTTTGAGGAACAATACATTGGTTAAAGCTGAAGGAAGACAGCTCCAAACTCGTCATATTCAACTGAAAAATATTCCTTGTCACTGATAATTAGGCACACAGAATCATACCTGAAAATGTTACATTCATCATGAAAATTCAATCTGGACATTGCATTAACAGAATAATTTAAGTGCATGCCATCATTAAGGACAGTAGTGTATGAATTGGGGAAAAAAGCTGGACCTGATGACACAAAAGACCTTTACTCGCAGCACTAAAAGTGGCTGAGGTAGGAGGACCACAAATCTGAGCCCAAAGAGCCAAATACATGACTTAACTCAAGACCCTGCTTCAAAATAAAAACTGGGCTGGAGATGTCACTCAGTGTAGAACCTCAGTTATGTGTTTAGTCAATAGAACCACCAAAGTAAAAAAAAAAAAAAAAAAAAAAAATCAGAAATTATTTTCCTTTTTTTGGAGGGGAGCATTAATTTACTAACTTGGCTACCTGATGAGAAAATGTATACAATAGTTGAACAACTTGAATGAGGTATAAAAGATATATGAAAATATTCCAAATTTATAATGTGCATTGGTGCATTTTGTTACTGATGTAACTACTAGCACAATCTGGAAAATAAAAAATAATTAGCCCCAATCAGTGCCCACTCCCTATTCTTTCCATCCCCAAGTAGCCATCATCTGCTTCCTGTCTCCATATTTAATTACCATTTTCTAGAAATTTACCTATATGCAAACATATGGTATGTACTCTTCTACCTGGTCTCTCCCTTGGAATAATTATTTTGTGACTTTATGTGATTATAGGAATAAATACTGGGGTAAAGAGGAATGACACAGAGGTTAAGCACTTGCCTTGCAAGTGCAAGGCCCTGAGTGGATTCCCCAGCACATCATAAATCTCAGTGTAATAACACACATCTGTAATCTCAGCTCTTGGGATTAAGGCAGGAGGATTGCCTTGAGTCCAAGGCCAGCCTGGACTACACCATGAGTTCAGGACCAGCCAGGACTATAAAGTAAGACCCTGTCTCAAAAACAAAACAGACAAATACAAGTATAAATACTGCATTTACTGTTCTGGCTGCATAGTATTCTTGATGTAGATGTACCACAATTTGCTTGTCCATTTATCACTAGAAGGATATTTGCTTTCACGTGGTTATAACAAAATGAATTAGCTTTAAATGTTCATACGCAAGTCATTAAAAGGACAGATATTTCCTTACTCACATGTAAATAAATACTATGGGATGGGTGCGTAATACAATTGGTACATATTTCACTTTGTACAAAATGGTACAATTTTTCAAAGCGGTTTGACTACTGTTACATTCACCAGCTGTACATTAGAGTTCAAGCAGCTCCAAGCCCTCACCTCATTTGATGCGGGTGCTACTTTAAACCTGTGCTTTCTATGGATACAAGGAATCTTCTCGTATGCTTGCTGGTGATACCTTTATTCATGCAGCACCTGCTCAAACCTTTCAATCTTGTTAATTGACAGCTAGCTTTCTCAAAATTGTGAGAACTTTACTTTCTAGACCTAAACATTTTTGTTGTTGTTGTTGTTTTGTTTTTGAGAAAGGGTCTTGCTCTGCAGACCAGGCTGATCTTGAACTCACTAAGTAGCTCAGGCTAGCCTTGGACTCACAGTAATCCTCCTGCCTCAGCCTCCAGAGTACTAGGCTTACCAATATGAGCCACCACTCCCTGCTTTTAAATCAAAATACTTCATAAAACAGTGATTTGCAAATACTTTCTAAGTCTTTAGTTGGCTTTTCAATCTCTTCTCAGTGTTTCTTGAAAAACATTTCTTTTTTTCTTTATAAAGTTCTCAACAAGTTCCTAATTTTTCAATTTCTTTCTTTTATGAGTCAGGCTACTAATATGTTAACAAGGAAATCTTTGGTAACCCAATGTCATAAAGGTTGTATTCTATGTTTTCTTTTAAAGTTTACATAACCTTAAATTTCACATTTAGATTATGATCATTTTAATTTTCAACCCAACATATGAATCAAAGTTTTTATTGCATATAGACAATTCTAATATTGAATTTTTGAGACTAACTAGTCTTATCAACAGTCAAGCGAACTTCAGGTGTGTATCTATTTCTGTAATCTATACTGTTCCATTGATACATCTGTCTGTGTCGATGCTGTGGGTAGCAGAAAGGCATATGCAGAAGGGAACGAGCAGAACAAAACGTAGGCCTGAAGGCAAGAGCTACATGCTTTGAAAGAGCAGCTGCAAGGCAAGGACAATGGAAGACTAAAGGAGAAGAGGGACTAGACAAAATACTGCAAGAAGAAGCTGCAAACAGACATAGCAGCATGCAGCACAGGCACTCTGGAGAAGACCATGTAGCCTTAGTTAACCTCTCCTCATTGTAACATCACTAACACACCAAGCACAGGCATGGCAGTCCATGAATATGATTAAAACTAGGCGAATTATGGAATGCCTATGCACTATAAAGTAACAACTACATAACCTAAAAGAACCAAGGTGAGGAAAAAATCTTATCAAACCAAGAAGACCAGAAAGGCATAAAAAAAGGAACTGTCAAAATCACTGGGTCTGTCCACTCATTAGACGCGACCTCCTCTGTCTATGGACACTTCCACTCTCTATAAATCTTCCTTGCTTAGCTTTCACATTGCTTGCACGTGGTCTCTGACCAGAGGCTCTCCAGCTGGGCCAAGTCCACAAAAACCAAGTGTCCTCATCCATCACTGGTCATCCTCCACCATCTCTCTCCACGGATAACAATGCCATGACAGAATGAGTTCATTTTTCAGCTTTATCATAGTAAGATTTGACATGAGGGAGTCCAATCTTGTTCTTCTTAATCTTATTTCACTACTTCAGACTTTCGCCCTTCTATTTTCTACAAGAAATTTACATCAGTTTTTTATCATTTGTACAGGAGTGAAATCTAGGGTCATCACAATAAGCTACATGCTTAGCCCTTTACTTCCTTTTTTACTATAAGAGAAGATATGGTTGAACTGTTGAGTTGCCTGGATGGGGCTCAAACTCACAAAGGTACTTTTTCAGCCCACAGACTACTAGGATTATAGGCATGCGCCATCACTCAGAGACCTTTTCCATCCTTTCTTTCTCCCTGAACTCTCTATGTAGCCCAAGCTGGCCTCAGACGTGACAATCCTCCTTCCTCAACCTCCCAAGTACTAGAATTACAGGCATGTGTCACAAGGGCCAGCTTATGCAATGCTGAGGAATTGAACCCAGGGCCTTGTGCTCATTAGGCAAGTGCTCTAACCATTGTACATTCTTCCACTCTGACTGCTACTTTCGTAAAATATAAAAAAAAAAAAAACAAAAAACAAAGGAACTGAAATCTTAACAATCTTACCAAATTAAGTATTCAAATCCATCATGAACATGGTATATTTTGTTAATATCAGGCATGCGTTGAAGTTTTTACCGTGGGGGTTCTCTACAGCTTTTGTTAGATTCATGTCTGAACTGGATGACTTGTTTGAAAATACATGACAAATATGTGCACAGGTACACTCTGTTCCGCTGATCTATCTGCCCATCTTTATGTCAATAAAATGCCTTGATTATGGCACCTGTGTAAAAAAGACTTTAATTTACACAGTATAAATCCCGCACATTTTAACATAATGAGAATAGTAGTCAAGCATTTATAAGGTTATGTTTACTATGCAAATTCATCAATATATTCTGAACTCTCATTCCTGTAGATTAATTGTAAAAAAAAAAAATTACAGCCTAACTTATTACTGCCTTGTTCACTGTAATAGCCTTGGAAGACTACTTTAAGCTATCCACCCTTAACAGGTTTGGCCAGTATCTGAAAGATGTAAAAGGATGACACTGTAACCACCAGGGCCTAAGTCAGTGGCAAAAGATCAAAGATTTTTTCAAAATTAAGGTGCTTGGTTTGGAAGTTCAACATAAGTTCTTTTAAAAATGTGTTTAATTTTAACTTTCATAGCATTATTATATGACCCAATTTAAATTTAAACACAATACTTTTAAAGAATAATGTTATTTATGTTCTTTGTAGTTCTAAAAATTTGAAGTCCACCTTAACAGAGTATACTGTAGTGAATTATAAACTGACGTTTCATATTTATCATGACAATACCATAGATTAATATTGTGGTTTGAATCTGGAATGTCCCCCAAAAGTCTCATGTACTTGAATGTTATAGATTGTCTATGGAACCACGTGCTGTTGGGAGATTGGGGCCTAGTCTGGAGGGGTGGATTATAGGTATGTTGTAGAGTGGATTACAGGCGTGTAGTGGGGGCTTACCACACCTTCCACACCTGGATCCAGGAGGGGCTGATCACTGAGATGAGACACTGGGAAGGATGTATAAGCTGCTTCCTGCCTTCCTCAGAGGTCTAGTCTCAACCTGCCTTGACTTGGCTTCCTGTGTGTGATGTCCAGGAGCTGCCTCCACCTTTGTCTCCGCCATGTTCTTCCATTGTTGCCTGAGACCCCTGAATGGACTGTGACCTTCTGCAACCTTAAGCCAAAATAAACCTTTCCTACTCTAAATTTGTGCATGTTGGGTACTGAGTCACAGCAACAGAAAAGTAGCTAAAGTAACTAAGGTAACTAAGACAATTAAGTTGAATACTACTTACAAATTCTGAATTGTATGTAGGAGAAATAGGAGAAATTACAACGAGACAAAAATACTATACAGCATAGAACAGTATGCTAAGGAAGGCTAACCCACATTTGAGTTCCCTGTCCACTTATGCAAAGGATAGTTTATTTAAACCTGTACATAATAGTTAATTTGTAATTCATTTGTTTTGCAACATTTTGCTTAAATTGACTTCATAAACTTTTTTATCACATAATTTCTTCAAGAAAATACACTACAGAATTGCCTATAAATGTTGTTGTTAGTTTCAATATCTAGTCAAAATATAAGTAAAATTTCTAGACTAAAAACTGAAGAAACTTTTATAAATTTGAAATAAGAATTTCAGTTTGCTAAATATATAACTCTCTAAAATAAGAAAGAACTCTACCTGTTAACAAAGTTTTTGATGAAGGACTCATTAGAAATAAAGTTTCTAAATTCTTAGTCATTCCAAAGCCAAAAGCATGAAAAACCCACTTAAGATATTAACTTTGAATACTCGTATACATACTATTCAAAACAAAACGAAGGAAGTTTCCATTCCTCCCCTATTTCCTTTACATGACCGGACAGCACACTGTTTGGATAGTGCTGCTTTTCATACTTTGGTTTACAAGCAATAATCTCAACCAAAATAACCATAAAGAAATACTTTATACCTTAAATAAAAGAAATTCAGAGCAGACACTAGAACAGCTTGCTGCCACAGTACAATGTCCTTTCGTGTGTCAGCCATCTGTCAGAGGGGCTGACCAGTCTCCTGGAAATCACACTTCACATTCCTTAGGGTAGGCTGGAGGTTATTAAGCTGGCCAGGACTCTTCAACTGCATGTGAGGATTGGTTCCTGTGCCCTTGAATCAAGGGTCTCTGACAGGTGATAAAAGTAAATCTCAGAATGGAAGATGTTTTGTGTCAGCCCCCTCGACAGTCTGTATTGCAGCAGGGAATTATTTACGCCATTTGGAACGTCTTGGATACCTATCGCTTTCCAAGCTGATAGTAATTTGTGTGGGCACTCTGTGGTAAAAAGGTAAACCATGTCAGAAAGGGACACATCAAAGAAATACAGATTTCAAATGCACCACTCTGGTCTGGCCTTGGGAGAAAAGCTGTATGTTGCCTAAACATTTTAAATCCAGCATAAAAGCCAAGTGCCTAGACTGAGTTGTACTGAGATGTTCTGCAGAAGCCAAGAGTCTGAAGAACTGACTTCAGTTTTAAGAATCATGTTTGATTTGTGCTACAGAGGCAGATAAATGCCAAAAAGACAGATACCTCTTTCTGTGAGACATTGTCCTATATGGTATAAAGTTAATAGCAAAGTAATAAGGAGCCTCTGGAACTGACATAAAATATAAAGTTGTGCTGGCTCGATAAAGGCTTCCTGATCGATCCATCAGCTGGGATGTCTGCAACTGCAGCATGACTATCTCCACACCAGGGTGGAAGAGGGGCATTACCCACTAGTACAGGTGGCAGAGAGGGGAGTCTGCAGCTCCCCAGGCCACAGCAGAGAGAACCAGGCAATCTACAGTGACATTTAAATGACATCACTTCCAGCACCAGTAAACTGAAAACATTACGAGTGAAAACCTCAAGGAGTACACTGTTTTTGAACATACTTCTAACTCTTACACAACTGGGGTCAGGGACAACTGCCGTCACTTAGACATCTCCTGTCATGTTACACTGAATCCTAAAGACAGTGAATTTAAAAAATGCTTATACAGGTAGCTTCTCTAACTTATATACAATTAAGTTTTGTGTTTTTAGAAGTAAAGTTTATGTTTCCATCATTATACTAAACATTGGAAAAGTCTGTTCAATTCAACAGCTCTTGGGCTATAGAGAAATACGAATCATATATATGCAAGATTTAGAAGCAATGGCTGACATTAATTTTCAGTGATCCTGTAAATACTATCTTGGGTAATGAAGCTGCTTGTAACCTGTTAAATATAGCATTTCAAGAATCATAATGCCATATCTTTGTACTGTCATGACATTTGGAGTATAACTAACTCAACAATTCTTCTTGGTGCACTAAGAAAAGGATAGCATGTTTTAGTGTATCAACTGTATTACCACGTGACATGTCATCTTATCTAGGAAATATCTTCTAAAAATGTGCTTCTAACAATAATTACAATGGATACCTGGCACCAATCTGCAGTGTTCTGGGCATACATAATTTAGGGTTAGGAAAATACCAGTAAGTACGTTCTTAAGAACCATCAGATTATACACTATAGGAAACAAAAATTTCACGAGTATTTTACTTTCATTCTTACATGTTCCTAACTGAAAGGAATCACCCAGAAAGGTGGAACACAGCTAAGTATTATCTAAAAGGTTCCTAGGTATCTTACGCTCCTTCATTGGTGCAATTCATTCTTAAAAGTAACAATAAATGAAACAGCATGGAATTCAGATCGCATCTATCTGCAGATGAACTTTGGATAGAACAGCAGGCAGTTAGACAGAGACACAAAGGAAAGACGGGACCTGGGGCAGCACTCAGTAATCAGAAGCATGAGTGTCTGGCTGATTCCTCAGCATGACATACTAGCTGGGTATAGTTGTGCACACTTATAATCCCAACACTTAGGAGACTGAAGCAGGACGGCCTTGTGTTCTATGTCAGCCTGGGCTACAAAGTTAGTTCAAGATCACCCTAAATCAAAAAAAAAAAAAAAAAAGCAAAGAAGTATGTGAGATAGGTGAGGTAGTCCAGCAGGCAGGCAGGTAAGACGTGCCCGGTGAGAAGAGCACAGCGTGGCATCTCCAGTGCCCATCCAGGAGGCTAGGGCAGCCTTGTTAACAGAGAAAACAGCTGTACTTTTATGTACGCTTCAGGAATCAAACTGTTTTTTTTTTCCTCCTACTTAACATGAGCTTGCTGGTGATACCTGACCCCTAAACTACACAGTGTATTTACTTGTAAGTAGATAATCCTGGAGAATTCAAACTCTATTATTTGAACAGAATTTTTGGAGGGCCTTCAAGTACATGTCTATTGAAGAAAAAAAAAGAAGAGAAATGTAACCAATAAAGCCAAAAGTGGTGGCAAAAGGGGTTTGAACACCTGATGCTTTTCTCTGCAGAGAACCCTGGATCCCAACTCATGACTGACCTGTGTGCTGCCTCCGGTGCTTGGTGAGGGCGTGCCGCGTCCCGCCAGCAAAGCCGCAGAGGTCACACAGAAATGACTTCTCGCCTGTTGCAACAATAAACAGATGAGGGACTGTGGAGGTCACAGATCATTAAAACATATCTATCAAGGCTTTCAGGGTTACTAATTCCTCCAATCAAATGTTTCCATGTAAATATGTCAAATGGGAATGAAATTACCACTGCGGTTTATTGACTGTGATAAAATCTGAAAAGCACCACTGAACATAATTACATACTTGTCAGACCCATAAAAATTAGCTTTATTATCAATGGAATGGTTTTGTACAACTTCATTTCTGGTAGATGTCTTCCAGATGGGGTTGCTTTATGCACTTGAACAGTTTTTATGCATATCCTGATTTTTTACAATTCTCATACATCTGGCCTTTCTGAGCTGAGTAAAAATTGCTTGGAATAGTTAATATTCAGTAAATATGATACTGGTTAAATAAAACACTGAATGTTCTCACAACTTAAGAATACTGAAAGGGTTTTACCACATTCTATTAGCTTCTTTCTTAATCACTTCCTCCTTCCTATCATGAATTAAGTGGCTTAGCTAAATACATAAAGACCCAAAGTAACAATGGAATCTACTTTACTCAGTACCAATAATAATTTAATACTACTTGTTTCTCAAACATCTACTGCAAGAGTAACAAAACAAAACAAAAACAGAAATTCTACACAGAATTTCTAAGGGTTGTCCAAATACTACAAAAACTCCTGTTTCACATCCTTACTAATAAATGAGGACTGGAAATTTCTGCAATAATTAGAGATGAGGCTGGAAGCATTCGATAAGAATGTGAGCAAATGCTCATTTTCAAAACATTTTCATACAAGATAACATCCTGTTCCACAGTTTATGAATGCAGTATTATCTTTCTATGGAGCATACGTACGCAATGAGCACTGGCCACTGACGCAGCTCATTCTGTTAGACTCACAAAACCAGGTAAAACATAGTGAAAATGCTAACCTGGGACGGACATCGTGAAATTATAAAATACTTTTCCAGAAAGAAAATAAATCACATTTATATTACCCATTTAAAAATTTTAATGCAACAAGTCTTCCCGGAGTTTTGCCTGCATCAGTCTGCTCTTTCCTAGCATGTGGGTTACTTGACAAAAGAAATTTAGCCAGTAGCACTTTCTGATATTGTATCTGCCATTTTAAGGTTAAAATAGATAGTAAATGTAGGAAGGCAGAGGAATTATAGTAATCAAAAAAGAGTATTCCCTCACCTAAGCATATTCGTGGCTTTTCTAAATTAAGTGAACTATTATTAATAAAAACACCTGTAATCAAAGTATACTTCATCTTATTTCCCAAAGGTATGTTTAAATATTCATTATCATTCAAAAGAGATGAAGCTAAATATTTTACTATTGTTACTTTCTTATTTTCGGATTAAGTTATTCCTTGGTAACACTATTTAAATATAGAAAGAACAGGCTGTGAAGAATAAAGTTTAATTATAATCACTCATCTAATTAATCAATTTAAAATATAAAACTTCCTAACTAGCTGCAATATCAATCAACTAACATTGAATCAGGCTCTTTTTACAACTTCTAAAAGACAATTTTTACTTTTTAGTTTAATCATCACAAGAGCGTTCTGGACTCGTGTGTGTGCTGGAACAAGCACACATTTCCACATATGCACAAGACTAAACAGGCAGGACCTGTGTAAAATTGCATATGTGACCACCACACATACACATGTGGTTATACACACATGCATTTTATTGTGTGCAGTACTAGAAATGCTGGTGTGGTAACATCTGGAAGTCAGAATTTCAAATGAGAAATGAGTGTTCCTATTGCTTATAGATTCAAGAAAAATATTTCTTCTAACATTTATGAATACCTTTGTTACCTACAAATTTCTTGTAAAATAGGAACAATGAGCATAGAAAACATGGGATTTATATTCATACTTATACATGTGTATACAGAATACATATATATTGAGCCCTACTAATTTCACTATTTTAAAATAGTGAAAATTATTCATTTTCTATGAGATTTTATTCCACACATATTAGTGACCTTGATTTATTTGATGTGTGGAATTTTATTTAGGAAGGTAGTCTCCAATGAATTGTATGTCACATTTACCCTGATTTGTTTTTCATTTTAAATTCAATTTCTCTTTTTTTTTTTTTTTTTTTGGTCATGGTAGGTAGTAGGATAAGGGTTGAACACTGGGCAAAAGAATAATATCGAAGAAAAAATTTTAAGAGAAAAGGCCGTATTTCACTCATTACAAAAAGAAGCTCATTTAGCATGCCATATTCATAAGAGAGCACAAATTTAATGGGGAGCTCCTTTTGGCAACAACTCAAATTAGTTTCAAGTGTGCCATTTTGCATTCAAATGTACAAAGACGCGGAAACCAATCCTTTATTTTCTATTAGAAAACAGCCACTGTCCCCTATCTCTCATTATGGTGCAGACTACAAGACCTAACAACAAAAATCCATATTATTGATCCAGCCAAGTCTCCACAATTATTCTTTAGAAGGAAACGCCGACGATAAATTACATCTGCACTGGCTTTTCATCTGCTGTTCGATATAAGTGATCTCTCAGGGCAGGCTGGAGACCTTAAATCGTCAACACCCTTGTCAAGGAAGCTAAGGAGGCTTGGGCTTCCTACAAACTGCTTCAGAAGAACTTTTAACCTATAATTTCTAACAATAATATAAGATTCTTGACAATCAGAAGAACATTTGGGAATGCTGATTAAAATTTACTATATTTTCCCTGAAACAAATTAAACTCTCTGAGGTAAAAAGAAGCACAAAAACACCAAACGGTTCAAGTCAAATAGCATAGTGAAACAACAAGAGTGATCAGACATAACTTCTAAGGGAGTTTCGGTGGCAACATATTAAGACAGTGAGAATCAAGTTATAACATAGCACATAACAACAGAATAAAGGCCTAAATTGTCTTCAGCGCCACACCCAATATAGTTTTAATACTGCTTTCCCTATTAATTAGCTTGAATCCCACAAAGTTCTTCCAAACTTCTCATTTAAAATTTGTGTGAATATGAATCTTCTGATGCACAATTTTGTGAAAAACTATAGTAAATTTATACAGATTAGTCTCTATGTATTACTAAAACTTTTAAATTATACAGTATCTTTGCCTGAAGATTAAGTTGACTAAAATTTCCAAAATGTTACAAAAATCCAAGACTCAAATCAGGGACTAGTTTGTATCTGCAACAAAACATAAGTTTTCTTTGGAAATATAGCACACAGGCTGGGGGTGTAGCTCAATTTTTAGAATGCTTGCCCAGCAAGTACAAGGCCTTAAATTCCTTTCCCCAGAGCCACATCACCAGGTATAAGGGTGCATGCCTGTAATCCCAGTGTTCGGGAGGCCAAGGCACCAGGATTGGTATGAATTCCAGGACAGCTGGGGTAAAATTGAGTTTTAAGACTTCCTGGTCTACAGAGTGAGACTCCATCTCAAAAAAAAAAAGTAACAACCTAATATCCTAAATAATATTTAAGGTTCACCTGTATTTTAAAAAAGTGTATAAACACAAATACATACACACACCACAATTAAGCTTCCATATATGAGCATATTTAAACACAAAAACATGCATACATGCACATTAAAATGTTACTTCTAAGGTACTTTGAGCATCATGGAAAAGCAACGGATGCTATCATACATTTCATACATAATCAGCACGATCTTTAAGTTCAGCCAACAGGACATCATTCCTATCGATTTGATTACCAGCAAAACAGGCAAGGTACATTTACCACAGCCCACTACAACTCCCTCTGCCCAGCCGCCTAGAAAGACGGGGAAGTGGCACACCTGTGTGCGTCCTGTAGTGGTCTTTCATGGCGGAGGCTGTGAGGAATGAGTAGTGGCATGTGGGCCAGGTACACTTAAACGGCTTCTCTCCGGTGTGTAGTTTCATGTGGTTGTTCAAGGCCCACTTCTCTGTGAAACTTCTATCACACAAATGGCATGTAAATTTTCTGCATAAGAGAAAAAGAAAATAATGTAAATGTGGGGTGCCCAGTAACATGGAAGGCCCAGACATAATGAGTGGTGACCCTGTAGGGCGGCGCACAGCCTCTGCGAGGAGAACTGCGGGCCTGGTCTGTCATGTCTGTATAACCGGGCATTGATTTTTCTGTCGAGGCCTGGCACTTCAGCCATTCATTCTCTGCTTTGCGGTTGGGCCCAACGGGTTTGAAAAATTCTGTTACAGTCCAGTCACCCCTGAGGCAAAAGTGAGAATAGATTTCACCTGTACAGGCCTACACCACTTATCCAGGGCATGGGCTGTCAGAGCAAAGGCTAAATGAAATGCTATCCACACTCAGCCACTAAGACAAGCTCCGCTGTCTGCCAGGCAGAGCACTGCTTCTCAAAGACACCCAGCAGCCTTAAAACACCGAGTTCCTGGAAAGAAAAGGGAGCCCTGCCTGTGCTTCCTGATCAAGGGGTCTCTCTTGGTAACCCCGATGGTCCATAAAAACTTTTCTTGATAAAAATAAAGGATGATTATGACTCTAAGTCTTTATAAAAATAAATCTTTGACACAAAGAAACTAAAATTATTCTTATATTTTTAAAACCTGATAATAATGATCAATAGGTATACAGAAAAATATTCCGTATTTCAGGTAAGATCTTTTAACATCTTTAATAAAAAAAGATAAATTATAAAAACTTCCATATTTCTCCAAGTTGATCCGATGTTTATCTTTTACTAGCATTCAAAGTAATCACTAAAATTTACTTTTGGTTTCTTATACAAGGGAGTATAAATCAACCACTGTGACTAACCCAAGATAATGAGCAGTCAAATACAGTGAATTAGAACCCAATAATCAAAACTGAAATACATTAATAATCTGTTAAGAATCATGCCAAAAAAGAGACCACTGAAGCTCAGTTTGACTACCATAAATTAGTCAATACTTCTATAACTGTAAGTACTTAATATCTATGTTTTATAGTACATTATCAACAAGGAGTAGTAGTAGAAAGAATAGAGTTTTACATAAAAGTTTTAACCATGATTTTTAAATTTCCAATGTCTCATTAAGGAAGAGAAAGAATCCAAAGCCAAAATAACTTTTTCATTTTTGAGAGTAAATGAATTAATAAATTGCCTTAAATAATTAATCATTTGGAGTGTCATAAAATCCTTTAATCAAAGTACAAATTATCTTTTAGAAAAATCTCTTGCTTTATGTATTTACGAAGTCTAATCCTAAATGGAATAGAAGTAAAAACTTCTAAAGATTTAATAAATGCCAAAATATGTAGTAAGAACTTCATTAACAGCAAATCATGAATTTATCTGTATAACAGATAGTAAGAGACATCACTGTCACACCCGTTAACACACGCTGAGTTTGAAATTATCATTTGATCATTGCTCACTGCTACTAGAGAATGACAAACATAATGCAATACTCTGAAATACACAGTACAAGTATCATGTCTGTATATCTCTTTGACGGGTCTTCGTGCATTTAACATTTCAAAACCATGACAGGGATCTTATTTCCAAGATATATTCCCCTATCTACTTATTTCCTCATGTATTTATTGTAGATCTAACCTTCTCCTGTAAGAAATAAATAAAAAGGTTAACTACACACTATCTTTAACAAGTAATTTCTCTAGATCATATTACAACTTTATGAATAATAAATCCCTCATTTTAAAATCTACTTTGATATGCATTTGACAAAATTATACCTCTGAACCTCAATATAGGTACTTTATTATTCATATGTAGTAAAAATGGTAAACCAAAGCTGAGTGCTTGTCATGAAACAAGAGTCAGGTAACACAGGACTAACATCATCACTAAATTTTCAGAAGAACTCCTGTTTTATTATATGCTTTACAAAAGTAAGTACGTTCAGCCACTGAAACGCTGCAAAGCACTAAAAAAAATTCAAGTGTAAAATGTCCTTTCAAAGAAGAAGTTATACTTCTCAGTGAGCTATCTCCTGATCTACACAAATTGAGAGCTTCAAATATTCTAACATAGTTTCCTTCATACAGGTTACTGCTGGCTCTGTGATACACCAAGAGGACACAGGTCTCCTTGTGTGTATCAAGGCAGTCTATGTCAAGCTTCTCCAGGACAGTCTCTGAGCTAAAACAGTCTGTGGACCAGATATAAGGATGTTCATATGGGTTCAATCCTGGTGGGCTTCAGAAATGCTTGGTCTTTTGATAATCCAAGAACACTGATCTTCACAGTTTAGAGAAATAAGAAAAAGAGTTCAAAATTTGCTTTCAAGAAAATGAAAGACAAAGGAAAAAAATTAACTCAAATAAATACAATGTTAGAAAAATAAAGTAACCTACCATAATAAGCTAGAAAGCAAAGATGGGGCAGGGCTGATTATGGTGGTGGTACTTAACGTAGATAACATAGATGGCAAACAGAAAAGCAGAGCAAGCAAGGATCGCAGTGACAAGAACTGCGTAAGACAGCCCATGAGCGGAGGAGCACAGGTGTTGGGAAAATGTCATCCCCTGCGATCACCAAATCAAACTGAAAACCACCTCCTTAGTGAAAGCTGGCCTTTTATTACAAGGATAAGGTAAAGCCCTATGACCTACAGTGGCAAAATTGAGGCCATTTTTTTTCACCACAACAAGTGGTCTCATATGAGAAATCTGTTAATTAAATTCAGAATATTTTAAAAAGAGATTTATTTCACAAAGAAAAAAAATCACTACTGAAAAAGATTTTCAAGACTTCGAGGCAAATGGTGGCCGAGTGACAGACATGAACAATGTCTCCATGTGGACTCACTTAAAAAATTGAGAATATACTCAAAAACCACCTGTTCAATATAACTAGACAGGCAGGAGCACTTCAACAATTGAAAAGAGGCCACGGGAAGGTCAGAAATGACCTAAAACACATAAGAATCGAAGAGCATCCCAGAAAGCAATCCTACACTGTCTGCCAATGTCTGGGAACTGCTGGCATCCAGTGGAGGGAAGCCTGCTAGACCACGGATCCTCTGACAGAGCTGGGAGAGAAAGGAGCACCCCGGCAACTGAATAGAAGCCACAGGAAGGTCAGAAATCCCAAAGACAGAAGAGAAGTGGAGGAAAACAGCAGTCCAGGAAGCAAGCCGAGCACAGGTAAGTGCTACCAGCATCCACAGATGGAAGAAAGCACAGAGCCCTGAAACTCAGACAGCGGCAAGCATGGATCCAGATGAAGTGGGAGCTGACAGCAGGTGGTAATCCCAGCCTCCAGGTAAACTGCAATGCGGGCTCCCACTAGGAAAGGCCTAGGACCCCAGATCCGAAGCAGTGCTCAGCAGCCACAACAAGCATTAATGCAAGCAGGAGCCATTGAGAGAGAGAGAGAGAGAGAGAGAGAGAGAGAGAGAGAGAGAGAGAGAGAGAGAGAGAGAGAGAGCGCCTGAGACTGAACGGTTTAGAGTAAAAGAAAGCTCAGAAGAGCACACCAGGGCTTTCACTCTTAAGCAATACCTAACCAGAAACTGGCAAAAGAGGCAGTTGTGGAGAGGAAAGAAAGGCCACTGACGCCTAGATGATGCTCAGGCATAGTGGGAGCGCCTCCAAGGATGGAGAGCCCCACCCCTGGGGGAAGAAAACCAGGACAGGCAGGAGAGTTTTGCTGAAGGGGCTGGGGAACACCAACACACCTCAGGGCCATCAGACTGTTAGATCCTTCATCATTGCCTACTCCCACAAGAGAACTCAAAGAAATTTCAACCTCCCACCCCACCCAGCCTCACAGCCATTCGAAGAAACCTCCCAGCTAGGCCTTTAAAGTGAAGATTCTCAACAACAGAAACGTGGGAGGCAACAGGACAACACAGGAATGCCTGAGACCCCAGAAATCACAGTCATGGGCTGCAAAATAATGGAATTCATAAGGGAATAAAGTAAAAAAGAAAATAAATGAGTTGAAGAGCCAGTTCAAACAAAATATCCTCAAAGAAATGCAAGCAATGATCAGCAGGCTTTAAAAAAAGAATTTACTAAACAAGTAGTGGTCCTAATGGATACAAAGCTTAATGCCCAGGTAGAAGCCACAGATAAAGAGTTGGCTGAGGCAAATAAGGAAATGCAAAATATAAAGGAAGGTTTTGATAGAGGGAAATTTTGAAAAGAAATCTAGTTGAAATTTCAGGACAGGCAAAAATCATTTGAAAGTAGGGGAAGTCAACTCCAACATGTAAGGACAGAATTTCAGACTTTGAAGACAAGGCTAAGGAAACAAATGCTGTAATTAAGAATGACTTCAAAACTAGAAATGAGCAAAGTAGCTGCATACAACAGCTGATGGATGATTCAAAGAGAACTAATCTCAGAATTATGGGCGTGGGAGAAAGAGCAAAAGACAGCACAGGTATAAAGAATGTATTCACTGAAATCATGCAAGAAAATTCCCCAGGTGTAGGAAAAGAAATTAGTTTTTAGACTCAAAAAGCTAATAGAACACCAAATAACCTCAACCAGCAATAAGGCTCATGACATATCAAAATAAACATCTCATAAATACAACATAAAAATTTTTTAAAGCAGCAAGAAAAAAAATTATGCTACAAAGGGCAACCTATTCAAATTAGAAAGCTAAACTATGATATGATTAATAATACTGTCATAACAGTATTACAGCCATAGAGAAGTTCTCTCATAGAGTTCCTGCTTCTGAATGTCTAAATGGCCCAGTGATGTCCAAAAGTAAATTTGTATTTTCAGTTGTACTTATAACTTCCTTTTTTCATAACACCGGTATCATAAAAGAAGATTTCATGCTTATTTTTTCCCAAAGTATACTTAAGAAATTGTAACTGGAAGTGGTGGCCCGTGCCTGTAATTCTAGCACTCTAGAAATGTCAGGCAAAAACAGTGAAAGGTGGGGCCCACTATGAGCACCTTCACTACTCAGTCTGACTTGTTCTGAAATCAGCGCACATGTAGAAACATACAAAGATAATTTCTTCCATTAAATTTAAGCAGTCTTAATATGAGGAGTAGCTAATGAGTTTAGTCATAAAATGAAACATAATACTATGTAAATACATAAACTACGGTTACATTTTTCAGGAAATGTTAAAATATATAAAATTACATTTAAAATGCAAGATAGATGCAAAGTTATATTAATTATATGCTATTTAAGATAACTAATATTAAAAAGTACACAAAGATAGAGTGCCAAGTGTAGCTATGATTTGTTTTTAAAAAGCAGTCTAGTGTCAACATGATTATTTTTGCTAAGTGTTTCCTTTATTTTTTTCATTTTATTAACACATAAATATGTGATACATAATGTTCATATTGAACTTGAGTATTCTGTGCACATATAGATTGTGTCAGAGTTAAGGTGTGTCCTTTAATAATAAAATTTTTGTAACTCAAAGTGAGAATCTTATTTAAACAGTATTTCTTAACCGCGCTACACAATACTTTGCAGAATTCTTAAATTAATACGTAATACAAACATACCAAAAAACACACCAAAAGGCAAGAGTATGCTGCAGATAAAATTCTAATAAAAGACCAAGCTAAATGGTACCAAAAAAATTAAAAAGTTATGCAGTCATTATTTTTCAAAACTGTGACTTAAGGATGCTAGTGATAATAATTACAAATCTTAATTCACACTAAAAATTTTAATTTATAAGCATTGTTATTGTTTGTGAATGCAAAGCATGTGTGATTTCTAGAAAAATGGCCTCACATTCAACTGTTTTTAAGTTATTCAAACACTACCAATGCATAACCAATTTCTTTGGAATAAAAGCCTCCTCTTAATTATTGTAATTTAATAATTATATGATGATATGCTAAGAGATGAAATGAAAACAATGTGGTTTTTGCCTGGTAGGGTTACACAATGGATTTCTGTAAAGCTGCAAATGAAACTGAGAGATAACCAATTCTTGAAGAAGCACATACAGTGGGATATGTACACAACAACAGAACAGGAAATGCAATACTCAGTTAATATACAGCAGCGTCTTACATAAACAAGTACCCCAAAGTTCTAGAGACAGGACTGCAATGACTACTCAAGTTTCTATAAGCATCAATGAGAAGCTTATAATGATTTCAGCCCACAAAACATCTGAATAAAAATATACCACACTTCTTTTAAATATAAAGTATACTTTCATGTGACAGTATTAAAACCACTCTGAACATCTCAATATTATTCACCATAATCTTGTTCATATTGTTTCTATAAAGTCTAAAAGTATTAAACAATGATCAAGTATAACATGTAACTTTAAATTAAAAATAAAATAAAATTTTCTATTATTTGTAAACTGAATAATCGAAACAGCAGCTAAGAACAACAACTGTACGAATACAATAAAGGTCACTGTTGATCATCTCTTTTGGAATATTTGTGTGTACAAAAGTCTCAATGAATAAAGTTGTAGCCAGAAACCAAAATGCTCTTTGACAATACTAATATCCACAGTATTCAGAGACACAGTTTGAGATTTACTTATTCCAGATTTCATAAAAATATAAACATAACTTAGAAGGCCACAAAAAGCCAAGATTAGAATGGTTTCCTTTAAAATTCAACTCTAATTTTCCATTGTAACTTCCAGATGGGAACTGGGGAACATCCCTCGAGGCCTCTCCAGTTCACAGGGGAGTCCACAACTTAACCTAAGAGCCTTGAGTGCATTTTTGCCCTGAACAGGTGACACTGAACCTAATTAACAGACTAGATCCTGGTAACTAATAGGAAAAGAAATTTAACCTCACCCATGCCAAAAGATGCTACTTTGAACCTCTTCCTGTAGTATTCCGTTTCTAAAAGCTATGAAATACAGAGTTTTGGCCTTTCAATTTAATTGAAGGGCCAAAATGCTGTTTGTCAAAATAAATTCTGGAAAGAGGATTAAATAGAAAATTAAACCCAGGTTGCCTAAGTCGAATAAGAACCAAGAGAATGACTCATTCTGAAAAAATAAATCATCAAAGATTACAACTGTTGTGCCCTACACAACTGATACTCATCTTTCAAATTTTCCTTAAGATTTTCTTTGCCAAAGATATCAAAAATCTAGTCTAACCAGAAGCAAGATATAAAATTTACTAGATTTTTCCCTATTGTATCACAAAATCTGTATCTAACACTCCACGGTGCAATAGCACATTAGATAAGAAATTATGAAAACCTGTGTAAAGGACAATGTGGCAAATATATTCAAACTTAGGCCATGAGATCTTTCACACCACTACTCACACTGCTGAAGCACAAAGGCAGCAGAAGGCAGAAACAGTCAGGGATCTAGTCTGGACATAAGACGACAGGTCACCTTCTCCCATGTTCCCTCCTCAAAACACCCTGAGCTACACGGGATTTAATAACCCCAATCCAAATCTACAGGCAAACAAAGGTACACTAAGCCCTGTTCTTTGGGTCTACAAAACTGATACAGTACTGAAATGTTTCCTTTTTCTTACAGGACTCTAACATATGAGTATGCAAAGAACAGCTGAATGCATATGAGAGCCACTGCAGTCACAGGGCGCCATTTCCTTTTCAAAACATTCCCTTCCAACTGTATCACAGGCTAGAGGGCTGAGAAGTGGAAATAAACTTAACTAACTATAGGAGTAAAGTCTTGGAGAACAAACATGCTTAATTTGCCACAATTCTCTAGTGTGGACTAAATGAAATTCTGTGGCTTCATGTTAGGTAGAAAAATACTAGATTTACATAATGGAGGTTAAAACAGTAGCTACAAAGAAGAGACTGAAATTAATGTTTAAACAATCTATAATTTATTTTAAATCACTGTTCTTATTGTTTCACTAACTTGAGTTATGATGACAAAATGCATCCTCATTGCTAATTATATCTTTGTCTCAAATGCGCTGACTTTCACCTTTGGACATTCACAACATGGTACAGTCTTCAAATTACTGCACTTTCTCAACAGGAATTCCTGTGTGTCCGGTTTTGGGTCCCTGCTATGCACCAACCTACATATAAGCAAAGGCAACTATTTCTCCCCAAAAGGAGCTTATACCTCAGCAGCCAACAATAATATCAATAAAATTATTAAACAGAAGACAGAACCAATGAACTATGGGAGAACTCTATGAAAGCTTTCAAAGAAGTTCAGAAAAAGTATCCATGAATATATACAATAAAATATTTGGTAAGGTTTTCATGAATAAGGTGGGGTTTCAGATAAGCCTGAAAGTACAGTCAATTTAAATAAAGAAAAACAATGACAAGCTCAGGGTCAAACCTCAGAAGCAGCAATGAGGCGGTAATGGGTGAGAAGTAACCAAGTGTCTGAACAAGGTGGGGAACATGCTGCACAGGACAGAGGAATAAAAGATAGCAACTTTAGCAGTCAAACTCAATGGTCTCAAGAAAGAAAGGCTGGCCATGGGCTGGAGGAATACAGAGGTGAAGGTGCGTGTCTAGCAAGCCCTCACTTCAGTTCCCCAGCACCACCTAGCTGAGCGTGGTGGGGCACGCACGCAATCCCAGCACTCAGGAGGCTGAGGCAAGAGGATTGCTGTGAGTTCGAGGCCAGCCTGAGCTCCATAGTGAGTTCATGATCAGCCTAGACTATAGAGTGAGACACTAGCTCAAAAACAAACAAACAAACAAACAAAATATATATATGAGATTGGTGGTGATAACCCAGAAGAAAACAGGCAATCTCTTTTTTTCTTCTTTCCTACTGAGTGCTTTCTTTTCATAATTTTGTATTATTTCATGAGGAACAAAATATGGTGTTACCTATCACAGGTGCCTGCAATCAAATACATGGAAGGCACATGTGTAAAAACCCATGAATATGTGAATGGTAGATGAAAACCTACCATGGTAATACCTTACTAATGTTTATGATAAAAGCATTCTTACATTTGGGAAAGTAATATACAATCTTTCAAACAGTATGTTCAGACTTATAGCAAAGACCTCTATGATTCCAGCTCCATACATACAAGGCTGTAAGAATGTTATTTCAAAGAGCTCAGAACCTGGATCAGTTGTGTGTCAACAGATAAATGTACTGTTTAATGATGACACTATTTTAACATTGTCTGGGGTACAGCATTAGAATGAATTAAAAATATAACAAAAATTTTACAAACAGAAATGGACAATAAGCCTTTAGAATGGACAAAAGTAAAAATAAAAACAAATCAATCTCCAAAATCAATGCTGGTGCCTTTAGTTTCATTTAAACATTAATAAAACAGATCAGATATATTAATGAAAGCTATGAACAAAACCTGTTACAATTCCAACAGTTTATCCTAGTCTAATTCATTAGGACATACATTTGCACAGAATCTGGAAAGACACAGGAAGGATATTATGGCACAGTGTTACAACAGCATATCAAGAAAATATTTCAATAGTATTATTCCACTCCAGTTATGAAGCTTCTCTGGGTGAATGGAGGCAACCTGAGACCAACAAGCTCACTGAAGTGAGTCAGACATAGAAGGTTAAATACCCCATGGCTTCTCTAAAATGAGAAATCCAGACTATAGTCACTTTGTAGAACTAAAGGAGGAATGTAGTGGGCACCGGTGGGCAGGGAGAAGGTGTGGGACAGTCAAAAGGGAGAGGGGAAGGTTTTGTGGGTTTTGACACAATATATATGTGAACAAAATATGCAAGCTTAATGTAAGTATTATATACTATATATATATATACATATATATATTAATAGAATGGGGGAAATAATATTATTCCACAAAAATTTATTATTACAAATGAGTATTATACGAAAATATTATACATCTTAACAGAATAAATGATTGCAAACTTCATTTGGTAAGAAAGCTGATCGCTCCATTTGAATACCACTACTCAGGTTCCTTCCAAGCCACAGAGACAATACCTGGGCTCCAAAATCACTGTCAAGAGGAGAGCTACTAAGAAAGAGAAGACATCTGAGCAGACTGCGGCACATCAGTGGGGCCATGTAATTTTTACTCGTGGCATGTACTAAAATCAACATACTTATATGTACGGAGTACAGGGCACCCTCTCATTATACATGACAATCTATATCTCTGGTATTCTGTAAGTAGATCAAGAGAATTATTTAATTCACAGCTATTTAAAACAGTAAGAAAGTCATGATTTCTTGTGGACAATCCCTGCCAAATCCAACTGTCCAATAAAGTTGCATTGGATACTTAAAAACAAGTAGTTTTATGAACAAGATTAATAAACTATGAACAACATGACCGCTGGCAGGTGTCATCTTGACTATATTCTAAACGAACAAGATTTAAATCTATTCCTATGGTAATCCTATTAGAACCACTAATCAACATAGATGTATTTAAATTTAATTTTTCTTGTACATAAAAGGGCATTAAATATAACAATACAAAACATGACTGCATATATATTGATTCAAATATAAAACTGGGAGTGGTGGCACACGTGTGTAATTTCAGCACTTGACAAGCTGTGGCAGGAGGACTGCTGTGAGTTTAAGGCTAGTCTAAGCAACACGGTAAGTTCACGGACAGACTAAACTTATTGAGTAAGACTGTCTCAAAACTAAAAACAAAAAATAAAAATCAAATAGATAAATTAACTCTAAGACGAAAATAATATTTGAATCAAACAAATTTTAGCAAACATATTTTTCTTTTTCCCCACTATTTTTATTAATATACAAATGTAATACTTAGTACTTACAATGAATTTGGGAGTTTCGTGCATCTACGTATCACATCGACTTCACAATCCCTTCCCATCTTCTACCCTCCCACCCCCTCCCTGTCCCTTCCCCCGACTCCAGCTATCACTTCATATGGTTCCAAAGAATGTCTGTGTTCTGGGTTTTCCAAGTCCAAGAAACCATACAGTGTTTAACATATTAATCTTCCACACCTAAGTCATTTCACTTATGTCACCACCCTAACTCAGCTTCCTATTCCTCGAATGGGTCGCAGTAGTTACATCTTGATACCTCTTCTGTGAATCCAACCAATCCCTTTACTGGGATATTTACCAAAAGATTTTTTTTTTCATATTTTCCTATACCTTTGTTGTTATTGTTAAACCTGGCCTTACCCACCAGTTCACATTAGAAAATAACTATAAGCATGTAGTTCAAAAGACTAGTTAATCTGGGAAAGAAAAAAAGTAAATACATAAAATTCAACTGCCTTAGCTGAATACTGGAAGATGCATATTTGTACATTCACAAGGTTATCTTTACATCAATCAGTCTCCTTAGGATAAACTTTCATTTCATGTTTAATGAAATAATGGAAGAAAATTTCCCAAATCTAAGAAAAGAAATGAACATGGAACTATTGCAGGCATATGGAACACCAAACAACTTTGATCAGAAGAGATCTTCATTACGACACATCATAATTAAAATTCTAGAAACCCAACACAAAGAGAAAATACTAAAAGCAGTAAGAGAAAAACAGAAGGTGGCCTACAAAGATAAACACATCAGGATAACGACAGATTTTTTCAATCCAAACTCTAAAAGCAAGGAAATTGTGGAACAATGTCATCCAAGCACTAAAAAAACATAAATGCCAACCAAGACTGTGATATCCAGCAAAATTATCTTTTAATTTAAAGGGAGAACTTAAAACTTTCCATGACAAAGACACCTTAAAGAAATCTGCAGCCACTGAGGCAGTATTGCAGAAAATACTTAAAGGAAATTTAGAAAGTGAAAGGGAGACCAGGGACACCAATGACCCCAGAGAAAAAGTGACAACAGCTAGAGGAGAGTGAGCTGAGAAAAAAGTATGTTGGTAATCAGTGAAAGATGAGTAAATAAGATATGAAAGTTAAGGAATTCTGAAATAACTAAATTTTCCTTCATGTCTGTCACTTTAAGTGTATTTATGTGGTATAGACTTGACTTCATTTAATGTAGCAATGCGATATAGTTTTAACTTTGTTTTATTGTAGCAATTCACTTAACATACATATTTTTTAAAATTAGACACATTCTTTCTGTGAAAAAAAAATTCTTGAAATGTCAGGACCTGTTTTGCAAACCTAAACATTTTAAAGGCAATAAAATATTTTAAGTTTATAATTTATGCTGTGAGCCCTTATAGGTCTATAATAAATAGACCCACTGACCAAATTTAGAACAGGTTGATCTCTCTCTCTTAGTGCTGTGTAATTTGAAAGAGCTAGGAAAAGCAGTTTTTCCAAATTTAGGCCTTAAACTTTTTGTCTTAAACTGTGTCATTACCTCAGTCTTCTAAAATGACAGTCTGATCTAAGGAACCACTTGAGTTCAAGGTAAGATTACACAAGAGTTGAAATGTACAGCCCAGTAATCTCAGGGATCCATACAAAAATGACCCTTCCTGAGAATTTAGTCTGAAAAGCAACAGTTACAGTCTACTTCTAGAGTAAATAGTCTGGGCCCACTGGTGTCTCATCAAAACACAATTACGACTCTGGAGACTTGTGCATGAAGACACAGAAGAACCTAACTTGGATCACAGCTAACTTTAAATCATAATATTCTAACTTATGGATACACTAAAAAGCTCATGTAGTAGGAATCTGACTTGTTTCTTTGTAAATGACAATTTGAAGGGAAAAAGCAAAATGGAAATAAAAGCAAGTTTTTAAGGTTTTAGAGTTGTTGGTGATTCATCTGAGGGTAATTACTAAAACGACAGACTTGTCAGCATTTCTGAAACATGCCGTTACCATGAAATGGGTCCAAAGTAACAAAAGAAACTACGAGTAAAGTTAGAAAACATAGAAGTATACATCTGAGGAAAACACAGATGAAATTATTCATCAAGAAATTATTTTACCACAGGTAAAATACTATTCGGTCCTGACTGGGGAGAGAAGTTGAATACTGATTATATATGTGGATAACTGCCTTGGCAAGTCCAGACAGTACAGGATTTGCACAAGGAACGTGGAGCAAGAAGGCAGCCCAGAAGTGGTAAGTACTTGGAGATGCAGGTACCCTATGGGTGCAACCTTCCTGCCATAAAGCTGACAGTGACTCAAAGATTCCTTGCCTATAATTAGACTCCTCTGCTTACAGTGAGTAAACTACCTGGTCACACTCTTGGGGGGTTCAATAATGCCAAGACTACCACTAGGCTCTTAGGAACAGGTGAGCACTCAGTACTGCCGTATCTTGGTCCCACATTTTATGTTAACTCTCTACAAGAACGTGCATCGTATTGTGACTTTATTCGTCAGCTGTTGCAACACAGCTATTTTCCACACATTGACTTTTGAGTTATTGTCTATGGTCATCTACATACATTGCATAAATCAATCTAAAAAATTCAAACATTTATATTAATTTTTAATTTACTAGTATCTTACACATTATCTTCACCATGGTAGAGGCAGGCAAACAACTAAGAACTAATACTTTGAATAATTTGCATAACTAAATTTTATCAAATATGAAAGACTCAAAACATGATGAAAAGTGCTCTAATAAATGACACTCTTAATAACAAAACAGAAACCTAAATCGTCGTGGTGAAGCCACGTCACAGAAGCTCAAGGGTTCCTGCACTGAAATGAACCTACCTAGACAACAATGATGGCTTGGTTAGTTTTTTGTTCTGTTTTGGTTTGGTTTGTTTTTTTTTCAGACAGTCTTGCTCTGTAGCCCAGGCTGGTCTTGAATTCACTATGGAACCCAAGTTCAATGTAAACATTATGTATCACATATATATTTATTGATAAAATGAGGGGAAAAAAGTATGTTCCATTAAGTTACTAATTATAAAATAAAGTGGTGTAAAACTAGGGTAATCTTATTTGCTTAAAAAAACCAACATAATTTCCAATCATTAAGAATTAACAAAGAAATTACTTATTAGGATTAAATGATGATTTAATAAGAATCAAAACAATATAAAGCATAAAGTTACATTGCTTATCTAGTAATTGAAAAAGAAAATGCTACTCAAATTAATATGCAATCAAATATATATTCTTAAATCATGGTAAAGTGTTCCAGTTGTCTCAAACACATATAACTCTGTGATACAGTCATAAATTCAAATAAAAATTCAGTATCTCCATTAATAAAATTAATTTACAGAGCTTAAGTATCCATATCCAAAATACTGTTACCATTCACTGTACGCAAATAATAAAAGGTATTTCAGATGAAATTGTGCACATTTAGGGTAGTACAGCCATAATAAATAAATAAATATTAAATAAAGAAATGCCATTTTGAAGTGAAAACTGAAGAGGTATAAACATAACAAATATGAGTCAATAAAAGAACTCAACTATCAATCTGTATCAAGTAGAGGCATCTTAACAAATTAAAGAGGAGCTGCTAACTACTCATGACACAATCTATCCATTTTCCCAAAATGTAAAATAGCCAAGTTAATAAGGTTGGCACTGTCGGAACACTGCCTACTTATCAGAGCAGAGTCAGCCTTGAGCAGATTCCTATTCATCTTCTTGTCAATCAAAAAATGAATGACTGACACTAACATGTCCTTATCTAGGCCTCTGTCTGTAGCACATCCTGAGAAGTAATGTCACTGCTACAGCAGACGAAAATAAGCAGATTATGATAGTGACTAGAAGCAAACTAAACATTTGGATTTTTGCATGGACAGATTTACACAGTCTGTCAGAAAAATCAGTTTGTTTGCTGCTTACACAACAAGAACATGGCTGACAGCTTCCTTCCAGGTTTAGTATCTGATTATATAAATAGGCCATTCCCACCATTTCTAAAGACTGACAGTCTGTCTTAGTTTAAAGTGCAATTTCTGACTATCAGTGTTTCTGTCTTGCACAGTAGGATGATTAACATCAGAGTACTTGCTGGAGGTCCAATCAGTTTTTTGACTCTCAAAATTCCAGGCTATGCAAGAAGTGGTAGACAGACGAGGTAGGAATGGGTGATTAACATACTTACACATATTTGCAGGTGTAGTAATGCCTGGAAATTAATTCAGAAATATAATAATGTCTGCTAAGCTAATAGTTTTATTTATAAAATTAAAAATAAGGCACAATTAAACAAAACATTCATTATTACTATTTTTACAATTCCAAAATACTTTTTCACAATTGCTACATTTTAATGAATATTTTCATAGTATTCCATCAAAGAAACACTGACGATTTATCACAGTCATTCGCATTCAGACTTGAGTAGGAAGAAATTTTTAAAAAGTTATTTTCCATTGACACTTTTCTTATACATACAAGAATCTGCAAATACTGGTTGAAGACATACTTGCCAGTAAAAGGGGTGCTAGCAAAATTTTCTTCTACAATATTAAGCTGCATATATATATAAATATTATTTAGATGCGGAAAACGACGGTTCACGTTTTTTGGCTGCATAAGCTCTAACACCAACAACGAGGACATTGTGGTGCTGTGGCTTAATGCAAGCTCAGTTAAAAGTTAACTGAAACTTTAATTACTTAATAATCACATATTTCTCAAAAAGGCAAGCATGTGACTTTTCATATAACTGAAAACATTAAAAGTGATATGGTTGATCAAGACACACAAATTATAATAAAAATTTTTCCAAAGGTAGGCAAAGGTACAATGAGCTTCTTAACTCTGCCATGTGAAATCATTTGTTTTTGTTTATTTGTTCTCATACCATTTGGAAACTGCTGTAAGAAAGATTTCAAGTACTGCCAATCTTAGTTTTTTAAATAAAGAAATGTTTCTTAAACATCCACTGTGGGAAAGGTCTTATGCTCTGTTTTAGAAATGTAAATACGAACAGGACTTTGGGTCCATACTGATGGAATATAGAAATCTGATAAGGAAGAATAACAAAAAAACACAAATTTTATTTCCAAGTATTAATTTATTTTTTCAGAGACAAGATTCAAGTGGAAATCCACTCCCACCTCAGGACAATGCTTTATCACACCTATCCTCTGCTTTTCAATGAAAGCAATTATTTTTCTCCTTATTTATATCTTTCTTACAAAAATTATGTGAATGTAAATTAATGATTTTATGAAGTGCAGACCTGAATATTACACACATATAAAATCTGTCTATAATTATGAAATTACATGTCCTTTTCTGTTCCACTTTGTGTACTATCTCTTGTTTGTTCTTTATCAGTAACATAACAAGTACAAACATTCAGCTTAAAATGTCTGTCTAATATAATAATGCATTGACTTTCCAGCAGTCATGGAATATCACAGGAACTCTTTTGAGAATAACAAAGAAGGAGGTTACTTAAACACCAAACAATCAGAAGTCACAGACACGATACTGCTTCTGGTAATTTCAGCTATAACTCTCAACCATTCACACAAAGACAAACCAGATGAAATATGTCACTTCAGGTCAGCACTGATGGATCCCTCAGAAATATCAACATTATTGTTTTTATTTTATTGTGCATCATACTTCATAACTGTGCACTGCAGAGTACAATAAAAACTCCACTACACAGCTTGAGTACTTATTAAACAGGTCAAGAGTTACTGTAACAAATATCTTGCTTTACTCAGACTCCATTAATAACACATCTTGTTGCTCACATAAGGAAATTTTCTTAAAAGACAAAAAGAATAGTAACAAAAGAGAATTGTTGAACCATTTGAATTTTTGCTTTTTTGATTTCCTATGTAGGTACATACTTAAAGTTCTGTTATTATAAGCCTACATAAACAACTTCAAAAGGACTAATTTTAAAACTGGCATTGATAAAAGTGGAATGTGACTAAAAGTACAGGCAAAGGTAACAGTTGAAGTGGTGATCACCAAGAGAAGGTCCCAAAGAAAGAAACGGCTTGCCACGAGTGGAGCCTGTTCTCACAAAGATCCCATAACATAAATGAAACAAAGTTAAGAAAGAAATGTCAAACTATACTGAACATACAGCCAATCACTATTTTCAAAATCAATGCCAGATTTCTGCTATATAGATTCTTTCTATATGTAAAGTCAACTGAATTTGAGGATGATCACTGAATAGAGGGAAAAAGGAGTTAAATAGAAAAATAAAAAAAAAAAAACAAAGCTAATGATATTAACAGCACCCAGGTGAAATCTGTACAATGAATAATGAAAACGAATGATTTCAAGTCAAAGAAAACATTTTGTTTAAAAAAAAAAAATGGGACTGGAGGGGCAGCATAGCAGTTAAAGCACTTGCCTAGCAAGTGCAAATCACTGAGTTCAATTCCCCAGCACGACACACACCAGGCACGGTGGCACATGCCTGTCATCCTAGCACTCAGGAGTTCGAGGCCAGCATGGGCTACACAGTGAGTTCAGGACCAGCCTAGACTACACAGTGAGACACTTTCTCAAAAAAATACATAAAATATTTTAAAATGTGTGTTAAATAGTGGACATTTTTCAGGCCGGGGATACAGTTCAGTGCAGTATATCTGTCTCACATACACAAGACCCCGTGTTCAATCCTAGTACTGCCTCACCAATGAACTTTTTTTTATTATTATTAACTGCCACCTAAAAGAAATGGGGAGGAAAATATACCCAAACTACCAATACAAGACCAAGGAATTAATGACTCCACTAACAAAAACAGTAAAATGTATTTGTAACCAACACAAAATATAAGGATATATAATCAAGCAACAAACTATATGAATAAACTGTCCCACGTACTCAGGAGTTCATTAATTTTCAAAGTAGGAGAAGCTAATTTTTACAATTCCAAAGTCTGACATTATTACAAAGCAAATTCGCTTACCTATAAGAATTTAAATGAGAATTTCTTGGTTTCTATTTTTAAATAACAACTGACTGCTGCCTGAATGCCTTTGCATTCATAATTTAGAATCAAAATTTCTAAAATTGAATGTATTTGATGAGTTTCAGACATCCCCTGGTCAAAAGAGCTGCTCAACATACTGAAATAAACTTCTTTTTCTACATTTTTGTACATCAGAAAGTTATATATCTACAAAATATCTGTAAGAATTAATGAGAAATGTGAAATACCTCAAGAAATACTAAATAGAGTCCAGGGGTGTGATTATTCCACCCAAATTAGAAGGAAACAAAGTGTTTGCAAATCATTAATCCCTGATGTTTTAGCCATCCAAACTATGTTGAACATCAGTATCTGATGTGCCCACAAAGATTCATCACTACTGGTGTACATGAAATACTATAATTGGTTTAAATCGGCCTTGCCCATCTGTCTTTAATATTCTTATTACAAAGCAGTAAGCAGAGAACTATTAGAGATGCAGTATAAGCTGTAAGATCCTCACTTGTTCTTAAATCATTTAAAAATAATGAGAGCTTTAGCCTTTATCTAATTAACAAGTGCCTTCTTCGAATTAGAAAAACTGTAGCATTTAGCCCACGGTTGTTTAGTAAATTGCCGTAGTGGCATGGAAGCTAATGCAGGGTAGCAGTTCCGAGATCTTGTTCCTGGCTTCTTATTACATGAATTATAATTCAATGATCACCTTAGATCATGGGCTATTCATAAATCAGGAGCCTGACAACAGATGAAAAATTGTATTAATATATGAAACTTATTATATAGTACAAACTGCTCTCTTGATAAATTACATTGTTCAAACTTGACAATGATTGCATTTAAAACATTATTCCTGTTTGCTGTTTTACAGACTGAAACCTCTTCATGAAAAATTTACAATGCTCCTCTGTGTTTTGGAGTCAGAGGGCAATAGTCGCAAATGGCAGACAGAAGCGATACTTCAGATTTGCTGGCAGCTACAGAGGACAGAAAACACTTCTAAGGATAGAGAGAGGCGCCCTCAGCTGCAGTCCCAAGATCTACATCTCTGGGTTTATGAAGATACTAATTGTCCTCCCCAGCAGAAACACTGTAAATAATAAAATTTTAATTTCAGCTTACTGAATTGCTTCCTTTCCCTATGTAGGTGATTCAAAGAAATTTATAGTCATAAATGTTTCACAAAAATTTATAGCACGAGAGGAAAAAAAATAAAGGGGCAAACCCATGAAGTTTAATTTGAATCGAGGCCGCACTCCTTAGATGCGCTGTGACAAATGCTTTTTGCCAAGGCTGACTGGGTAACTCAAGCTGTAGTTCCATATTATTTACATTAATTACATGAAGGCTGCTTTGTTAATGGTACATTCTGGTGTGGATCGCAGCATGATATGCTAATGATCTAAGAAAAAATCTGCATCTCCAATATTTATGATAATTTGTAATAAGAAATAGGGTTGCTTTTATTTCTTTCTCCTTACTCGAATTTTTTAAAAAGCACAAACCAATTTTATTCAGAGAAGAAAGAAAAGTTGTAATCGCCAAGACATTTAAGTGTTATAAACAAAAAGGAAGACTTTCTTGTTGTTAGAGCTGTTGTCACAGCCTTTGACAAGGTGATAACACAGCAGTTCTCCACATGCCTTTCAGTGCTGAGGTGTGTTTCAAGCTGAATTCAATGGGACAAAGCAAAAACATACGGTGGCAACATCTTATCACCAAATACTGCCTGTTAGTTTGTGTTTCTCCTCTCCCTCCTCTCAGCGCCTCCCAACAAGAAATCAGGTAAGCTTCAAATAAACAGGTAATTTACAGTCAACAGTATTCATTAAAGACTACACTTAGTAGACTATCTCTGGTATTTTTTTAAAAACCTACACGATAGAGAGCCTGGTGGATAAAATTTGCCATACAAATATACTTAAGCCTACAGAAATAACAACAACAAAAAAAAGAACCTTAAAAAAAACTTGTAAATAAGATGCTTTGTGAATGCTTAGTAGCAAAGCTGGGGCCAAAATTCTTCCGCACCACCGTATTTCAACAAACCTACTAATAGGTGGGTTTGTTAAGTCATGTACGTTTACTAAGAGCGTAAGTTTACCAAGCAATATACAATGTTTTCAAAGAAAGGACGGAAAAATGGAATGTTCTAATAACTACAAATTGAAAACAATATGCAGATAGAAAAAATTTTTAGAAATCTAGGAAGAAAATAAATATTTCTTTAATTCTCAGACATAGTATTAGGTTTCCATAGTATTTGTTCAATATAAATCAGCAGAAATCAGGACAGGAAAAGGAAGAAATATAGTCAGAGAAGTTTTTAAAGGACTTCAGAGACCATAGTTAAGCGCTATGTCTTAAAGTGTATGGGAGTTGACATGGTGCTTGTTTACAGCATAATTTTTGATATTATTTAATGGTATATTTATATTTTATATATATGTACTCTTTAGTAAGTATGAAATAGTATATCATTAAAAAGAACAAATTAAGAAAAAGATAAGGAAATTTCAAAAAGACTATTATGGAAAGAAATTATTATTAAAATTTGGAATGAATATATATGAGAAAATGTATCACAGTTCCATAATAACTAAGTCTATTTTTCATTTTAAGGTAAGAAATGACGTATTACCTCATAAGCTAATGTTTATATTATATACTCAACACCAAGGAAACAAAAGTGTTTCTTGTGGAATTTTCAGTATTTGTTAAATAAAAATATAATTTTGACCAATTGTCTTAGTTTATTTTTCTGCCAAATTGTTCTTTTTATTAGTACGTGTTTGAGATACTTGACAATTATATTACACTTGGGGAACTGGTAGATTTACATACCGTCTCTTACTCTTTTTTAGTTTTCCTTACAAACTCTTGACTCTCCTTATTACCAGATCCCTTTTCCACAATCTACCTTCCTGTTGTCTATAATCTCTCTTTTACTCTTTTAAATATTTACATTTTGGGTTTCTCATATAAGAAAACCATGCAATATTTAACTTTCTGTGTTCGATATTTTTACTTTCCATACTGCTCTCAAGGTGCATTCACTTTCCTACAGAGGACTCAATAAAATCCAGTTCTTTCGACTCTTCAGTTGAAGTTCTTTTAATCATAAAACTATTCCTCCACATCTCTGGCCCATAAGATAGACACTGTGATTCATGACATTAAACCATTCAAGATGATCCTGCAAATTAGTGGGAATAGCCCAGAATAAGCTGGGTTAGGTTAGGTAGGCCTACCTGTCTACGAAACATTTATCAAATATGAGAGAGGTAATGTCAAGATATCTGGAAACTAAATAAAATAAGTGAACTGCATCATAAAGTAATTTAAATTTTTTTAATCCCAAAATAAAATCCAAACTCCTTATGACTCGAGGAAGTGATCTAACCGTGTCCCACTCATCACATAATCACCTGTTACCACATCAACTATCTAGGTTAACCAACCAAGTGGCCCTTCTGGTGTAATCAAATCAGAATATTTATCATCTTGGCTTTCAGATTACAGATCTAGAAAAACACAGGCAGATAAACCAACAATGGCAACATATTGTAAGTGTGAAGGGCAACTATATGTACAAGTCTGACAGGAATTATTGCATACACTAAGAACTGAAGAACATACACTACATGTTTCGTGTTGAGATCATTTCAGATTCATTAAACTTACAAAAAAGAGTAGATGCTCAAATACAAATACAGTCCTTAACCATGAACTCTACTAAGTATGCTAAGAAACAACTCTGGCTCCTCTCTCAAGATGTCTTTGATGACTCAGACAAATCAGAGCTGTAGAAAATATTGCTTTGTGATAAAATATAAGCAAATTTAAATTAGTGCACAGATATAAAACCTAAGAAACTTGAGTTCAATGAACAAAAAGATCTCTGTTAGCTGGGAAACAGAAAACTTCCTATGATTTACTCTAAAAAATCTCAATGCCATAAAAACAAGCTTTCTGACTGTTACCAAGACAATAGACAGTGAGCCACAGCATTAACTGCTGACAATTCAGATATGATAAGAAGTCCTTCTGATCTAGCTTCTGATGTATCTTTTACTTTTCCTAAGAAGAAAAATGGAGCTTCTGAGGTAACAATCAACGTGGTCTAATAGCCACCCCTTTTTATCACTTACAGAAACATAATTTTGAATAAATTATGTTAAACAATGTGATTTAAAAAGAAGTTGATCACAAAACTATTACCTAACAAACAAATCTTATATACGGTATGAGATTCATAAACTTTTAGTCAATGTATTTCTAAGTTGAAACATACCTAGCTATCAGAAATATTCCCACCCTACCATCAGTTGATTATCATGACACAGATCATAAAAATATAATGAACAAACAACATATTATAAGGTTTTACTTATAATTTATAATGCATTCTTCAAATGGCTATCTTAACCACTATTTGGTGTTTTATAATTTAAAATAGGAATGTAAACCTAAGTTAACTTCTTTTACTTGCTTTGTGAAATAAGAATTTAACAGGTTCGCTATCATTAGAAACAGAAAAAAAAGAAACATTTAATGTTTACCTAGTATTGCTGAAACTAAGTAGTCTCATTGAATCACAGAGTTGATGAGATTAAATTCTAATCTATGAGAAAGTCTAGTTAGAAACACTGCTACATTTAATATATTTACTATAAAATTTATATTTCTACTCTAACAATAATTCTAAATTGTTTCAAGTTTAAAACAGAAATGTTAAAGCCACTTTAGCTGGTACATTTAGTTAGAAACTTGACATACTTGTATAATAACATCAGGCTCCTTTTATTAAAAGTTAAAAATATTATCTTCCCAAAAAAGTTATACATCTTTCTTACACCTGTTTAGTTGAAGTTATATACCTTTGAATAATAACTTTAAAGCAAAACTGAAGTCACAATAAACAGATGTGTACCTGTGTTTTAGGTACGCATGTATGTACACAGATAGAGACTATTTTATGTTTAGTTAAGTCCAGAGTTGTCCCATTCTCTGGCACTGTAGGTAGATGACAATTCCTCTGCTGAAACATGTCCTTAAAGAGAAAAGGAAAGGAGCACAGTACTCAGCCTCTGCAACGTGACGGCAACCTGTTGAAGGCAGATACACAATGACCTCTGCTGCAAACCATCTTCTGCAGAGTAACTGCTACACATTTCCTACTTAGGAAAAGCTCTGAATTTTGTTCGCGATGTCCTAATGTTTGTGACAACCTATAACAAGCCAAACATTTCAACAAAAATCAAACTAATTCTGGGAGTATTTTACAAGGTTTTGTTCTCTATTGCTCACTCTTACTGACTGTCCTAAATAATAAACTTTGGCCTGTGGCAATTTTCTCAGAACAGTTATGATGAAAACTCATTCATCTAAATCTGCAGGCCAGTAGAATAAAATAAATCAAGAATTTCCCAAATATAACAATATTTGTGTTCACTAGATAATTGATGACTGCAGCTGCACTAATTAAAACCCGTCTCAGTTTCATTAATCTTGGTCACCAGGACCAATTGCCATGCACCACACCTAACACAAAGCCTTGCACCCTTGCACAGGGGTCACTTTCAGGTGGCCCTTACTCCTAAATTTTCGTAATGCAAAATTTGTCAATTTAATATGTATAATAAATATAATATAAAAGCGTGTAGCCATTAATACATATCCAAAAGTGTCACAACCTAAATATTTAAAACAAGTCAATAAATCATTTTGTGCAGGGTTACATATTTATCACTATACATGCTCTCTATACGTAAAAAAGCAAAACAACAGGAAGAAATATGTCAATCATTTGTGTTTCATAAACAACTATAGAACACCTAGAACTCAAGTTAATAACTAAACCAACCTGCAGGTCATATTTGTCTGAAATACAAACATATCACAGGAACAACTGAACATTTATATTTAAGGAAAGTCATGATTTCAAGAAATAGTCCTATTATAGTATCACTAAATTCGTAAATCAAGTTGTAAATTTTTATCCAAATGTTGTATTATTTAAAAACACACTTTTTGCATCCAAACCAAAGAAATAATAATGAAATGAAAATTGTCACTATGTCCAATAGCAGCACACATACTTGGGTAGAGGGACTGGGGTACTGTCAAGGGACAAGAGAAGAAAGATGTCAGAGGGGAGTACTGGGGGAAGGGGAGGAAGAGAGAAGAAAAGACAGAACTTTGTAAGAAAAACACAGGATATGAATAACGTGATTATCTGGGGCATCACTTTAAGACTTACATACTGAAATAATTGTGACCTAGGTTTCTCATATTTGAGAAAAAACTATGGGGAATAATGGGAACTGGAAAGGAAGGAGAGGGAGTGGGGGGATCGAAACGGAGAGGGGAAGGATTTGTTAATTTGCCATGATATGTATATGCACAAAATACTCAAGAACAATGTAAACATTATATACTGAATTTATACAATTCAATAAAATGAGAAAAAAAGACTTACATACTGAAGTAACAGGAGTTAAAAAAAAAAAAAACCTGAAAGTGGAGCCACCTTGAATCAATAATACTCCCTGAAACAAACCAAACACAAACGATGGACTACAGACGGGTGTTCCTCTTATGAATTGCACAAAATAACGGCATAAAGAGGCCCCAACACGAATGACAGGGTAGAAAGAGAGGCAACGGTCCGCAGGGAAAGGCGTGGGCCTCTGAAAGGGGGTGGGGCACGGACGCTGATTCATCCCCCAAGTCCCTTATCTCTCATCTATTATAGAATTTGGAATTCATGTATTTACAAAATAAAATAAAACAGACTAAAAGAAACAGGGAACTGGGCAATAGTTACAGCGGTCCCTTAATTATGTGACCAACAGTTATAAAAATATCTTGATAAAACTATGCTAAAATCCTTAAAATGTGAACAGATATATTCAAACTGAACAAATATGTTCAGTCTTATTATTTCCTCTGGAAATTAGTACTCATTCCCATGGTGTAAGGCAATCAGGAAAGTCCACGGTATCTTTCTCAGGATTACACGGCTAAGAGCCAGGCCATCAAACAGGTGTTCAAGAACACAGAGAAACACACTGCAGGGTTCACCTATGTGTTTGCCCAGTTAATGCACACATACAAAAAGACTTACAAGAGAGAAACAGACATATAACTTGGGCGGGGGGGGGGGGGGGGGGGGGGGGGGGCAGCGGTGAAGATAACCAATTGACAAGAGGATGAAAAATAGTTGGTCTAGGTTGTGGGGCTTGGGGAATTTCCTTTTATTGTTGTATTTTTCACATATAATGCAGTAATGAATATTACTTAATGAAAAAGAACTCCTTTAAACCAAGAGATGTCATATGAGGAGAATGTATGACCAGGAAGCTTTATGGTCACAGGTTGCAATGTGCTGGCAGCAGACATATACACAACACACTGTTGATTTCTCCTTCATTAACCACAGGAAAAAGCTATTTAAAAGTACAAAAGAGGGCAACAGGAGTATGTACTTCTGGTATTTTCTTTCTCATGTCTGAGAAGACATTAAAAATGCAACTAAAAATTAAAATATGTTTAGTCAAAAGAATGAGAACCAAGGGGTCTGACTGCTGGTCAGAGTAATGGAAATCTGAAACTTTACACAATTTAAGCAAAGAGCTTCTATGTTATTCAAGACTCACACTGTTTTGTAGTGGAAGTCTTAGAGTGAAAGGATGTAGCAACTACTCAACAAAAGCCTGGAGAGGAAACAGGCTACTGTCAGAGAAGCCAGACATATTTAGAGACAATACTGGAATGAGAATTTTCTTAGGTGTGGCCCCATGTATACACCTTTCAAAGCCAGGCTTGTGGATTGCAGGGGGAAATGCTGTTTTTATTCTGCTTATTTATCCCAACTAATGACTACTTAAAATAAAGTATACATGTAACTGGTCATTGAGTTCTTCTACTACAGTCCTGTTTAGTAACTCTGCTGGGTATGGAATTCTGGTGCTCAAATATCTTTCAGTAAAATATTCCTAGAGGATCACTGATAGAAAATATGGAGACAAAAAATAAATATTTGATTAATATAAGCCTGAGCTACAGAGCAAGACCCTATCTCAAAAAATTATTAATGTAACCCTAAAGTAATCATTTTGAAGACAAAATTGGTTCTACATTATCCAAGAGTATCCAGCTTTGAAGAAAAACTTAAACATATTATATCTTTTCAGAAGACTGTACCTAATACCTAGGATTAGGCATTGGAAGCAGAGGTTATTTGGATTCTGCTCCTCAGAAAAACATCTAACCTGGTATTTTTTTAACATGTGCAATATATTATACCTGAAATCACTAGCAATAATAAATGTCTAAATTCGGGGACTAGATTTGTATGTTTGTCTGAGATTCATAGGTTACTCCGAGGCATGAGGTTTTGTTTTGCTTCTTTGGTGTTGGGACGAAGCCAAGGGCCTGGCCCATGCTCAGCACACTCTACCACTGACTCACACCACTAACACCCAGATAAATTTAATACTCGTTTTTTCATCCTCCAGTTTATGAACATCTCTCAAAATTTACTGGCAGTGATACATTATGTTCACTACTTCCCAAAACACCTTAAGTGACTTCCAAGAGGACAACACTGATATGTGCACACTTTGCTCAGATTTCGAGCACCCACATAGACAATCCCTCTGCCGTTCTGAGACCTCATTTCAAAGTGTGTTCTCCTCCCATGTTAACAATCACTTATAAAAAAAAAAAAAAAAAAAAAACACGAGTAACCTAAACACTCTGAAACTAAATTCATTACTTTTCTCTCTCTCCTCAATTGATAAGATTTATTTGCTCACTCGCATTACTTATTTCCCCAATATATTTATAAAAGGATTGTCCTCTTCATTCAAAATAATACATTCACAAGAATTAACTCATGCTATCTATCAATCTTGCACTATAAAACTTCACAGTACATCAAAGTATATTCTCTTCAAATATATCATTCATTTCAACTTATACTATTATTTTGATGCTGAAATGATTTACAAATACTATAAGATTCTGAATTGCTTCAAATTTTATTTTTGAATGCTAACACAAATCAACAGGAAACTATTAGGAAATAGAACAAATTGAAAATATAAAGTATTGTTTTGACTGACATCTTTTATACATAATCCTTACTATAATATAATGAAAAAAGTAAGCTATTCTCTGATATTTGATGAAAATCATATATTTGGAAGCTTTTTCAAACTGAAAAGTTGTAAAACCTAGTTCTTGCACATCCTTTTTACTAGTTTTGAACTAAAAACATATTTTAGTAGGCTATATAGTAAATTAACCAACACTGCTGGATGAGTCTACATAATAATCTCAAGGAGCAAAGCATCATAATCACTTCAGTGTTTAAATTCTTCTTGATTATTCAACATTTTGGAGTTACCAGGCAGAGTTAAAGCTGACTAAGGTTTAGTAAGAACTCCCAAACTCTCTCTCCAGGATCTCTTTTGCCCTTCTGGTCGCCTTCCACGCCTGGCACCCTGAAGGCGGCAGTGCATCCTGTTCCCTTTTATGTGGGTCACAGATGGCCTGAGCCACAGGCCTGACTCCCAAGTCATCAATCAGGACCATTTGGCTCTTCCTCTCTCTGGTACTTCACTTTCCCAACTTGCTTTCCAATTAGCAATTGGATGACTATGTGTTCTGAGTCTCTTCTTAGTCTGATCTCCCTTCTGCTTATTTAGCGCAGACCAAGCAGGATTAGTGCAACAATGAAGAGAATTTTATTGGCTCCCTCTCAGATCAGCATCATGATACACGCTCTGGAACCTTTCAGATTTCTGAAGAACAAAACCTTTAACAAGAATTTCCTTAGCTTTCCTTAACACAGTATTTCATTTTGCTGATTCTAAATACTAGATTCTGTAAACTGAACTTAAAATACTTGCATTTTAATAAAAATATTTAGAAAATGTCATATCGCATTTTTATATTTATGCCGACAATTATACATATTTTTGAACTATGTTATGTATATATAATAATCTATACTATTCCAAAAGACATTATTAAATCAGTAAACATATATGTAGTAGATAAATAAGCCAAACAAATTTAATCACTTATCATCATTAAGTATTCATCCATGTTAATAACAGTAACACAGATTACATGAAGGCAAACAATACTTGTGCCTTAAGGAGCCTAGATTCTAGAAAAGAAAGCTTACAAGTGGAGGCGGAAAGAAAGCCAGGGCACGGGGAAGGGCCTGGCATACAAGGGGCACTCTGGCAGGCAAAGCTGTGGGTCACCTACTGCCAAAGCCCAGGGAGATAAAGAGGCATGGAGACGAAGATGGTGGTTAGAATTAAGAATGAAGAGGGGACAGATGACAACAGCTCATGTACATTAGTACATGAGAAAGTCTGGCAAAGGAAGGATCTTCTGAGTACAAAGGCACTAACACTGCGCTTGCTTCTCAAGGAGACCAATATTCTGCAGCACCATGTGGGAAAGAGAAAAATAAGACGGTCAAGCCTCAAGAGGTGACAAGAGAGACTTCCTCAAGTTCTGCACAAAAGAGTGATACATTCTGAATTCCTGCATCAATAAATTTTGTAGTGCTCAGACGACACTGAATGATTCAAGAGTGGAATTAGTCAACTGTACCAGTTAATGATCTTTGGAGTAAAACAGATGTGAGATGATGGTAGTGATGAGAAACAATCAAACTATGAATCCACTCTGAACATAATGGACCATGTCTTAGTTAACTTTTTGTTCCTGGGATGCAAATATCTTCACATTCTTTCCCCACACGGACAGGTCTGTCCACATGCCTTGACCCTAATGCCTTTCTCACCAACCTTCCAGTTGTGTTCCTTTCATGTTCCAGACCATCCATCCAGACCACTGGCTAAAGCCCATGTATCTGTATACAGTCATACTTCTGTCCATTTTCTCTTCGAAGCTATGTGTACATTCAGATGCACTGCTCAAAATTTTGCCCAATGTGAAGATCTCCTTCCACCACCGTCCTTCAGGGAAGTCCTGGAAAGAGGCTACCTGGAAAGAGGCTACAGCACTGCAGCTGTCCAGTGCTGTGTGGTGCCGTGTAGTTTGCAAAAATATAAACCATGCCCTAGATTTCTCTTCCTCCATCAACTGGTCATAGTGTATTCCCCATGAGGCTGTAGGTTCAAGCTGGGGGACAAAGGGCAGTATAGTAGAAGCAAGCACTATGGGCATTTGGGCCACTTCTCCATGTAATTCACTGTGTCTTCCACACCTGTATGGACTGATCACATATATACATACCACTTTGCTTTGATGATGGACTATGGTTGCACATGCTCAGTTTGATGACTCAGTGGGTCAAACAGCACCCACTTCATGATAGCCAGCTCTGGCTGCACAGTAACCTGGTGTCCCATGATCAAACATTCATTTTCCACTACGGCCTAGTTGCTGGCAACTCAAATTAACCCAATCCAGAAATACAAGCTAAGTAACTTGGTATACTAGCTGCAGTAATACACCAAACAGGAATATATTGCCTCTAAAATTCAAACAGGCCCAGTACTTCTTTTTCTTAGTTGTACAAGGGACCAGATGCAATGATTTATCCTTCCCTTTACAAGTAATATTTCTGCATGCTGCACACCACTGTATTCCTAGGATTTTCACTGAGGTAGAGAGCCCTTGAATTTTAGAAGGATTTATTTCCCAGCCTCTCACACACAAATGGTTTGCCAACAAGTCCAGAATAATTCTCACCTCTTGCTCGCTTGGTCCACTTAGCACAATGTCATCAATACAGTGCACTGTGGAATGGCAAAAACATCCAGATCCCGAAGGACTAAGTTATGACACAGGGCTGACACACACTTGAAGAAACATAATAAAGGTATACTGCCGACTCTGCCAGTAGAAAGAAAATTGCTTCTGGTGGGCCCTATGGATGGTTACGGAGGAATAGGTACTAGCCAAATCAACAGCTGCATACCAGGTACTGGAGATGTGCTAATCTGTTCAAGTAACGAAATCACATGTGGCACAGCCGCTGCATTTGTAGTCATCACTTGATTATGTTTATGATAATCCACCATCACTGGACAAGATCTGTCTTCTGCATGCATGAGCCAAACAGGAGGGTTGAACAGGAATGAGGTCAAAACCAACATTCCTACATTCTTCAAGCCCTTGCTGGTTGCACTAATCTCTGCAAACTATGCAGGGATGTAATACTCTTTCTAACTTACTATTTTCCCAGGTAAAGACAAATTCGATGGCTTGCATTTGCCTTTCCCATCATTACAGCACTCATACCAGAGGTTAAAGAACCAATATGAGGATTAAGCCCACTACTAACTCTGTCTATCCCAAAATAGCATTGTTCACTGACCACTGACCCCCACTGGCCCCTAATTTTACTGGAGACCCATGATGATGTTCTGGATCTCCTAGAGTTAATGTTAGTTCAGAACCAGTGTTCAGCAGTCCCTGAATGTATGATCATTTCTCTTTCTCCTATATACAGTTACTCTAGAAAAAGACCTGCAGGTCCTTTTGAAGAAGGATGGGAAAACTCTTTGGTAGAGAAACAGGGTCATTGTTCTAAAGGACCCAGCCTCCCCTTTATTCAACAGGTACTAGGGCTATAAACTGGCTCCAATCTGGAAACTGATTGACGGAACATAATTCTCCACTGTTACTGTCTGAGGTAAATGATTGCTCTGTTGCCCTCTAAATTTTTTTCCTATATAAATCCAATAAAAAATTTAGTAGGCTTCCCATATATTTCAGTTCTGGGAACACCATGACTGATAACCCAAAGCCATATGTCCACATATGTCAAACTATTCTGATAAGTTCTTTGCCTCTACTGTACATGACAGTATGTCCATTCTGCTCTCACTTGCTATCTGCCACTCCGAGATCTAATCATACACACAGCATCTAATTGTCCCAGCTGGGTGACTGCCATCTTCCTGTAAGGTCTGGCATACAGAGAAGAGTGACTATAAGACATTTCATAGATACCTGAGCTCCCCTCACCAATGTGTGGAGAATTAGTTTTCATCTGATGAATCCACTCCAGCATTTCCATTTCCCTGAGCTTTTGAATACTCTGCTCAAGAGTCAATCAAGAAATATCAGGTGACTCCAGCTCAACCACAGAAGGCCATCTTTTCACCTACATTTTGCTAAGCAACCAAATAAAGCATTAACACCTTCTTTAACTTCATGAGTTGATGCATTAAGTCCAGAAATTCTGCTCAGTGGATCTACATCAAGAAACTAAGTCAGATATGGTTGATATGTATTCCACCATCATCCCGCAATAATAATAATAATCCATTCCCACATATTTCCCAAATCTCTGACTGTAGGAGTTAGAAAACTCAAGAAGTTCTTCAGGACCATACCATAACTCCTCATGAGTTAAACTATGGACCTCACCCTGTGGGTTTTCTAAGACTTGTAGGCCTAGAGGCAAAAGTGGGTGGCAGGGTGAATCCTGAAGAGCTCCAGCAACACATTACCTGGTAACTACACCAGGGAGTGTCGTTACCAAGTCTGTAGGCAACACAGGTTAGTTTTCTAAAGTATAAATGGAAAAGCCAACACCATTAGGAACAGAGGTGGGGATGTCTCTTCTGCTGAGGGAGAGAAGATTTTATCATCTGGAAACAAAATTTCTTCAGGATTTAGGAGTTCCTCAGCCCCTTCCTGTTCCTCCTACAAGTCTCCCTCTCGATTAAAAAGATTCAATTCTTTCTCAATCAGTGCCTTCAACTTAATCGCAGATACCCTTTATGGATGAGCACTGACCTGGCCCTGCTGTTCAAGTAATCATGTTAAGAAGGCTCGCACTTTGATTTTCAGCAACTTCAGTCTTATTTTTAAGCAAGAGAAGATTTTCCTTCAGGATACACTTAGAAACTTTGAGACTGTCTGTGTGAGTCTAGAGCCAGAAATTCAAAGCCTTGAGCTCATTGCTTTCTTTTATTACACTGTCAACACACTGAAAAGACTTCAGACTGTTGATGAACCGCTGGAGCTCAAGCCTTCCTTTACTGCTTTGTCCATAGAAGCTAAGGGTAACCGCCAGAATCATTTTATTTATGACTTTTCAAAAATATTTAAATTTATTACATACAGGACAAACAAATGTTTCACTTCATAAAAGTAAAGAACTATAATAATCAAAGCATACTGTTATGGTTTCAATCTGAAATGTTCCCTAAAAGCCTTCTGTTTTTGGAATGTGTAGCTGATGGGTGTGTGGTATATGGGTATATGGTGTACTGCCCATTATAGGTGCGTGGTGGATTACAGGTGTGGGTTGTAATTGTGTGGCAGATTACGGGCATGTGACCTGGAAGAGGTGGATCACTGGGTCTCAAGTCAGAAGGGCCAGAACCCTGGGAAAGGACCTGGAAGGATTTGTGCTAGCTCCACCCTTCTTCCCTCACTTGGTTTCTTTCCTGTAATGCCATGAGCAGTGGTCCTCTGCCAAACCATTCCTGCCATGTGCTTCTACCATCGCTGGCACCCATGCATTATTAGAAAAAATACAGATTCTCATTAAAGCACCATATATAAAGGAATATTGTCTAATACGTACTGTGCTTAAAGACAGGCTATTTTTTAATATGCTAAAAGAGTCGGCAAGAGGTAAAAAGATCTGTCGATATTATAGATAAGAAACAGGAAACTTGGACTATTAACGGAGACAATCAACTGGGGAAAAAAATTAGTGATGTAGTAGCCAAGTATTAAAGTTCCTGAATTAATGTGCTCTTAAGCATTAATGTCAGAGCAAAAAGTGGCGGAGCAGTAACAACAGATCTTAAAAACAGAAACAAAAACAGTGGATCCAGAGGAATTCTACAGCTTACGGACTACTGACCTGAGCTGTTATCACTGTAACTGTTTGATGAGATGCAGGTTCTAAGGCAAAAAAAAAATCGTAATATCAACCAAAAGGAGTCTGGGTAAAAGGGTGAAGCAACTGTATAATATTAGTAGAAGAAACAAGCACGTCAAGAGAGTTCTTGGATTCTAGGTTTAAAAAAAAAAAAACTGTCCCCAGCTGGTAAGGTCAGTAATTAATCAGAGCAACTAACTACATCTCTAGATTTGTGGCTTAGAGCAAAATACATATGTTTTTCAAGCCACAATTACATAATCTCCAAGATATATATAATGACAATTACATTTACCAATCAACTCTGGTTTTAGAATGAAAGTAAATAAAACATTCAACATCACACCTGGTGTACCAAGACTCAGTAAGTATTCAGGAAATGGTAGTTATCTCCACTGTAATTCATATGCTGCAGATACTGAATGATTAAAGGAATTCCTAAAATTCTGAGAAAAACTGGAAGTTGAGGCATGAGCCCCCTTTATCACTCTTAGTTACACTAGGTATGCAGAAGCTGCAGGCAAAAACTCAGAACTGATCAAGAGACCACCACGATAAGCCAATGAGCAGCGTCAAGCATACTGGGTGAGTAGGACTCATTCCACAAAGAACATCAGGATAGTTTTCCCCAATATGCCAACTGCAGCGCCCTTCAGAGAAAGAAGTGGAGAAACTGAAGATTCCAGCAAAGAATAACACAGTCAAACCTAGCATGTAACAGAGAAAGGAAAGCAGAGAGAATTCAAACTGAGAATGTATAACTGTTATGTGCACCCCAGGAATGGAAGGCAAGAGGTCAGAAAGGCCATGATGAGAAGCAGGAGAAGCAGGAATGAGAAAGATTTGTACCCCCCCCCCCAAAAAAAAACCACTGAAGAACTGAAGGAAGGAGGTATCAGTCACCATGTTTTAAAGACAGACACTTAGAAACTCTTGAGTTTCATGCACACAAAAAATTCTCTTCATCAACTGTTAACTTATTTTTTTCCTTTCATTTTAAACTTCTTAAATTCATCTAACATTAGATTCCACTGATTTTCTACAAGTACATATCTATTCTGGTCATATTCTCTGCTTTCTTTTCTTTCACAGGTTCCCTCGGCCTAGAACAGTCCTTCTTCCTATAGACACTTAAAAAGATTTGCTACAGATGAAGCTGGAGCTAAACTCCCACAATCAGATGCTAAGTGCTTGCTTCTATTACAGAGCAGATCATTACTTTTCAGCAGATATAAGCCTCCTGAAATGCCAGCTGACAGAGGTAGAGTCTGTATCATTTTCATATTCATAAATTTATTTCCTAATGAGGCTAGTACTGTACTTAGGAACAGAAAAAAAGAACATTGGCTGGCTAAATTCAGAAATATCCTTCCTTGCTTGAAACTCTACCCAAGTCATCTCCAGATACAATTTCCCTATCCTCTTGAAAACCTGCACACTTGGGTGCAACACAGATTCATTTACTCAAAAAATTCCTTCTATCATGAGTTCACTTTCTTACACTGAGCATATAAGCCCTTTAATTAAACTGAATATGCAGCTCAGCAGTAGCACTGGCTCTACCTTAACACTGGGAACACAGTCCACTGTGCATCACAACAGAGATCTCTCTATGCATACACCTCAGCTGCAAATCCAAGGACCCAGGAAGAAGAGGCACATCTACATTATTCCTTGCTCAGCACTAAACAAGGGGCCACCAGCCAAAAGATGGTAAGGGAACCGAACTGCCTTCCCATCTCACTATGAGGGAAAAAAGGTGAGAAAAGCATAGAGAACAAGGGGACCTGGTAAGTGAGCTCGTTATGTTGTGATTATCCAGTCAGGTAGCTTCACTGAACACAGAACTATAAAGTGAGTTCTGGACATTTAGGGTTTGCGGTGGTGGTTTTTTTCTGGAGGAGATAAAGACCTGGGAGCATGAAAAGTCCTAACTGATCTTCTTCAGGATACTGAAATATGGACCAGTGTGCAGGACAGCAACTGGGAGAAACTCAAGATAGCCAACAGTAGGGCTTCACTTTCTGCTGCACTTAAAGAATAAAATGTTTTGTCTATACTTACAAGGAAACATAAACATATGCATATATATATACACACAAAAGGAACCTAGAGAGAGAGAGAGAGAGAGAGAGAGAGAGAGAGAGAGAGAGAGAGAGAGAGAGAGAAAGCAAGAGAACACAATAACCATCTCTAACTGTGCACATGGTTTTGTTAAAATCTAAAAGATAAACATTTTTTTAAAAAACCACCAGAAAATGATATTCATTCCCAAGAATAGTCAAAGCCAAATTCATACTGGTCAACCACGAACCCTAAAAGATGTCTTAATAGCATGAAGGCTATTTGTGTTCACCTGTTAGCTTGATCTCACAATTCGTTTTGTCAGAAATACGTACGGTAGTACTTTTAGTCCAACCCTTTCAGTTCTGTCGCTTGGGAAGTAGTATGCCTGTCAGAAAGATATGGGAAGGCAAACATTTTCTACTGGCATAGGGGACATCAGCATTTCTATCCTAATTACTTATCTGTTGCTGAGACAGAATACCCAACATCCCCAACTTAGGGAGGAAAGATTTAATTTACCTCCCAGTTTCAGAAAGTCTCCCTCAGTCCACTTGTGGGTGGCTAACAACTCTGGGAAGCACAAGATGGAGGTCTAGTTGGAGAAAATCTCTTCACAGCATGGCAGACAGAAAGCCAAGTGAGAGAGGAAGGGCAGAGAGACCTTTCAAGATCTTATCTGAGAAACATGCCCCTTCAGGTTCAAGCCTAAGTGTCCACCCCTCCTGATGAGACTCCTTCTGCTCACAGCACACATTCCCATAGATACTGCACAATGTGCCAATAGCAGAGGCCGAGGGGACGTTCCGGACATAAACCATGTCCAAATGGATTCTGTGGTCTACATCCATTTTCCATCTTTTTTAATGTACATAAATATAAAACATATCCACCTCTAAGACAAAGCAAAGACCCCGCAAATTGGATTATCTTGGATTATCTTCTTTCTTTCTCTTTGTTTGTTTTTTGCTTTTAAAACTGGGTCTTGCTCTATAGTCCAGGCTGGCCCTGAACTTACTATGTAGCCCAGGCTGGCGTTACATTTCTCCTGCCTCAGGCTCCCTAGTGCTAGAATTACAGGTGTGTGTCACCATGTCCAGCATACGGGACTCCGAGGAATTGGACTGTGGGCCTTATGCTTGCTAGGCAAGTATTCTAGCCACTGTGCAATTACCCACAGCCTGAGCTGTATCTACACTCTCAAAAATGCTGAATAGACTTCAATAAAGCTCAGCTTTGGATTTCATAGACCTCCACTTTAAAGTGCTACAAAAGGCCCTGGCAGTATAAATAAATAAAGGGGAAAAGGTCTGAAGATTTCTTTATTCTATTTTAAACATAAAGAAGCTAAGTAATAAAGAAATTGGGTCAGGACTTTTTCAGAAATGAAGAGAAACAGACAACAGTTTACAGATCAGCTGAGACAATATATTTATATCATGAGGAAGATACAGTGATCTAAATTTGCAAAGGGCCTTACAACATTTCACTATATAAGAGTCAACTGGTTATGCTGTATTACCACTGCTTAAAAAAGAAAAGAAAAGCAATCATACTACTGCTCAATAAACTAAGGTTACATTTAAAGAGAATTCAAGATTTAATGGAAAATAAAATTAATGTTTTTACACAGCAAATGAAAAATCAGAAAATTTTATACTTAATATTTAAATACAAAACTAAACTATCAATATAAAAAATGAATTTCAATACAAATAGTTCAAAAAGGATATAATATTCTATGCCTCATTCCCCAAAGCCAATTCCCCCTACCTCCAAGCTTCTACATCTTAGAAATTACAATCCACTAACCTGCTGAGGCACAAACCTTCCTGCTGCCCTAACACCCTTTTCATTTCCTCAGAACAAGGTCCAGCTAGTCTTTTTCTACATACCGTATCATTCCCATTACCATGCCTGCAATGCCACTGTCTGACAGAGTCCCTATCACCTGCAGTCAGAACAGGACCAATAAGCCAGTGGTATACACACGCATTAGACACAGTGAGCTTTTTCAAGGAATAAATAGACTCTAAAGTGCCTTAAGTGTTGTGCTCACAATGCAAGGTCTTCATAGTGGCCTTGCTCACCTCTCTGCGCACCTCACCTACCAGCCTCACCATGAGTTGCTGTTTGCCTGCCATGTAAGTCTAGTTTTTAATGCCTGGAACTCAGCAGGGCTGAGCTTGTCTCAGAGCCTACCCACCTAATCTTCTTTAGATGCACCCAGGATCTTGGCAACAAACAAGTTTCTACTTACAGGTCACAGTAGCAATGTGGTTGGCTTTAGCAACTCAATGTAGTGTCACTTTCAGCACTATCTCACCGGATGCTCTGTTTGATTAACTAAAATTACCTTGCTATTCATTTTCATACATACAATATTCCCCAGTATCAGAATGTAAGACCTCCAGAGAATCTGAATCTGGTCTTGCCCATTTACAACAGTATTCTCAGCATCTGTACCAAACCCAAATCCTGCTAACTCAGGATTAGACAATAAAAGAGGCTTGGACACTGCTTCTTTGACTCTCTTCTGTTCTAGCTCCTGGTTAGAACACATGCCAAGTCTCTGTTTGGTTGTTAGATAAATGGTGCAAGCACCTGCACTGGGCGGAGGGGGGTGGGGGGCGGTGTGTTTCCATTTGGCTATTGAAATTAAATTTGATCTCCTCATTCTACCAAGAACTATAAATGCTCATATCATTCTGAGAAATAACAAATAAACAGAAACTCTGTGTTCCACGACCAAACAGTACCACCAGGGTAGCATTATCTTAGACAGGACGATAAGGTTCCTAATTCAGGTTTGTAAAGGTGTACCTTATTACTAAAAGTTACATATAGTTTACTGAAGGTGCAAGCATGTAACTCCTTCTATTCCCAGGCAATATGTTCACAGAAATAATTCTGTTCCCCTCTCCTATCAGTATTTCTTACTTTCTCTGTCCTTTATTTCTTTCCATTACTTATTAACAAAAATTCAGAATTTTAAGATACTATTTTAAAATACATAATACTTTAGTAGAAAAATAAATTTGTGTGTAACAAATCATAGAAAAAAACAACAGATTTAGTAACTCTGTCAAATGCAAACTGAAACTGTTTTGTTCCCTTGAGGAATTTTTTCTTCTTAGGCATTCAAAGGTTTCACCATATTTTAAATCAACTTAAATATAAATCATATTTTATACCCACCGGCAGTATCTTCTTGACTTTGGTACTCTCAAATGTTGTATTTTATCCATTACATACAACTAGAGACAGTGTCAAAATAACAGTTAACAGCATTGTATTACATGATAAATCTGTCTTTTGCACCAGAAAAGTAATACATGGAAATCCCAAAGATACAGAAAAAAGACTCCCTTTATTGCCTAGAATATGAATGCCTGGGAAGGTACTTTTTAAGGAGTTCAGGGGTACTGGGGATTTAGCTCAAGGCTTTTGTATTGATCTATACCAACTCCCTTCTCCTTGCTTGATACTTTATTTTTTATTCTGAGACACAGCCTCTCAATTAGATGCCCAGGGTGCACCAGAATTTCATCCTTCTGTCTCAGGCTCCCCTGAGTGCTCCAGTTACAGGCATTTCAACCACTATGTGTAAAGGAAGGAGGAGGAGGGCTGTGCCTAATGAGTCAGGCCTATAATAAAGGGTAGGCAGAGGCAGGAAGATCACAGTCCAAACCTACTCTGAACAACTTAGTGACCTAGCGAGACCCTGTTTCAAAATAAAATGAATTAATAAATAAATGAGGGCTGGGGATGATGCACAAAGTCAAGGCACTATGCTTAATCCTCTCTACCATACCCAAAAAAGTTAAGTTTTTGTGTGATACTTAAATATCCAGAGTGATACTTAAATACCATAAAGCTTCTAAAGTTATGTAACCAAATTACTTATTTGCTTTTACACTTTCCAACTTTCACACACAACAAAAGATCTCTTTTGTCACTCTCATATTGGGAAGATATTAAATGATAAATAGGTAAACATGAATACATGCTAGAACATTGTGCACTGGTGACATTAGGCTACCTAAAATAAGCCAAGCCCAGAAAGACAAATACTGTAGGACTCCATTCATTTCAGGTTCTCAGCGTTATCAAATTCACAGACGCCAAACAGCAGAATGATGGGCGCTAGAAGCTACACAGAGGACTGGAAGTTGGATCGAAGAACTGCTGTTTAACAGGAAAGTAGTTTTAGTTTTGCAAGATAAAAAGAATTCTGGGAATGCACTGCAGAGACAGCTGCACAAAAACCTCAGTGTACTTTATGTCACTGAACTGTACACTTAACTATAGTTAAGATTATACATTTTAGGTTGCTTCATTTGATAGTGCCACCACAACAAAATACCATAGATGAGGTGACGTAAAGAACATGCACTTGTGTTCTCATAGTCCTGAAGACAAGAAGGCTAAGATCAAGAAGCCACCAGGCTTAGTTTCTTTTGAGGCCTCTCTACGTGGGCTTCACATGCCACATCCTATGTCCTCATATGGCAACAGCACCTGGGAACCTTGTTCATGGTATCTGACTTGTCAGTTATAAATAAGGAGAGTGAACATGATACCTCTAGATACAATCCAGGCAAAGAATTTACATTCACTACTTCATTCAATCATCACTATACAAAGAACTAACAATGAAGGGTCATAGATTAGAAAAATGAGAATCAAAAATGTTACATAAATTGTCACAAATACATAAATGAGTGTCATGGCTAGAATTCAAATTTGGTTGTGTTTAACTACAAAGATTACGCTCTCAGCATATGCACAAAGAACTTTTAATCCAAAAAGTCACATGAAAATTCAAATCATGATTCCTACTCTACATTTCTGAAACAGATGTTCTATCTCACACAAGAAGTGTCTTAGAATCAGCAGACTCTTGTAGCTATGTAGTAATACAAAGAATTGATTCCTGACAGCTATGATAAAAATAAGTGCACGTTTCTGGCAGTATTCAACAGTGTTTTAACGAACAAACTAACTCTACCTAGGAATTTTACTCATTCAGTAACTTGTGCTTTTTCAACAAATTAATTCTAGCAGGCTTTGAGATGAATATCTGGATCAAAGTAAGGGCTCTGTCAGCCAATGCAATATATAACACTACTATGAAAGTTTGGTTCTATAACATTGTTCATTCCGCTAAAAAAAAAAATTCAAAAATTAATGGAAGTTGGCCTTTGTTCTTACATAACTCCTACTGAAACATCCAGCAAGGAGTGTCTAGATATCTACATATTTTTGTCCCCCTAAGAGCCAAACAAAATTCAATACATCAATGCATTAATAACTTCATTCCATTTTCCTCATTACTCCGAAACCTAAGAAACAAACCTGAACAGCCCAAAAGGTGCCCAAACAGTAGACAAGAAGGTGTTGGCATAGAGTAGAAGGCAATAGGGAGGTGTATGCTGCCCCAGAAAAGGAGTATCCCAGTAGGGTGGTTGCCATGAAGAGTCTGAAAACTGAGCTGAGGTAGTAGTTCAATGGTTTGCGTGTCTGTATATCAAGTGCATGGCCCTGGGTTCAGTTTCCCAGCACCATATAAGGCAAGTATGGTGACATGCACCTGTAACCCCTTCACTCAGAGGTTTGATATAAGCTCGAGGAAAACCTGGGAAACAGAATGGGACTCCGTAGGAAGAAAGAAAGAGGAAAATGCAAAAGAGTCTCAAAACTGGTTATTTATAGGATACCCTGAACAAATAAATATATACATGAAGCATAGTATAAGGCAGATTTACTTGTCACAGCAGAAAGGAACTCACATAACAAGGTAGAAAAGGCAGAATTAATAATGTGAGGATAGATCAGAATTGGAATTTGTGGTATCAGTGGGTATCATGATTTTCCATATAGAAAAACAGATATATAAGTAATATGTAAAGGTGCACAAATTTCTTAACATTGAATATTATGGGTCCCTGGAATAGTGACACCCAGCTACAAGCATTTTCTATATCCAGGTATTGATTACTAGATACATTTTCTACTAAAAGGGAACTAAACTCTTTGAAAATAGAAATTTGGAAAAATAGAGAATTCCAGAACAGGAGTATAGAAGGAGTCAGGTAAATCTGAAATTTGTTACATCATAAAATACCAAGTGTTCTAAGACTGATGGATATCAAATGGGTACAGACCATCAAATCTACAGCAAATGAAATATGAAGGTAAATAATTCCAGGTATGGAATATAACTCAATCAATAAAACAAAGTCATAAGTCAAAAGTGACGATAAATTAGTTTTTCAGAATAGTGGGTAAAAAGTAACAGGAAAAAAAACCAAATTTAAGATATTCATTTGGCAACATCATGCTAATAATTCAGGCAAGAAACAGCAGTGCCTACTTAAACAGATAAAAATAGAAAAAGAAGTGAAATTTTCATCACATCAGAATATCATCCTATAAAATACAAATTCCTGTCAAGGGAAAAATACATAATCTAGGTCTAACACAGAAAAATATCAAATAAATACAAGTTGGGGGACTTTGTATAAAAATGAAACTGGCCCATAATGCTGAATGTCCAGCTTACAAAACTCAAGGAAAGGCCTAAGAACTGGCTGAGGTAGAAGGAAACTAGAGAAAGACAAACGCCATGGACTTGGATTCTTCTGCTGTAAAGCAATTTTGAAGAGCAGAAACTAAAAATGGGTTTCAGAATAAAGAGAGTAAAGGACGAGATTTTCACAATCTTCTGAAACTTGCCACTTTTGGTCAAGATGGCAGACAAGTAACAGAGCTACACAATGTGTCTCCATGGACTTAGGTCAAAAGTTGAGAGGGGGCTGGAGGAATGACTCAGAGGTTAAAGCTCTTGCCTAGCGTTACCAGTTCAATTCCCCAGCACCCCACAAACTGGGAGTGGTGGCTCATGCCAGTAATCCCAGCACTCGGGAGGCTGAGGCAGGACGAGTGCTATGAGTCGAAGACCAGCCTGGGCTCCATAGTGAGTTCAGGACCAGCCTGGGCTACAGAGTGAGACCAAAAAAGTGGAGAATATAGTCAAACAATGCCTGGTCAATGTAGCTAGGACAGGAAAGAGTGCCCCACAATTTAAAAAAAGCCACGGGAAGGTCGGAAATACTGGAAACACATCAGAAGCAGAAGTAAACAACAGTCAAGGAAGCGGCCCAGGCCGGCTGCAAAGGGCTGTGAGCCACTAGCATGTGCAGACAGAGGAAAGCCGGGCCAGGGCCAAGAACCTCTGACCAAGAAAGGAGAGGAAGGAGCACTCCCCAAACTGAAAGGAGCCACAGGAAAGTCAGACAGACCAAAGATATGTCAGAATGTATGATCTTAATAAGGATTTGCTGAAATCTACACACCAGTCAGTATCTTACTGACAATTTTTGTGTCTATGCTCATTACGATTTGTCTATAGTTTTCCTGTTGTTGTTTTTTCCCCTATTAGGCCTCTGTCTGGCTCTGATATCAAAGTAATGCTAGCTTCTAGAAATGAAGTTACTAACGGCCCTTCTGTTTCAGTTTTATAGAACATTTTGAGAAATACCGGTGATTACTCTTCTCAGAAGCGCTAGTAGAATTAGGCAGTGAATCCATCAGATCTAACATAAAAAAATTAAGTCACCTTGACAAGATACGTATGAGCACAAAACGCTCAACTTCATTGTAAACCTTACATTTTGTGCTTATACATATTAATAAAATGGGGGAAAAAATAAAAAGACTTGCAATGGGTAAATACGGTGCATTTAGCCTGTGGAATACATGGTTTTTTTGTAATTCCTGTTCCACCATCTTATTTTATGCATTCATAGATACCCTAATCACTCTTAAAACTTTCAATGCCTAAACTGTGTCTCATGATTTTAAAACTGCAGGAAATATGTACTTTTACACTCTGTTTCTGACAAATAAAATATCAACTTTAACACAGGGGTCACAAATGGAGTGGATGCCTATGAGCTGGATGTTTTGTTTTGTCCTCACTGATAATGGCAGCCCCTTGAGGACAAGAAACAGAACCAAAAGCTTAACAACAAACCTTTACTCAGGTTCAGAACCATGAACACTTGACCAAGATGACTGCACTGTACTAGGTAAAGTCTCAGTATATGCTGACATGTGGTACCACCTCTAAGGGAGACAAGACACGTATCACAAGCAGGCAAGCGGGACACTGTCTAGGTAAACAAACCTGAGAAATAAAGGACAAGAACTCTACATCAAGATATCAAAAGTCCTTTCAAATCTGAGATTACTGCAGCAAATTCAAGATCCTATAAGCTAAACTTGTTAAACAACTCATGTCTCAGCACAGAAAGACAGGGGAGAAATGGAGAGAAATTGTCTCTTTTATGGTTCAACAACAGTTATGCTAAAATGCTACAGTTTTTACTATTCTTTCCTATTCGATGGATTTTTAAACTAATTATATACAAAAAGAAAGTTTCTAAGGCTAGAACATAGCTCAGCAGTTTGAGTACTTGCCTATCAAGTAACCTAAAAACAAATCCTTGGATAGTCATTTTATTTGTATAAGCAAAAATCAAACTCAAATTGATAAATAATAACATACTGTGTGTTATTTATAACTGTAACATAAGAAACAAAAACTAAGTGTTTGAAGCATACAAAAATTAAAATGACAAAGGCATCTCACAAACTTAACTTCATTCTATATTTTCTAGATGCCAAGGTACAACTCATTTAAATAAGCTGAATATAAACAAAACGACCCAAGTCACAGGCTCAGGCATGGCACGGCACACTGACAGAACTCTCTCACGCTATTAGCACTGATTTGCCACTTGTGATTGCTACTGGTAACATAAAAGGGAAATTTGGGCACTGTCTAACTAAACAAGCCTGAGAAATAAGGGAAAACAACTCCATTTATATCGAGATACCAAAAGTCCTTTCAAATCTGGGCATTGCTGTAGCAAATTTAAGCTTCGATACCTAAGCTTGTTACAGAATACTGTTGCGTATTTCAAAAAAAGATCTTGATAATAAAATCTTGAGCCACAGATTAAATTATTCAATTATAAGGCAATTTATCACAACTACTGGGCACAGAATTATGGATAACTGATTCTTTGTCTCTGAAATGTAGAACAGCTTTAGAACTCATTATTGTGCTTAAAATGGTACATTAAAAAATTAAAAATAACTAATGTCACACTAAAATAATTCCCATCCATCAGTCTCTGGAGAATTTAACATCTTAAAGTACCTTCATCTGTCCAAAACAAACATCACAGGATTTTGAATGTGCACAGATCATAAATAATTAAGCATTAAATAAATATTTAAGAACAAATGAATGTCTTAAATAATGGCATAGTATCTGTAAGTAAATTCTGTGAGGTAAAGAAATGCTTATAAGAAAACCTGTAAGAAAGGTTTTCAATGCATTTATTGAAATAGTATTCCTCCTGAAGGAAGCATGCAATATCTTAAAAACACACTATTCTACCAATAATAAGTGGACAGTGTAAGTGAAAATATGACACAGAGAGATAAAGACTGACACAAAAAGTCCATTTGATTATTATTTCCACACAAAAACCTGTCTTTTTGAAATCTTAAATTTCAGAAAGAAAATTCTATTCAGATCTTTCAGAAAATGAAAATCATACTTGAATTAGAAGGTGAATGATTTAATCTTTCACCTAAAATATATAGTATCACCTAAAGTAACTATAAATGTGTCATAATACAATAATTAACTAAAAGCAAAGAATTTACTTTAGTTTGGAAAATCAAAGAGAAGTAGCAGAAACTAAAAAAAAAATCCATGACTGATCTTTCATTGTGTTTCTAGATGGCTCTATCTTCAGAGGCAGTACTACTTTCTTTCAGAGTACAGTTTCTTAATTCTGCCTAATAACACCTTTCTCCACTTCTCAAGGAAAGAAGTTTCCAATACTTCAAGTATCGATCAAGAATTTCTCAGTATAGTAAAATTCATGAATCAAATACAAATAGTTTGTGGGGAAAGAATAAATCTAGTCTATACTGGTTAGGTATTCACAGAAATTGACATGAAATATAACAATGTCCAAATATTGTCAGGAAGCACAAAACACTATTATGTTTCATTTGTAGAGAAAGAAAGCAATATAATCACAGAGTTATACTTCAACAAACATAATCTATCAGCAAAGGAAAGTAAAAGAACTTAAAATATTAAAGTCACTCCAGGGAAAAGGAGAAAAAAGAATGGGTACAAGGAAAAACAATCAAGGTATGGTATGTGTATAAACCAATTACCTAAAATGAAGCAATTGTTGGCATCAATAACATAAATAATAAAAACATAAACTTAATATATGAAATATTAAAGCCACATCAGAAAGGCTCTGAGTAACAAAGAGGCCTCAGTTTCCGTCTATCATCAGGCAACAAAGGCTAGCAGGACTCAATCCAAGAATGGCTGGTGTCACACCCTCATCTCCACACTGCTGGCTGCACAACCTTAAGATACACATGACTGTCTCTATGAAATGCATTAATAATAATGGGAAATCAATGGGATTCAACAACTATTTGATTAGTATCAAGAAAATAAAATAAAACTAGTTTCTTAGTAAAGACAAGGGAACAGAATATGACTGAGAAGACATACAAGGTTAATAGGAAACGCACACGTACTTCTGACTCTGAATGTGGACAGGCAAGACACAGACGACAACTGTGTTGTCTCTGTAAGTGTCTGTACACTTGAAATTTTTTCAAGAAAGTGTTGAAGAAATCTAAAAACAAATCAAGCAAAGAGAGACAGACAGACAGAGAGAGAGAGAGAGAGAGAGAGAGAGAGAGAGAAAGAGAGAGAGAGAGAGAGTGTAATTTTAGGGGTTGGGGGTGTATCTCAGTAGTTAAAGCACTTGTCTAACATGACCAAAGTCTTGGGTTTAATTCCCTAGCACCACATAAGCCAAGTGTGCTGGAGCAGACTTGCAATCCCAGCACTCAGGGAAGAGGACTGCTTTTGAGCTCAAGGCAAGCCTGACATCCATACTGAGTTTAGGAGTAGCCTGGAATATAGACAAGATCCTGTATCAAGAAAAAAAAAATCACATATTCTATTATAGAAATATGTATAAATACAGAACAGAGGAAATTCTAATTTTTAAAATCCACAAGTTTTTAAGAGTACGATTTTTGTTATATTTTAAGTTAAGGACTTTTACTTCTTTAACAGTATACTGGGAACAGGATTTCCGAAATAAAATATACAGCATAAAGAGAACATAAATAAAAAACTGTTAACTACATATCCAGTACAGAAGGCAGTCAAGAGGATACCTGCCACTGCATCATTTTTCCCCACTCAGTTACTGGGAATGTTTCCCACATTATTCTACAGTCATATTAACAAATCATAATTTTTAAATTTTCTACAAAATTAGGAACTTCCACCTTCCTCACAGGCTATACAAATAGTGCAAACCAAAGCTCCCAATTTAACAGCCAGTAAAGATGAGAATCACTGTGACAACCTGGCTCTTACAGACATTAAGGAAGATACAGCAGGTAACAAGTTCAGATGAGCTAGATGGGAGAAGCAGGTGGCCACTTCATCCCTAGATCAGATTGCCCAGGACAAGGGGCTAGACTAGGAAATGTAATGAAATGGAACTAGATGAAGAAAAAAGACAAAAGACAAAGCAGAAATAATGGCCTCATACACGGCTCATGTAACAAAACAAAACCAGAGGAAACACATATGCACGGCCACACTCTTTCAAACTCTAGCTTACGGGAAGTGGGTGGCTAAAGGCCCAGACAGTCTTTTTCTTTTGCCTCACAGCACAAAAGACATAAAGTCTTGCTAGAAAGAATGAAACTACCACAAACAGTCTTAGTACCAGAGATATGACCAACTATTAAGATAAATAAGATATAAAACAAAAGAACTAAGCTCAAAAACTCGAGGGGAACAATGAGACCAGGGAAGCCTGGCAGAGCTAAAGAAGATAGGCCACACGACCCTCCCAAGGCCACTCTAACGTCTCAATGCACTGGGCTCAAACGATGCACTGGATCTTCCTAGAAAAAACAATGACAAAACACAGAGAACTCTACCTTCCTCAGATTGTTAGCCAGCTTCCCTGAATCAAAACCTCTTGCTAAATAAGGATCCCACTAATCACCTTTTTCCACATAATAGAACAGGGTAGGCCTCCCTGTTAGGCCATACCATCTGGGCCTCTCTGCTTTCTAACAAATCACATTGAGCACACAACTAAGAAATTATCAGACCTGTAAAAGGAGAGGGAATGCAGTGAATAAAACAAGGCAAAAGTAAAAAAAAGGCTGAAAAAACCACAGTCAACTCTTGGAAAAATGAAAAGAGGAACAAAAGTAGATTACTGAGATGGAACTGAAAGGACATATAGGCTGCTTCCTGCCCTCCTTTAAGAGACTAGATGAGTCTCCATTTGCCTTGACTTTGACCTCCTGTTAGCAATGCCATGAGGAGCGGCCTCCCCCTCTGCCTCTGCCATGTTGCTGGCCACCCCTGAATGGACTATGACCTTCTGCTAAAATAAAATTTCCTCCTCTAATTTTTGGATGTTGGGTCTTGAGTCACAGCAATGAAAAATAACTAAGATAGTTACAGAAATCATAACTGCATACACACTTGTTTTGAGTACCACAAACTATAATCTGAGCTAGAAACATTTAGCATTACTTAAAAGTTTGTTGCCATATACTAGTAACTATGCTCGTCAACAACTGACCTATATGTCTCCAGCCCAAAAATTTTTAAATGATTGAAAAAAAAAGTCACTAGAAAACAATTAGTAAGAAACAGGAAAGTCGCTATTATATATAAACTTTTTATAATCTTCCAGCAAACAAGAAAGAAAGAAGAAAAGTTGAGAAACCAAGTATCAGGGTTCCTTTACTAGAATCATTATTATGAGTCACGTTTGCATCGCCAAAACAAAATGGTAACACCTGCACCTTAGAACAGGAGAGATTTATTTTGGCACGTGGTTTGCAGATGGTTTAGTCTGTGCATGTGAGGTTATAGGTGGAAGAGCACAGGTGAAGAACATGGCGGAGGAATAACACTGAGCTGACTAGTCAGGGGCCAGAAACAAACAAACAAACAAAAGAGCCAGGGACAAGAAGGCCTAACCCACCTCAAACCAAGCTCCACCTCCTAATGCCATATTCCGCTACTAAACTCAGCAAAGAAGAACCCACTGCTAAGTACAGCACCTCTATGATCCAATCACATTTCAAAGGACATTTTTTTATCTTAACCATAACCACCTTGTATCTTGATTTGTTTGCATCATTCTCAAACAAGGTCAAAATAATAAACAAAAACTTCCAAATAGATGAATTTATATTAACTCCTTTTCATCTATACCTATCCATGGTACAGATAGTTTTTAATCGAGAATCTTAATCCTTATATAACACTGCTCAGGTATCAGCAGGAAATGCTGCTTGAGAAACAGTGGTCAAGTTTCTCTTTCAAAGTATCCTAAATTTGGGAGATAAAACATTTATACTTCTCCTTCCCTCATTACAAAAATAAAAAGTTGTGGTAAAAACAAAAGATAATTACAGAATCAAAAAATCGTACAACACTAGATTTAAGATTATGCTTATATTGCAATCTGCTTCTAAATAATTTGCACTAAAATGTATGCATGCATTTAGCTCTACAGCTATAACTATAAATAGCAAATTATAAATCAGATTTTGAGACAGTTCAAAGAGTGGAATTTTGGAGCAGAAAATAAAGATTTTCAGTAATACATGACATATCCATTCAGTTATTTAAGCTGAAATATAGTTAAAATGGAAGCATTTTTTAAATTGAAATAAAAAAAAAATTTTTAAACAGCACAGAGAAACAGAACCAAATTATTTTCATTACAGCAGTTTGGATCCAAGGGTCTAAGTGAAAGAAGAAGAAAAAAAAAAAAAAACGCACCTTCATTACGGTGGGAGAGTGTGTTCGAGAAAGGCCTTTCATCAGACAAAAACTGCACCTTCCATACCACAACGTCAACATGGGGGGAAAGGTCAGTTTTAAAAGTAAACTGTTATTATAAAGTAACTTTTAATTTGCGTGCATAATGCAAAATGCTATGGTGAATGTACACTGGGTCACTGGAACAACGGTAGCTGAATTCAGATGTGACCCAGCAGCCCAGGTGTTCAGGAAAAGTGCTGTTAACAGTGAGGATTGATGATCTAATCAAACTGTCACAGCCAGATCCTCGGCAGGGAGGCTGGAAGAAGGTGGAGGAGGATAATATTCAGAAAGCAAGCACATGCTTAGTGTTACTTTAAATTGATGTTGACATTTTCAATTGTGAAAAGAAATTTTTTCCTAAGTAATATAGGAAACAACTCTGCTAACCTTCCGGAGGATATCACATAATCATCATAGTAGGTTGTTGTGCATAAGCTAAAGTCTCAGAAAAGTGAGTACATATGAAATACAAATAATCAAATGTTCCAGAAATTTACTAGAGCAATCAACATTTTAATTACTTTCTGTTTTCTCACATGAACAATACCACTGAGTTGAATATTCTCTCCATATACAAAGGAAGTAATATACACCTAGCCTGGTATTTTCTTCTAGTGGTGAAAAAAAAAAAAAACTCCACAAAAATACAAATAACCAAGAGTCACGTGCTGATTAATTTTAAACTTCTAAGGTCATGTGGTAATTAATTAATATGTTCTTCCTGATAACACTATGCATTTTATCACATAACATGAATACAAAAATCTGATTGGATGATAAACTTTAAAAATAAAATGGCTAACCCCAACACAGTGAGAGATGTCTTCTCTCTACTGTTCTGTTTGGTGCTGGGGTTTACATTTAAAGCTTCTTGCGTTCTATAAACACACAATGTACCCCTAAGCTCCACTCAGGAACAAGAGGCATGATTAGCTTTGTTTTTGTTTGTTTTAATTCACTGACAATTGAAAACATAAAAATTACCGACTTTTAAAAATTACTGTTACAAAATGCTTTACAAATATGTGATGATTTCAAAATAATGCAAGTATGGAAAGAAATATTATTCATATAAAAATTTTTCTTTTAGAGAGTGAAATGTGTTCAGCTTCACCTAAGGTAAGATCTGAGCCAACATTTTAGCTGCAGGTTACATCAGCTTTTTAAAAGTACTCACAAAGACATTGGACTGGAGGCAGTCAACGCATTCCTGTTATTCTGTATTCTTGGCAACGTTCTGAGCTGTCTATATGCAACCTTTACTCTGCAGCCAAGGACAATCAAGTTTGTTAAATTGCTTTACATTTTCAAGCCACGTTATAAAGCATTCTCATGAAAATTTTTCGCTCTGTCATTCCTGACCTTTTGGAAACTGTGACCCAGTAAGTATTAATATTGATAAGAACCACATTATCTCTGTCATTCATGGCAAACATACAGACTCAATGTAACAGAACATAGTTTCTCTGGTTCTTGTAACATATAAGTATGACAAAATTAGAAATAACAAACTTTCTTTTACATGTGGCATCAGAACAAGCATCTATATTTTCTGGTATTTTTCTGGTATATTGGCCTATTTTTTTAAAACTGCTCTAATAAAACAATAAAATGTAAAAAAAACTAATTCAGAAAGCTTAAATATTGCTAATACTTACAATATGTATATTTCTCATAAGTAAACACAGCATCCTCACCAATATAAAATTCAACTTGACACTTCATATTACTTATAAAGAAAACACATACATAGTCCAGATACCCACTGAAAACCATGTTGGAAGAAGTAAAAGGGTGATGAGGTCACTTAACCCAGACACACAGGCAGAGGCTGGGTGAAGAGGGGCACCCACATCACAGGCAACCCTGACAGTAAGAACAAGCTCCCACCACCACAAAGCTAGTCAGAAAGAATTCCACAGCAGCCAGGGACAAAGGAAGGCAGCATTCCACCAACTCAAATCAACTGTGACCTGGGGGAAGCATCTGAATACATGACAATTGTCAGGGCTCTCATTTAATGGTGACAGGTGACAAAATGGCTAAGAATTAGGTAAGCAAAGGCTTAGTCCTCAATAGCTATCATGTTGCCCACAAGATAGAGGAAAATCCTCCAATTAATTCTTAAAGAAGGAGATTATCATAGCAATTATAATTCTATATGGCCTAAGATACTTTAGAACTCCTACACAATACTGGAAATTCTTCTTTAAATGTTGCCTGAACGTTAGCTTTGTGATAAAAACTATCATGTCTATCATTGATCTTTACAAGTTACAAATTTAAAGTATTCATGGAGCATTCATCAAGTGTTCAACAAAACATATGTATACATCAAACCAAGTGAACACAAAAACGTACTAAAATAATAATTTTCTTACACTGTATAATCAGTATTTAAAATAATAATATTTGAAGTAACTTTCTTTTTTGGAGACGGAGTCCTGCTCTGTAGCCCAGACTGGCCTCAAACGCATGGCAATCCTCTTGCCTTAGTAGCCCTAGTGCTGGAGTTACAGGCATGTGCCACCACGCCTTGCTTATATGGTGCTAGGAATTAAATTCAAGGCCCAAGGCCTGCTGAGCTATAACACCAGCACCGTAAAAATTTCCTAAAAATGCTTTACTAGCAAACAGGAAAGGAAATGATCAACAAAAACAAATTGTGACTGACATGAGGCAAAGAAAAACAGAAATTTCATTGAAATTTAATTTTTTAAAAACTTGTTGCAACAACAAAACGACTACTATGTACTACTGCTAGAAGACGTATGAGGTTAACAATATAAGAATGTCTTCACCACAACAGTGCCAGCTGTGTTTACACACAAGAACATAAAGGGGGAAGGAGATTTATACATATCACTGTTTACATAATAAGAATTTCAAATGTTTTAAAAATGCACTTTAAATCACGACATCATGACATATATAACATTGTAAAGTCACTAAAACTATATGAATTTATATATGTAAAATAACACAGCATAATATCTGTAACACACAGATTAAAAAAGCTGCAAAACACGGTGTAAATATAATGTATATAGTGTGTAGCTATATACAACTAATTAACAGCTTTTCCCCCTTAAGGACTAGTGTTACAGAAAACTAAAAATAATGCTCTTTCTGTGGTAAGATCTGTGATTCTATTTACTTTATTTTTGTAATTACATAGGTTGAGGGCATTTTAAGCAAAATACAATCTTTTATTTTTTAAAAAACAATTCTAACATGAAATAAAAAGAAATGACTATACAGTATATTTTTAAGTAAAAGTAATTTCTTCTAAGAATGCCCTGTGATAGATCTTGAAGAAACAAAATACTTTGAAGATTCCTGAAGCATTTATTGTGATTCACACCCTTTTTCTGTCGTTTTTACAATAAGCTGCATAAATTAAGAGGGAACTGGAAAAGGTTATAGGCATTCACTGTTGCTACAGGAGGTCTGTCCATGTGGTGTGCACAGGCCTGTCTTGGTTTTCTGTCTAAAATACTGTATTTCACAGCATCCAGGAAGAGTCATATGTATACAGCTACCTACTATGAAATTTTGGTCAAATACATAAATTGCATCTTAATCACAGGATTTGTGGACCTATACTTATAATACATTCAACAATTTTCATTTTCCTAATATGAACAATGTACTCAGAAAATATAAAGTCAATGATTCAAAGCTCTCACTTATGATGAGAAAACTTGTATTTTATCTGAATTTTAAATAATATTGCCATTTTATTGGTTCACATATGTGACACTCTAAATTTTTTATAATATAAACATTGAATCTGGAATCATGGACAAAAAGGAAATTGAAAATAAAATCCAAAATAGAAATGAAGGTTTATAAATCAGGCTCGTATGCAAAATTTTATAAAATTAATATTATACATTTCACCAAAGAATAAAATGATGAACTGAATGTTTTATGCTTCATCTGTATAATTTATTATGCTCATGATAGAAACAGTGAAAAAACTAATTGATGATCAAGACAAAAATTTATGGGTCCAAAATATCATTATTTCATAACATTAAAACAGGAGTTATTATACAATATCACTGGATGTACAGACTACTTGTTTTTTAACTTGTTTTAATAAAAGATCAAAGGGAAACAAAAACTAAAAATCTGCTTAAGTAGCTGAAAAACTTTTCAATTTTGAAGAACCTTTACTTGAAATATAAATGTTAAAAAATATTCCAATAAAATTAATTTGACTACAAACAAGCTATATTTGAGTTACAAATGAGGATTCTAACTACTTTGTACCTGAAGCAACAAACCGGCAAAAATGTGTTCTTATAGGTGAGAAGTACAAGTCAATGACAGATGAATCAATAAAAACATATATTCATCAGAGAAATTTCCCAGGCATCGTATTACATTGCATATTAAGTATTACACTGTATAAAATGGACTGAATATATGTATTCTTCAAACAAGAAATTATAGAAGATTGTTTTTAGGCTTTTTCTGATCACAATATAAAAACAAAGTACTCAAGCCAGGTGTGGAAGCACATACGCAATTTCACATATTCAAAAAGCTGAGGCAGGAGGACCACTCGGCAACTTAACGAATCCTATCTCAAAATAAAATAATACAAAGGGCCAGAGATGTACCTGAGTACTCGATAGGTTCACACTCCAAAAACATACTTGTACACGCACACACATGCACATACACCTTCATATCATTCATTTGGAGATGTTCCTGTTCCTAAAAAGAACTTAGACAACTAAGGAAATCTCAAGATGGAAAGAAAACATGAACTGTAAAGAAGCAAGAGGTCAGAAGTTCACTTTCATTAATTTGCCCTACAAAAAAGCAAGTAGAGAAGATTACAGATTTCAACAAATGGAGATGAGAGATGGGAAAAAATGTGATTAAAGTTTTATTTGAAATAACTGAGAATAAAAATAATACAAGATTAAAAAAATCACAGCTGAATTAAACAGTTATAATACAATCTAATCACCATACCCCAAAGCTGGGCAGCACACCACATTAGCACAAGAGTGACCAGTGACAACAGAAGGCTGGGAAGGCGTGGTAAGACCAAGAATTCCACAAAGCAGACCAAATTCAGGGCTCAATCACACAAGCTCAATAATGGGATGTTTCGATAAAATGTGCTTTTATAGCGTAAGACCAAGAATTACATAAAGAAAACCAAATTCAGAGCTCAACCACAAAATTTAAGTAATTCTATCTTTTGATAAAACGTGCTTCGTGCTCAGGTTATGCTCATTATTAATACTTCTGATGAATTAAAAAATGTAGAGAAAGACTAAGTATAAAAAATCTTCTTTTGGCTTTTTCAAGAGAAAAAAAAAATCTTCGCATATTCAATTTATGGAAGACCAGAACATAACAATGAAATAAATGATTGGGATGGAACACACCATTTTAGCTAAAACTGAAATATAGCCAAAATATAATGGCACTGCAGCCTTAGGTAAATACACTGGCAAAGAACATAACAACAATTTTTTTCAAGTACAGCAACACTGCCAACAGAACCTAAGATACAAATCACTAGGGAACTTAACTTCAATATGTGAACTATAATGAAATACTCATCCTACTGGTACCTGTAGTATACAGGTGCATGCAGATGCGCTCTCAAACTTTCACTTAAGACATAACATAACTATTAATCCAAACAACATATACTCATGAGAAGTTTATTGCTGACACTACTGACTGCAACTGAAAAAGAAATACTGAGTTTTTATATACTATTTTGGTATCAATGTCCAACTTATCTTTCATATTCACAGGTTATGGGGAATACGACTACACTTTTTAATATTTTCAGTAAAATAGATAAAATGTAATACAAATTAGGGTTACATGACTTCATTATGTTATATGTATGTTTAATATTTAACCATGAAGTGCTAAAAACTGAGAATAAAACAAAAATTTTAAATTTTATGCTTGAAATAAAGAAAACTAATATTCAAAAATAGAAATTCTCTCCATGATCCTTCACTATAAAATTAATTCATGTTACTGGAAGGCTTTCCTACACCCACAGTGCTGGGAATGTTTTTATCCTATGGGGAAAAGTTCATGCATAATAATAAATTTACATATTTTACTGTTAGGTTCAGTTACTTTCCTCAGAAACAGCATCAAAACTCTGTACTAAATTTAAAATGAATTACAATTTTGCTGAAGGTTTAATTACTACCTCATTTATTTGAACAGTTTAAACAATTTACAATTTTAGTCAACATAAAAATTTGTGGGCAATCATATGGGAAAACTCATAAAAACCACAGCTAAATTCCTAGTAATCAAAGTTTTATAGAGTGAAATTGCATTTAACTAACAAATTATCATTATGATTTGATGTTAACGTCATTACCATACTTTAATTCATGTGAAAATATAAAAAATAGTAATAACTAGATCAAATAAATGATTAAAATTCTCTTAAAGCATCAATATATTATAAATCTTAATGGAAATCCAAAGTTCCTGTGAGTCGTTCACAAGTTCAAAGAGAACGTAGATTCTTATGTAAAAAATGGAATTAAGTTGAAAAGCAAGAAAAATACCCCTTAATCCTGCTTTGCAAGCTATAAAATGAGCCTATTGATACAACACCATAAAA